>CM052164.1:11343033-11502556 GCA_028455555.1 Augochlorella aurata
TCTCTCTCTCTCTCTCTCTCTCGCTCGCTCGCCCCCCCCTTTCTTTTACTTTTTACTATAAAATTCCAACCCGCAGACGTTCGTTCTATCGATCGGAGCAGATCTACCTTCTGAAGTGTATAGTCCACGTCATTAGTACCGAGTGAGTCCTTAATTATGTCAAGAGTCTCTCGCGCAGTGATCCTCCGGCTTGGCCTTCTCAACCAACTGTCTCTTCCATCTGGAAAGTTCGGTTCCGCAGATTTTATGAAAAATGGAATTGTTGCTCGAAAGACCGCCACCGTGCTGAATAGAATATTCAATGGAAACGTTCTGTCCTTAGCTCGCGTACTTCTGAATCCCAATTTAATATAAAAATACAACGATCTTGGGCAAATTCAATTAAATGTACTCTTGGTTCAAGAAACGGGGAATGTAATTCTGTTACTTCAAGAACAATTTGTCGTGAAACTCCAAACATTTATACTGCATTTGTGAAAATCATCGTACCATCTCGGATTTAAATGAAACATACTCTCGAAATTCTTGAGGGATCTTTATGTAAAATTGTTGTACGACTTTTTCTTTGCGAAATTATAAAAATTCGAGCATCGGCAATTGATAAAAGATCGGAAATATACGAAGCTTTTCATACTGACTGTGTTAAGAAAATAGGGGGATATCGTAATTTCTGTAATGTGTTATTCTCCTTACGCATAATGACCCGATAAATAAAAGTTAACATTTTATTTGGATTTCTGGATTTATTTGTTTAATATTATATTCTATATAAAAAAATGTAAGAGTTACTTTAAAGTACTGTAACTTCGCGAAAAAGAATTGCAGGCAATTTCTTTTGTTTCGTAAATTGAAGGGGAAGAATCAATCTTAATTCGGCTGAAAACGGCATCTCCGAAAAATTTTACAATATCCGTGCATTTCGTCAAACTTGATAATTTTCAGTGTGACAAACATAACCACATACTTAAAGGATTACAGCGATGAGGGTGTATCAACCTTAAAATTCAGAAACATTACTTTAAAGAAGAGGTTCCAAGCTTTGATTAAACAAAAATGTCATCGTTCTACGATGATTTTTGATGGAGTTATCGTCTGTCAAAGTTGACCAATTTTTATGCAAAATTGATGGCATCTTTGCAAACATAAATTTTGTTTTGGATGATAATGATCCAAGAAAAACTGCATGGTTAAGATACGTCTAACTGCAACCAATTAAAGAATTGAAAGCAAGTCATACATAATAGTATAAAATTTCAATCTAAAAAAAAATTAAGGCCTTGCCGAATTAGTACAAGCAAAGCATAGAATCGTCGTTCCGCTAAATTACGTCAGACCTTGCCCGACCCAGATAGATTCGGATTGCGTGAATCGAAGATAGATCCCAATGTGGGGCGAACAATTGATAGATCAAAAGTATTTGCTGAACCTGACTGACCGTTTTAGCATCCAATCGCGATAACATTGGGACGAATCGCTGTTGGAATCTTGTAGGCAAAGGGAACATTGTCGTAGTCGGTGCACTATACAGCTGGGCGTCCAGTTTAATCATACTGAGTGCGCCACACAACCCTTTCGGTCTTATCGGATTGGGATCTATCCACACAAAACTGTGATGCCATCGGATCCTGATCAGTAGGACCACTCCTATCCATAGGAATTGTACCGCTTCTAACCACGATATCAACCGAAATTTGGTAATTCCGTAAAGTTTAAGCATCTCCGTGATCCGATTACCTCGAATTCGAATTAAACAGCTTTAATGTTGCCGACAATGGGGCCCACTGTTTGCTCATCCGACACTTGCTTTTTCTGTTCCAGGTAAATATCCCTGAAGACGGTGTAACCTTTTCCCACGGACCATTCTGTAAGTTAATTAAGACCGTGTTAACAGAGAGTAGACGTTTTCTCAGCAGAGATTAGTAGAGTAAGATAAACTTTGGGTTAAATTGTAGAGCAGCGCGGTCTGATTCAATCATTCTCTTCCAGTCGCGTCTACGCCGCGAACGCTTTTGTGCCTTCATATTTTAATATCCCTATTATAATATATCCCCCCCCCTCTGTTCCACTCTTTGTTTTTCGTTCTCCCCTCTTTCCCTCTTTTGTCCTCTTTTTACTTCAGTTTGCTCTTCTCATTCGGCTGGGTGCTCCAAATTGGGTTATTACCATACAGCGAAAAATTTGTATTACTTTCGAAAGTTCACCATAAAGTAATGAAACTTTGTAATACCCTGTGACACAATTCCGCCGGTGATCATAATGTTTAGGGGGAACTTAAAATTCTATCACTTGACCCAGTATCGCGTGGCTGCTGCGCCGTGTGATTGACTATGTATTACAGTTTACATTCAATTTTAACTTGCCCTGTGGGACTTTTCGAAAAGGTTCGAACTCGTTACCGATTCGTCCGTATCAATCTATTTTAAAATAGTCGATTAGAGTCCCGTGTAATATCGCTTCCATGTAGTTTCACGAATTCCGTTTCTGGAACGCATGAATTATTAATACCAGCACAAACGGGTCTAATTATCGGTTGCTAAATTTCGATCGCGGAACTCTTTTGCAATTTTGTATCGATTTCATATTAATTTGAATTCAGTTGTAAAACTTTAAATACATAAGATTTCTCGTAATTTGCAACGCTTAGAAAGTATGAATGATTGAAATGTTTCTTCGTACCTGTGGAAAATTTATTTCGGTACTGATGTTTCACAATCGATCTCTTGCGCATCAAAATCTATACAATGAGATCATAACTCTAGCTGAAAGTATTGGAAATTCGCTTGCCGATAAAAGTTAAGAAACATCTTATACGTATGCATATTCTTAGGTATAGTAAACTTTCTTCACATAGTTTTATTTCCTTTTAAGTTTGTATTGTTTTTTTAGTGGTTGTATGTACTAAACAAAACAATATTGCAGTATAAGCAATGAGTTATTGTGCTCCTTTATAATATGCACTTTTGATATAATACGACGTAATAAATTTTACCCAAATGCTAACCATATACAAGGTGAGCCGGAATTAAAACAAAAATTTGGTATAACATTTTTTTATCCGGGAATCCGTTTTCGAGAATATCGATTTTAAAGTTTGTTCATCTATGTATAGGGTTTAATCATCGTCTATTCTTGAACCGTAATTACCTCCGTCCGAGATAGTGTTTATAAACATTAATTGTTACGAACTATGATAGCATTTTTCCATCACTGTCAATATTTGTAAACACTATCTCGGACGGAGGCAACTGCGGTAGAAGAATACAATTAAATCCTTTAGGAAGACGAACATACTTTAAAGTCGATTTTCTCGAAGACGAAGCCCCGGATGTAAAAATGTTATGCCAGATTTGTTTCTTATTGTTTCACATAGAACCATCCCTTGCTCGGTTGTACTGCGAATTCTGGCTCACCCTGCAAAGTTTCATAACTTTGGCATGTGTTCATTCAATCTATATAAATCAACAATAATAATAATTAGCCTGCGAACCTGATACACGGCTATCAGAAAGGAATGGATAAAATACAAAACTACAAATACAAATCCCGTGAAAGTGCTCAAAAGACGGATTATACTCTGATGTAATTTTTTATTTGGACAATGTTTATTCTGCATACAGATTCGCAGTCTGACAATAATAACTGTTGGGGCGTCACGACGTCGTCGCCATAAAGTATATTAGTGCTGAGCTCTAACAATAACAATATTTAAATAGAATGGTGTTATCAGCGATCAAATATTCTGTCTCGACAGAAGTTTAAAAAATGAGGTCAGAAGTAACTATTGCTTCAATCTATCTTTAGCGGTTGAAAAACGCACACAACCACGAGGAAAATGGTTTTCTAGGAATTCACAGCGGGGATGAAACGTTAGTGCGGGACCCGCAAATCGGTTTCGCACCTAAAACAGCCGTCTGCCGGGCAATCGGTGGCAGTGACAGTAAGAAATTGCCGGTGTCTCCATCGCAGCAGTTAGTGAGCACGATAAACTGTGCCGGCAAAACCTGATACATACCTCTCTGCTGATAGAACCGGCCCACTCTATCTCGGTCGGAGATAAGGCGACCCAAAAAGGGAACAGTCGTGAGAGAAGCTCGTCCTTGTCGTTGTCGTAAGCGGCTCAGCAGCGGAGCGAAGTTTTTTTCCCTCTGGAGCGGAGCCGAGCGGAAAGTGGCTGGCCGCGAGCAACGCCCGGGCTTAGTTCGATGGTACAGCGGAAATTTTGGATTACGATCCCTTAACAACAGGATTTTTACCCGCTCCCTTTTTCTCGCTCCCTCTCGCTGAAGTGCGAGAGGGCGGAAAGTTCCTAAGGGCGATCGTGCCCGTCGAACCTGGCCTACCCGGCGCGGCCGCGCGTTCATGCGTACAGTCCACGGCTTGTACGTGATGATAGCAACCCACCAGGGACGCTTTTAGCACTCGTCCAATTTCGAAAAGGACTCCTACCGAGAACAGCCAGCAGCTTCCCGCGGATTTATCGGCCGATCCCTCGCGGAATTTCGACTCGCAAAAACGCGTTATATCGTTCATTCTCCGTGATCATCAGAAAATACGACATTGCGTGCGATTCCTAGTAATTTTGCTTTTTCGTAATTTCTTCTGACCCCTTCTTTTATCTGAAACCATACTTTGATCTTGTACCATTCGGAAATTGGAGGATTGAGCTACGACAAATTCTGACTGTTCTGACTCAGATTAAAACGATTTTTCTTTCTTAATAGTGAACCTATCGAGTTATAGAATTAACTAATGTATTTTAAACATATTACGGTTCTTTATGCAAAATAATAATTTTTTGCTTTGATTGTAAGAAGTAGATATCAAATATACATTTAATCTTTCCTTTAATAATTTTAACAAGTTAACGACAGCATTGTTACTGTTTAAAATTGTTCACACTTGTTTTTATCGTAATTTATTTTGACCGTCCGACACTTTTATTATAATGTATACATACATCGAATAAGAAATTTTCAATGTCATTGGAGTGATTGGACTGCCGATTTTGTACATTGCAAAACAGTAGTAAAGGCGTCAGAAAATTGTTTTAAACGATAATTGTTTTAATTCGTTCATATCTCTTCTATAAAGTCGATCGGCATTTTAGAACATTGTACACAACCGTTACGTACATTCCTGCTAAATCATAATGTGAAAACAATTTTAAGCAACTAAAACAATGCGTCTTTCTAAGAAATGCTCTTTAGCAAACGCCATTTTTATAGATCGCTAATACTCAAATATCTAAACAATAAACAAGAATCAAGACTGCTCAGTAAGCACCTCGGCTACTTATGATTATGGAAGCAGTGCAATTTATCCACCCTGTCAAATGCGCGCCCTTCCTATTAGAGATACGGGGAGAGAGTTGTTCCACGATATTGGCTATTCAGCCGAAAATGAGAACGTACGTTTTTATTTTCATATACAATATTTGTATACGTACAGTTGTGAATTAGTAAACACGTAAAGAGAATAGATATCGATGAAACTTAAACAAATTTATATTGTTCTTATAATATAATAATATATATTATACAATGTAATAAATATTTACATTTTTATGCACACAGTTCACATTTAATGAAATAATCAGCTATTTATCAGGAGACGAAAGTTTGATTCTTTCAAAGGATTTATAACAATAACGCAAATTCGTATAAAATTCATTGTATCTATTCTGTTTACCTGTCCACTCATTCTTTTGGAAGAATTCTCTTGTTCGAGCTTCCGACGCGGTTCGACGGAAATAGGGTACACGATGTAGCCCAAGAAAGAGAGCGTCTTTGTTGTAAATGCTCGAATTTCCCGTCAACGTGAAAGCGAGGTCGTGGCCGATATAAAAATGGCGGCGTCTCTTGGGGCAAGTGTCGATAGAACGACAGCCGAGAAAAAGTGACATCGGGGTCGACGGGAAGGGTCTGGCATCTCTGCTGCGACGTTTGGCCCCTTTGAGCCTTCGATTTTGTACGATCTGCTGGAGGTCATGTACGGAGGTCGCAGAGCTTTCTAAATGAACCGTGTGAGCATATTTTATGAACTGGTGTGCCGAGGAAAAAGGGGGATCGTTCGTTTGAGCGAAAAAGATATGAAAGAAGCTGCGGCTCCTTGTGAAAAATTCGAATATATTTTTCTATCATTTAAAATAGAGATAAGTGGCATCTGCTAAAATTTCAATCAGTTGCAAATAAAATAGTAGCAGAATTGACTTGCATTGTTCAAGAAATAATTGTAACATTTTCATTTCATATAGAATCATACTACCTCCAAATCTCAAAATCTATTCAATTATAGTATTTAACCATGAAATTCAGTGTATCGATGTCTGTCGCTAAATAACTAATGATCGACAATCGCTTTCCAAGCGATCCCTCCTAAAACGATAATGGTCGGATCAAATCGGCTAGCGTCATGCATAATGTAGTAAAAGTTTCAGCGTCGATGAATAACACATTTAATTCACTTTTACGAGGAGAAGCGCGTTAATTGTCGAGCCGAATCGCCCTCTGCCGGTTATTATAAATTCATCGGTAACAATGGAAATTTGCATAGCGATCTGCGATCTGTCGCATTAGATCGCGCTGCATATTGCATATTGCATATTAATGTCGTTCGAGGGTAAAAAGCCTAAATCCCCTCTCACGCGAGAGAGTATCGGTGACCGTGCACGACACAGCTCTGGATTTAAAAGCCAAACGTCGCTGAAATGAAAAAACGAGGATGATAATGAATCTTTATCGTGGCGTCGCTTATCCAGAGGGATGCCTTCATCGAGCTCTGGGGCGCTGTTTATCCTATCGTGGAAGTTGCAGTCGCCAGTGCCAGCGCCGCCATGGCACGCACAATAAAGCGGAGGGGTTGGCATAACAGCTGACTAGTCGCATTATCCCTCGACTGTATTTCGCATACAAACCATAACTGAAAGTGGCGCGCTCGCTTCCCCTGCACGACAAACATATTAAATGACGTGGGATTGGCCCGTGATACTGGGACCGATTACCAACCCTCTCCCGAACGATACAGACGTCATTTCGTTTGATGGACTCCCGGGACACTGAATAGGTGTATCTGTGTTGTCCCCATTGTGCCGCTCCGCTAAATATCCATGACTGATGCCGCGTTATTTCGTGACGGCTGCGTTCGATTTATTTAATTTGCAATCTTCAGGATCAGCTGTGATCGCTTCAACCCTCTACGATCGATTCGCGAAAATGTATGTCGATGACAGAGCAAGCGATGTGTATCTTGCTGCAAATCGTTATTAGATTTTCCTCTTCAAATTCGATAGAGCAGATTTCTTATTCAGAATTTGTGAATCATTCGGTTACTTTATTTTGTTCGCTCGCGTTTGACGAAATAATGGAATGCGCAACCTTCATGACTACACTAAGCTTGTATTCTCCTGACAGTGGAATTATTTCACTTATAAATAGAATTTAATGAAAACTTTTTAGTATATTCACTGTTTGAATACGTAAGTTTTCGCTGAAACGGAAATAATACGTTCTCTTTTTGTGAGTAGCTGTAAAAGGTGTATGTTATTTTTATGCAATTCCTTTGTTTTTTTTTATTACCAAAACTCAGTGATTCATTTTTTATGCATGCACAAGAGCTTTTACCACGAGGGAATCGAATAATGCCAATTTTGATTTGACAATAAAGTGACAATATTTTAAATTCGATAATAAAAATGTTTCGACATAAACACTAATGAAAACGTGCCAAAAACATCAGCATTGTTATTTATACGACTACAGATATGACAGTGAATGGCGGGAAAGTTGACGTACAACGGGTTCCAGATGCCTGGGCGAATTTACCGCGAAGGAATCGTTTATATCAGGTTTAGTTAATTGCGGAAGCTGTCACGATGAGTAATAGATCGTTAGCCGATTTTTAGCGTTCCCAACGGACATTGTTCCGAACGTCGTTTTAAAGTGATATTGATACACGGTCCATTATTGCGTCCGGAATTAGAGTGAAAGGAGGTCAGTTATCTTCGGTCTACCAAATTGATTCCCGTATTGTTGCGTTAATTAAGATTCATTAATTTTCATATTCCCGCGGCCGACTTCATCTTGGTACGTCGGTTGTACTTGGATATAAATTACCCCGGCGCCAGTGCCAGCTGTTGAATGATTCGCCTAATGCCCCGTGAAATTTTCGCGAACACTTTAACGTCCTCCGCCGTCCGTAGAAAAGTTCGGAAAACTCTGGTCGGATCTCTCCCGGCGAAACGGCTGAAAGCTTCTATAAATTGTAAATACTTCGTTGGAATGTTAGAGCGTGTGAAACGCGTGGAATTTGTCGGCGATCCGCGATAACATTAAACCGAATGTTTTCCATACTTCTATTCGAAAATGTGAGCGAATTTTTTCCAAATGTCCTACGCGGGCAGTCTCATATTTCTCGTTATTACGATCTTCTTCCCGAAACGCTATTAGAAGCAAAACTCGAGCGTTGTGATAACCTTGAGCTTTCAGAGATTACACTTTGATGACGAATGTTTCAAAATTGATCACTCAGAGTCAAGTTATTACACTTTCCGACATTACAGCTTGCTTTCTAAAATTTCATTCTCCGAGGACGAAAGTTGATGTGTTGACCTCAGGACTGCACATGTTAGTTCTAAAACTGCAATTATGTGTATGACAATTACGTGATGATGTTCATTTTTTCTATGAATAAGTTAATGGAAATAGTCATTTTTATGGTAACATATTGAACAATCTGAACATTACTAGGACTTTTAGAATACAAAAGAGTTAAACTAGTTATCCCTGTGATAAATTTGAATTTTCTAGTATTGGTTTCAGTAATTAAATATCTTTGATGCTCCGGGAATTTCTTTCTAAGCTTTGAGCACATGATGTGATTCTCCAAAAGAAATATTCCTACTAGTTTAAAAAATCCTCGTCCACAAAGCATCAAAGTAGCTGTGAAAAATACCAGAGTCCAGATCACTATCAAATTATGCACATACGTATGTAGCATTGCAAAACAGCGGACCTATAGAACGAAATCGGTAATTGGGCGTCGTCCTCAAAGGACATTTTACATTTTTCTCAGAAAATATCTTAACTAAATCGGACAAGCATAGTGATATCACATTTTCTGTTTTACAATATCCAGAACGCAAAACTCGAAATACCGATATCGTTACCGTAAGCACCAAAGAGATTTTCCAATAGAAGTCGACCACATCTTTCCATTGAAAGATGCACAAGTATCAATTGTTCGTTTCCTCAAGTTTCCGTTATGATCACTCCACGGAATCATGCATCGGGTTTCCCAGACACATTCGAACGCCAAAGCTCGCGTCTCAACAAGTTCCTTCCAGACCTCGGCGTCTCGGTGGAGATATGCAGCATAACAAGCTGTTTATTCAACTCCTCGCTCAATCAGGCTTCCGCGCTCCAAGGTGATTTCCATTTCGTCCTTCGCACATTCCAGGCGAGAAAGGTCGCGAAAGCTCCGTGCCACAGAGATGTATTCCGAGGAACTACCAAACCAAAGTTTAAACGTTCGAATCGGAAATTAAAATCTCTGGGATGTGCTTCGCCCATCTTTGAAAGTTAAACTTTGAAGGAGCAATCAATGTGATCATTTTGAACTCTGCAGGTAGGATCCGTTTAACACGTTGGCTGTCACGCCAGTACACATAAACGTCACACGGAATCAGAATAACATATTTCAGAATAATAGGAAAGATGAGATTTATCATAGTAAGTGCTTCTGTAACTTTCTTGCATCTTGTAAATCCCTAAAGATGATTTCCCAGATCTATGAAGAGATTGTGTTCGACGTGATAGTCCAGTTGTTAAATGAATATCTTTGATCTTGTCATACTTTTTAAAAGATTAGTTTGACAGTCGGCATGTAGTTCTTATTGAAATTCATGTTTAAGCTATGCAAATGATACTATAGTATTAGTAGATATTTAATCGGTAATATATTAATAGAACCAGTTTAAAATCGTTAGAATCACAGCATCGATACAGGCTCTGAAAACCTATTCTACTTGAGTTTCGAGTTTCGCTTTGATGATACTTCGGTTCTTCTATCAAGTCCTCGATCCCCAATCTTATTGGGTCCCGCTTCTTTCGATATTCTATTATCTCCTTGCTGCTCTAGCCTCAGAGAACCGATACTGTGTGCATTCAACAGGTCCAAAGTTCTTCGAGACCAAATAAAAATGGCGCTAGAGCAAGGCCGCACGGCGAAATTGAATTTCCCGGTGCTTTCGATTAAAGGTCACCGGATGGAGCGTATAATTAGCTGAGAGCGGGAAAGAGAGAGGGGGGAAGAGGTGGATATTCCAGAGTACTTATTCTAAGCCACTTAAACAACGGTTTCCTACAGTCGCCGTTGGACCTTACTGTGGTTACTGGTAGGGATTCGAAGGTTTTTGGGAGTCGTGGCCAGATCCTGTAGGATTTAGTGCCGTGTACCGTTCGTTGAAGTGTCCTTCGAGTCGGTTCCACGTATATCGCTGGGCCGAGCCGTATAGTAACGTCTCGTGTCAGCTCCGCATAATCCTGGGATCTGGAGGTGCCACGGTTAGGAAACACGATCGAACGTGCTACCACCACCTCCACCTTCGTTCTCCTCTCTCGTCCTTCCACCCAAGGCGGAAACGGTTCTGTGAACAAGGCGAAATACTGTCCGATCTCCAGCCCGAACATCTCTCCGGTTTATGTCATCTGGAATGGTCTCAGGCTTCTCACGGAGCTAGTTCTCCGAGTTTTTCCACTTTCTTTCCGTTTTTTTCTTTCCCTTCTCTCTCACTTTCTCTCGCTAGATCTGTGCCCCCCCCCTCTCTCTCTCTCTTTTCTCTTCTCTTGTCTTCTCTCTTCACTCCTGACTTTTCTTTTTTCTTCACATTTCCACCAGTTTCGTGGCTCCCTGTCATGCAGGCATTATCCGGGGAAACGGTTTGCACGCTGAACGAATATCGTGGGAATGAATGAATCTGATGATAAGTCGAGATTATTGGGCTTAGGACGTCCGCCGGGAATGCCAGCGATAGCGCCGCGTTATGGGATGTATTATTTGCCGGATTATTTTCGACGGAACGCTCATCGTTTTTGGAGATACTGCGGTGGAAATGCGGCCGTGGGTTGCGCTATACGCTCCTGACGTTTCCCGATATTCCGTATCGGGCTTCGATCAGCGTCAGATCGAATTGGATTTTCAATTGTGTCGTTTGTTCTTTAGAATCGTGCGGAATTTTTCAAATGATTCCAAACCGCGTTAGCAGTTTGCGTAAAATGCTAATGTATGACTTTATCGCTTCTCGATTGTTATGTCTGACGAATTTTCCGTTCACAGTGTATGCAAATTTCTAGAATGCTAACGAGCATGTGCGTCGATAAAGCAGAATTGCGTTTTTATTCGATTTTTACTGGTAGGGATCCTATAATTGGTGATGAATATCTTTCCTCTTATTTTCGTGCCGATCAAATTATGCATAAAGACATAATGAGCATAAAGTAATCATCGTGTTAATGAAATCAATTCTAGTTTCATCTCCGAAGGAATCGTCAAGAACAAAATTCGTTGCGTATAATTTAGGAATCACAGTATTTGACATAGAACGAACACTACATTTTTCACCCGTTTAATAATTAACCTAGAGTACTTCTAAATATACATTTGTCACTTGCAAACATTAATAAGTAAATAGTAATGGATGTAACTAGATTTTTACTTAAAAATGTACTATTTCCATGTGAAAGTAGTTATTTACGCTTGAAAACTGACTCCACATTCAAAAAAGCTCTTACGATGTCTAAAGACAATTTTCAAAGTAAGGAACTTGTAACTAATCTACAGTAGAATGATTCAGCTTTAAATCAAATTAATTATTTAACTTCTAACGAGTGGTCGGCAGTTTCAATGGGATCATTAGGGTTATCATCGGTTGCTAAAGCAGTCGAAATATTGAATTGCGCGAGTTCGATTTAGCAATTAGTCGAAAGAATTAATAGAAAACAGAGACTCGGCCGCTCATAGAAATCGTATTAACACTTTAAACGCGTTTAATTATAATTGACACGAATAATGCAATTACGCGAGGCATTTAACACGTAACACTCACGCACACCTACGGGCGTGAATGTAGACAGCACAACGATCGAAGGTATTCTGGCTGCTAGTTGCTGAAACTTTTTTGGACAGTTAAAACGGTTTATCTTGCATAACGTTAATATGACAGCGTGCGCGGCTCTGTCGAACTCCAGCGAAACAGTGGTGCGGCGCAACGTAGCCGAGCGTTAAATTAGATTAATTTCAGATGAGAGTAGTGTTAGCCTTTTGCAGTGGCTGGCTTGTTATAAAATGTATGCACAGGTGTTCGGGACATTAGGGTGTACGTCAATCAAAGGAATTTCCTTCGGGAAAGTATTCAGTGTTTTTAATTCACGTTGTTTCCGCGAAAAATTGTTGCCTGTCGAGTTACTCTTAAAGACATGCCGGATTAGCTACTTCCAAAACATAATTTTGTTTGCTGTAACTCTCCAAATCTTTTTCTAACATGAAACATACTTCTTTGAAATCAACATTAATCTTCTTATTGGAGATAACACAAATAACTAATGACTTAATATGGCTACTAGAACATTTTTGGCACAAATTCATAGATGATGTGTGGCTGTAGTCCGTACGAATGTATTACCTTTTTGGTTCACTTACTTGAAATTGATGGACAATATATAAGCTGTATAAGTTTACACTTAAACGATCCTACCGAAAACTGAAAAAATTTCATAAAGTTACAGTATTTTATTCAAGTAAATGAAAATTTCAAAGCAAATTTATATGGAAAGTTTATACATGGCAACATTCGTACACCGTGGAAATCATAATGAAATTAAGAAATTATAATATTGATTAGCGCAAAAATTTCTCCATACAGTCATTAAACAATTTAATTTAATATATTAATATTCGGTCGGATAAGTATTAATAACTTTCGAGTCGGAAATGTTCATGAACCTTCCGAACGGTAGCTTGCGCATTTCCTCGGCTAAATGTAGGAGACGCATAGGATTAAATTGAACGGAGACATCTGTCGAAATTAATCTGATAAAGATGAAAACTCCACAGGACGAAGAAGTTGAAGAAATCCTTACGAAATGAAAGGAGGAAATAGGAAAAAAGATGGGGTAAAATGGGAATACTGGGGCTAAATGAAAGAAGCGATTGTTGTGTGGGTTTAAGAACGTCACACCAACGAAACGAGCATCATCGACGTCAGAACCGACGTTGCCGGCGCCGACGCCGACAAGTGGCATCAACGACGGCTTTTCCGGTCCTTTGAGCTGTTAACTTCCGCAGCTTTTAGCCATGGAAAAAATGTTAATTTCCTGACAGCTTGCCACTCGTAGCCACCTGAAACGTGTTCTCTTGAAATTTTTCCACCGTTGGGGGAATAATCCTGCATCACCCGCCAATTTAGCTATTTCATTTTCTCATACTGGATCGCGTTTAACACTCGCCGTTTCGTTATCTTATATTTCACGTGTAATCCTATAACGAATCCAATTTACGCGTTTTAAGAATCAATTTAGTCTATCACGATTTTCTCGGTCTAGCTCCGCATATTCCAAGACTTTAGGGTCTGAGTATTTGGGGTTGAAAGTATTCAAAGTTTGGATTACAGAACTACATATTAAGCTTGACTTATTAAGCTTAAAATTTAAAACTTTCGCATTTTATCCTTAGACTCGAACCTTGGGTCTAAGAACTTGCAACTCCAAATCTCAATTTGTATCGTTTAGTCTCAGGTTTGAACCCCTGAGTTTCCGAATTTGGATCTGTACATGTCACAGATTTGGTTGTCTGGAAGTTGGATTTTTCGATCCCTGAATCTTGAAACTTTGGTTTTCAGATAATTCAATCACATTTTTTGAATTTGTGAATCATTAGACTAATTTCGGGGGTTCAGAACTCAAGTATTTGAATCTCACAGATAGATCTACGGGACTGTGAACTAGATTTTTTTAGAGGCCAGATCCTCTGATCCTCGAACCACGAGCATAAATAAATTGACTACCTACGCGTCCAATTTCTACCAATTTTCACTTCGCAGTAGATTGATTGTAAAAATTCGCAGAACGTCCCTCTTCAACGCGTCCCAGAAGCGAACGGTTCTCTTTTTCTGAAAAAAACTCCACGAAATCATTTATTTTTAAACGAAACAATAACTCGAGCATTAAAAGACGAGATAGGCCGGCACACTGTGTACACAATCAAACAAGAGTGCGGCCCACGTATTTTCAAACTCGATTTCCTCGAAATTGAAGGGTCGTACGGGAAATTTCATTTCGCATTTTCAATCTGTTTTTTCATGCCGAATCACGTTCCATCCGCGTGTACCGTCTATTACGAGACGTCCTATATTCGCTGTGGGTCAAAACTAAATCTCTTTCAGATCATCGGAAGCGTATTCACATTTAACGAATGAAAAAAAGGAGAAAAGCGACAAAAATGCACAAACGGTTTTTTCGTACGTTTATTTTTCGAAATACTCTTACAAGTCCTTCGTACGTTAAACAAATATTTATCTTGGAACCGGAGAGAAACGGGTGGATCGCAGAGCTGACATTTAACGGTTGACATTTCATTGTTCGCCAAATGAGCGTCGCGACACCGGATGTGCGCTGAAGGGAGAAGAGCTCGGTGCGCCATTGCGCTTGTGCGCGTTTCTTCGTGTGTGCGTGCTCCAGATTCGCAAGTCCCGAAGGTGACGCGACCGAATTTCAATTTGGCTGAGCATTTCAGTCACGTTTAGCTGTTCGGGGACTGTTTCCTTCGAACCCATGAATAATTCCGGCACGTGAAGATGCGTGGCTGGTCTTGACGCGCAACGATGCAACAGCTAGCGCGTGTAATTCGCGCGGCAAATATTTCCGCGCGGTTGATACCCCTTAATATCGAATTCTGCGAGCGACCGATTCGTGCGCGCGCACACGCCGACCACCTTCGCGTGCAACCGGCGGCGAGATTTTAATTTATTGTCGAGTACACGCGATTTGTCGCGCCGTCACCCTCCTCACCACCCCCAGAAAACGATCTCCGACCGCGTGGAATTTAATAACGGCGACGAGCTTTTTCCGGGATTTCACCCCTGCCCTCTCCCCACTTCTGCCGCATTCTCCGGAAATGTTTATCGATGCGCGGTCCACGCAACTCGCTGCTCCTTTTAATTCTACTTTCATTCTCATAAGATCGTTTTCCCTTGGCACGCCCGTTGGCTCGTGCTTCGCACGCGCTGCATTCGATTCTGTCCCATTGTGATCAATACATTATACGTATGTGATGTGCGGTGTTTAATTATTTATTTATTTACGAGCTTGAATCCCTTTGTATACAAGTAATACTTAGAAATAAAAATGTAAAGAATATATCTATAAGAAAAAGTTATCGATTAAATAAACTTACAACAAAATAACAAACGCTTGTAGTAGTTATTTTGTGTACATTATGTATACTGCAGTGGTCTCGAAGGGAGTATAAATACAACCCATAATCAGACAAGTAGATTCCTACGAATACAAGTTCGAAAAGCGAAATAAATTTATCTTGTAAAATTGACTTTAGCAAACACAGCCTGTTTGATCAATGAACAATGCTAACTGAATATTAAACGAGAAACAGGAATATTAATATATTAAATAAATATAATCTCATTGTCACGCATTTCTGGCACGAGAGTTTACACATTAGTGGCTTTGCATACTATAAAATTTTGTCATTGTGATTTTAATTTGATGTGTTTGTTTAAAATACAAGAATATGAGTAAGGCTCAATATCTGGAACTGAACTGTACAACTACGCGTTGTGCAAAGAAGATTTTGCACACGAGTACGATGAAAATTAGATTATCAGACATACAAGTACTACTGTTATTGAAATGGGAATACAAACGAAAGATTAGTAAAAAATGTGAGAAAAATTAGGTTAAACTGTGAAAAAACGTAGATATAAACATCAGAAAGATCTTAAAAAATAGTTCTCTTGAACGCTCGTATGAGTGTCAACACTATTGCGTCATTAAGATTACGGGTCCAGTGTCTTTTTACCTTGCGAAGAAACAGATCTTCCCAACCAACATCGCTGTACTTCACGAAGTGTATCCGGCTCGGATAAAAATTCTTCTCGCAACATCCACCCACATCCACCCTGAAATAATGTCTGCCATAAAATTCTACCGCTCGAATCGTGGGATTCTTCGTCTCGAGGAAGAAACGAGCCATCTTGATTTTCGACGCCGTTTTTTCCGCAACGTTAATCTAAGCATAAATTTCAGGCGGTCATGTAGACGAACCGTGGAAGTTTTGCTCGCCGGACGGATGCCTATTAGTATCGATTGATTTAGCGTAACCCATAAGGTAGCACTTCGGGGAGATGCTTTCAATTAACCCTCGGCGTTTGCTCGGTGACGAACGAACTGGAATTCCAACCGTTTCTTGCCTCTCCTTGACAAATGGCCCTCCACCAATCAACCCCTTGGGACGGGGGTGTGTCGAGTGCAAGGGGACAGAGGGAAAGGGTGAAAGCGGGTGCGTTCGAGACGCGTAAGGCTACGTAATATCGTCTGCGTAACTGCTGCGGTGTGTCCGGGGGCGCAGACGCGGTTTTTTCGCGTTTGAAAATCCTGTCGGAGATATTCGAACGAGCACACAGCAGCGGAACGGTCCCCCGACGCGACAGCGCCGCTCGCGAATTGGTATTCGCGCCTGTGCCTCGGCGAGTATTCGCTAATTAGCGACATTCATTCGTCACTGCCGACAAACGGAGTGATTACGTCGTCTGCTGGAATCAGCGCGATTGGGCGAGCGAGCGAGCTGTCCGCTCCCCCTTCCTGCGCCGCGGAAAAATTGGTCGGCTACACTGTTAACCCTTCTAATTAATTTTCTCGTTTTGCTGCGGGAATCCTGATCCCGACGGAGGCCCCAGCAAGTTCGCCGCTCTGAATCGCGCTCACTTTAAACGAAAAGATAATCGCGGGACCACGTTGTTCCCTGTGATCATTCTTATTGTTCGACTATGGATCAAGCGAAACTATTAAAAATGTTTTGTTAACACATGGTACTGTTTGAAAAATTCCGTTATTCGTAATTTGAAAATTAACACTGCGATAATAACCGGTTTTCAAAATACTACACTCCCATAAAATACGCAATTTAATAAAAAATATCAAAGTATATATCCTTTTTAACCAGTTGTTATTGACGAGTTGAAGAAGAAGAAATGAAAACACTGTGTTATGACGAGTATAATGATTAAAAACAGGAATCTAGGAATCTAGTATATTTCCAAACGAATCGTAAAGGATTATTATAATTCTCCGAGGTTTACTGATTAAGGATGCCGAATCTGTTTTTTTTTTTTTTAAAGAGATTGAAGTATACTTCAATTATTTTGCAGAATACAAAAATATTGTTTCTGCAAGCAGGAGTTGAGTCAATTTTTTTCCTAATAGTTTTGATAGCAGTATAGCACAAGGAGCTCCTAAATACCACTATAAGTTACCTTGGGTCAGTGTTGACATTTAATTCTGGAGATAATCTAGATCCTAGCTTGCAGTGTATAGAAATTTTCAATATTAAACTAATTTATATATTTTCAGAAGAGAAGTTAGAATTAAAATCGGGGATCTGTTTCAGCTGCCAACGTGTTTTACTGCTCGATTTTTAAAGGTTTTATGGTGGCTTTCGCAGTGGGAAGATCGAAACCGCCGGATTCTTGGCTAATACGCGGGAAATAATAAGACTCGGCGAAACGGAAGAATAATCATTCCTTAAATCCTCCTGGGGTGAAAGGATAAGGCAATTAACCTACATTCTTCTTCCGTACCCTACGGCTACGTAACATCTTCGAGAGGCTACTTGCTCGCCCTTTTATTTTTCTTCTAATCTGTGCTTGCGTCTTTAATGGAAGCATACTCTCTCAGATTCTTCTCCCAATGCTATCTTTTGTAGAATTCTCTTTTTTCCGACCCAATTTTCTGGATCTCTAATCATCAATCGGTTAAATAAATTACTTCCTCTTGACCCTGCTGTGTACAGACTTTTATTTCTTTAGCACTATTTCGATTGTACAACGGCTTTATATTTTTAAAAGTATAAGAAACTGTAGGATTTTAGAGTTTAGTCAGAAAAAGGTCTAAATAAACGTACCATAGTCATAACGAGTATACTATAGCTTGTTAAACTGCAGATTTATGAGTACACTTGTTCATTAGATGTTTATTAGAAAACTTGAAATGTTCTATTAATCGACTATTATAAATTAATAAATATAATAGAATTTAAAGTCGAATTACGAACCAAATAAAAAATGAGCTAGCTAATATGAATCTTTAGTGCCTACTTTTTGAAATTATTCGTTCTGAAATCTTTTCACCAATATCATTATCTTGCTTTGATTTCTACAGCGTATTGATACAGAAGCTTCATATGAGAAAGACATTATATACCGTTTTAACGACTGCCACTTATAGTTTATGGACATTTACGAACGTCGTGGGTTTTCCTGTGATCAATGCACAACACAGGCTGACAACCAAGAAACAATGAAAAATCCTCCGTGGCTGTGGCGATACAGATTCTGTCTTTAGTGGTACTTGTATTCATTTCTTCCTTTTACGAGCAATAAAGCCAGGCCGTACGTTACATGAAGAAACTACGAACTCTGCATGAGGATCTCGTATTATAGCATCTAAGGTCAAGTTCTGAAACATTTAGCTCCCTCTTTTCATGTCCACGTTTGGGATTTACATTCCGGTTATGTCTCTTTCACTACTGAAATAAATCAATGTTTGCTATTTTTTTCTAGAGGACTTGTTTTAATGGCGCACTAAAGAACTTTGTATAAACTACATAATACACATTCGGAAATACTTATTTTTAGGTGATATTGAACGATTCTAGCTAAAATATTTCGATATTAAACGAACGCAATAAGTCGTATCATACAGTTTGAAAAACTTGATAAAATTCTGAAATTCTTGCTCTTACATATTCATCAGTGAAGAACTAAATTACATTTTAGCTAAAATTCTGGAAGATTAAAACTGTAGAATGAACATAAAGAGCAATAAGGTTGTAGAAGATTTTTAAAAGGTTTGAAGTTCGATGGATTCCTTTCTGCGGATCTTTTTTCGCTTGCATTACGTTTCAATCGAACGCAATAGATGCCGTATAGCATCCGCCGCGGCCGATCGCAGGATGAGATTTATCCCATCATCGACTAGGTATTTGATAATTTCCCTCAGGTACGCTGGGAGCTCATCGATGGGTATTATCGTGCTTAAAGGATCGTATCACCCATAGGGGTTGTTACCATCTTCGCCCTATCTCCCACTCAAATATATCACCAGAGACGTTAACGACCGCCCTTAACGTCATCTTAAGCCACGTTTTTAATCAGCACTCGTTCTCCCTAATAACAGCGTTACAAACTTTGCTACCAGTCCAATTACATAAAATGGCTCTTCGTAAAAATGTAATCGCGTCCCGCCAGAAACTTTGCATTAATTACCGCAACAAATGTTGTTGCCATTCGTGCATGTTACTATCATTTCCAGCAGAAATAAGTATAAACAAGTATAGATAAGTATAAATCATTAAATAACTATTGATGTGCCGACGCCCTAGAAATCACAGTGATCTATCAAACACGATGATCTGTTTGATTCGTCAAATTTGACCAGCTATGAAAATAGAACCAGAAAATGTTAAACAAATACTATCAGATTGAAAATTCCGCAATGGTGTAGAATGACTTCCATGAACACCTTGACTATTAACTCAACAACCCGGAAGGATCCGTGAAATCAAAGTAATTTATTTAATGCCGCCAAAACTGGGAAAACAAGATTTATAACATGCATTGAAAACAAAAATTGATCTCGAAAATAATAACAATCTTTTGTGATGCGTTCACGTTACTCTCAACATACCATTGGATATTTCACCTACTTCGGACAAAGAAATATATCAGATATCAGTAAAGTAATTTATTCAACGCAATAAACACTAACCACATTTAATACATCGTATAAATCAGTGCCTAAATGAATTTTCAAATCTGGGCAAATACTTTCATCTCCGAAAGACACTGCGCCCAAAACGCTAATTTGTTTGTAGCGATTCACCAGTTGTATCTCAAGACAAGAATGCACCACTGCTCGACAAAAGATCAACTACATAAACACCAAATCGGCACTCGTAGCACCATCGAGCCCTCGAAGTCCCTAGAGTTTCTTCCGCATACTCATCGATCGCAGCAGCACGAGCAATTTAGCGTTCTGATGGCCGCGTAGGACTAACCAATAGTTATTAATGCAGTTAACCCGTAGAGCCGGAACGCAATCAGCTTACGCAAGCACGCGTGTGTTGTCTTTCCGAACGTGGCTTGGCTTCCTTAATCGCAACGCGCCGGTCGGACGCACAATGCGTAATAAGTACTATGGCGTAGCTGGCGATAGGGACCAGCGATGGCGCGGGAAACAGGCTGTATGGGGAACAGGTCGAAGGCACGAGGGAGGTAGGGGACAGAGCGAGGAGGAGGACACGGGGGATGGCATTGATTCGGCGGGCAATTAAGCTCGGATTACACTGGATAGGCCGTACTATATGCCCGGGGCTAAATGGATACACATAGCTGAGATTACTGCGGCCACTATGGCCTAATGTAATGCCGCCCTACGGGCTGTGTTACAACGATGCTGGTAGGAAGATGCTTACAAGTGAGGTCGCCGTGGAAAGAGAGACTGTTCGTACGCCCCTATATGCAAGAAAGGACGTGTGCACGATGGAAAAGGGACACAGAACCTCGGAACAACACACGTACTCTCCCCTTTCGCCCCTTACGCCCTCCTCTTGATCCTTCTCTTAGTCCTCCTCTTCTCGCATCGGCGTACTGGATGCATCGTACCTTCCTATCGTTCCCGGGTCTCATCTTCGAAAACGAGAAATCCCGGTAAGCAGGGGAATTATGCGACCGGTTTATTGCGAGCACCAATCATAATCCCCGCGTCCACCCCGCGGGCCTGGGTTCGCCCGATCCCGGTTTTAATCGTTTTCGATGGGACGAAAAACAGGATCGGTGCTGCTGCGCGTCGGTTACAGGTCGCTGATTTACGATGGCCCGCGCTGTAATCTAGCAGCGGCGGCGGCCGCGTAGTTACAACAGCCGGAGTAATTAATAATCGACGGTGCTTAGGCGCACGCTTTTATTCGATACTCCCTATAATTCTTTAATATGTACGACCCGTTTTATCGGCCGAACAGAAATTACCTGGCGTTGTTCGGTCGCGGGGGAGAAAAAATGATCAACGTTGTACAAGGGTGTATTTGCGCGGCGACCAATTGATAACGTAAATTACGTGAATTATGGAACGGGTATTAGTTCCGGGGCGCCTGTGATCAGGAATAATAACGACGCCACGCATCCCGACGCTCCACGATATTTCCATGGTTTAATGCCGCACCCGGTACGCGGTTCCCGGCTGCCATCGAAGCATAAAGATAACGCGGATCATCTTCTCACACCGATCGTAAAATCATGGAAAGAGAGCCGGAGGTGGTCCTGTTCAACCATTTTCGGCGGCCTTGATTGTTTTTTCAAGGTCGACATTCGAATCCGTTCATTATTTTCTTGGTTCGATTTGTCGCTTGGCGTTGAAGTGACACGCTGGTAGAAAGTAATAATTAAATTATGTTCGTTGAAATATTGTAATGAAATAATCGTGTATCGTTGATAGACAATGGAATTTTATGTATTTTTAACATTTGTAAAATTAAGTGGACTTTTTTCACCTTTATTCTACCTGTTCTTAATTGTTTTTAAATTGCTACGAATTTCCATTTTCTTGGATAATTATAAATTGTTAAAAAAATAAATTTCATCCGTGTTTATTCGAATCTCTCCGGGTCACATAGCCGTTCAAATAATACAGCAGTTGCTTGGCCGCAAAGCTAGATAAAATCTTTATCAATTTACGCAATAAATCACGTTGCATATAAAATACCTTAGATTGAACTATTTTCACCAAAGTATATTTAGATGATGAAGAATCTTAAAATCGGAAATCGAGGTTCTATTGTATACGCTAAAGTCATGGAGTCTAACTATAAAATAACGAATAAAAATATGGATTAGCTTAAACATCCACAGTTTAAGCCCGAACGACCTATTCAGCAGAATTATCGTTGAAAGTTTCAATCTTACTTTAAAAGACATAAACAAATTAGAATAAATTTATTGTCAGTGCATTCTGCAAGCCGTATCGAATGTCAGTATAACTAGCGGTTGTCAGGCCAACGATAAACCGAGAAAAATGACGATGAACTGGCAGACCTGAGGAAAGCGGAGCAACGAGGAGAGAAGCGTAGGGTGGGTTCAACTCGCGGCATCGGTCGACTTTCGAAGACTCTGGGAAACTACGATGTAGGGCATGAACCACTATCACGAACTATAACCATCTATGCCATAAACCTCAGCCTCGGCACCGTAACGAGAATAATGCGTGCCACTAGAGTATCCACCTCTATTACGTTCGAAATCTCCCACGGGCTTTGACTCGCCCTCTCGGATCGCTTCCTTGAAACGCTCTCACGTGCGACGTGTTTCTTTTCTTATTCGAGCACTACTCGCCTAGCATTGATTACACCATGCGATTTCTTTCTCAAAAACATTCCTCATACGATCCTGAAACTATTTTACTGCTGGTGGAGCGATAGTTGAACGAGAATTTGCGACCGAATCGGAACTGGCTAACGAAATTCTGTTTTAACGGATACTGCAATATTCGCAGGCGTTCAAACACGTTTAAGGTCATTTTTAGTTGTCTGTTGATGTACCAGATATCTGGAACATTTAATAAATGTTGGTTTTCATGGATCAGGTCGATGTTTTTGTACCTGTTTAAAAGAGGCATCAAACGAATGTAACAACAGTTAGTATGTAATGAGATGTATTTTAACGTAACCTTGACAAAGATTACCTTCACAAATGGTAAGCAAAGTATATAAATGTGTAAATGGGAACCTCGATTTGATGTATCTGTCGAATAATGTCATTTCAAGTTTCAATAAGGATGTGCATGTTCATTTGAGACATATATTTTTCAAAACTGGTATTTACAAATTGCCATCGCACTGGTAAGACTGGCACATCACAAGTAACAAATTATGAATAACAAATTATTTTGTACAATAAATATTATTAAATATATGAAAAATTGATATTCTTCCACTTCAAAAGCGGGCAAAGCGCTCCGGTAGACTTAATAGTTTCAACAGTTCCACACACCTAGCTTTCTCAGCCGGTCCACTTATTTTAATACCCATCAGGTTGGCCAGTTAAACCGAAAAGTATCGTTGCTTTCTTCGTGATTGGCAAAACAGCGGAGCCGCGCGCAACTTTCGAGATCCCCCATCGCATTTCCGTCGGAAGACGAGAAGATCTGGAGCCCGGCAAAGAAAAACGAAAGAAAGAAATCCTCGCTACCGCCGACCGATAATTGAACCCACTGTTCGGCTTTCATCCCCCTTCCCCTTTCACTTTCCAACTCCTTTTCACCCGGCCTCCACCTCCTCTCCATCGTCTCGGCTTCTTTCCCTCTTGGCCTGTACTTCCATGTCCGTACTGTAATCGAGTTATATGGCAGTACGTTCGATTCGCGATTCGCCTCGTGAAAACCAGGAAGTTTTTCACTGTACGAGACTCGACGGGTAATGCTTAGGCGATAAAGGGCCGCTCGATGGTAGAGATCGAGGGAAAGGGGGGCCGACGAAGGAGACGGAAGAAAGTACGAGGGCAATCTCGTGATGCTGCAAGAAAATACGCATACCACGGATAGCCCCGCTGATAAATCCGATGAACCGAAGTGAAACGATCAATCACACCGGGACGTCGTGCGTTTCCGAGATCTCATCCTCTACCCGTACGCGTTAACGTCTTCCTCCTTGTTTTTCTTCGGCCAGAGCGGATCAAAATGCAAAAACACTGTCTTCTCTGCTGTGTTTGTCGCATGTACGCACCAGAATCCGAAGCTAGTTCTCACACTAACAGTATTTTGATTTCTTAGTTTTAAACACAAGGAGAACGTAATAGTAATTCTTTAGAATATTTAGGGAGAATGAGTGAGAAGTATTTCATGCGCTTGACTTCTCTCTACGTAAATGTTTTGTGGTAGTGAAACAATTTACATTCTTATACACACAGTAGGCAGCTAATAATCCAAGAGTTGGTAAACTACTGAACTAAACTACCGAATCAAGAGAGATTATAGACAAATTTTGATGCATGACTGAACCAATTGCAGAATTTTTTTCGCGAAGAAGATCCGAAAGTACGATCGTGTAACTTCTGTTTCATACATCAGAAATTGAGAGTCTTGATTCCATCATTTCTCAGTTTGATTCTATTCTTAAGTTGAGAAACATAAAACTCAAGATAAGAAAACAGTATTTGTTAAAATAATGTTGGATGTAAAAATAGGTTAAAGCTATGTTCAATGTATTAACGAATGTGTATGATAAAAATCACGTGAATCACTCCAATACCTATTTAATTTCATTGCACAGCGATTTAAAAATCACATGTTTCAGAAAACGCGTTTAAAGTATCGATTCTTATGCTAATCTGTCATGCCTGGCCCTTCCTGATACAAGGATGTACATCGATTATCCTTTAATTTCTCTACTTCGGTCAGTGCTGAACATTTACAATCCCTTCCCAGAGAAAATAACGACAAGACGACAATCCGCTTTAACTAAATCCACCCGAAAGTAAATCAAACTATCGAGACGATAAATTAGAAGATTAAAATTATCCGCGATGCGAAACGCGTAAAGCTTTTTTCAAGGCCCTGCAATCCAGAATTAACCGCGTGTACGAATAAAAAATCGCCGGGCATTAAAGACGCGATAAATTCTGTCCTCGTATTCCGAGCGGATCGCTTATTTTATCGCGAGCGTTAAAACGCGGCGCAGCTTCGTTTGCATTTTCCGATTCATAAATCGGAGGGGGACCTCAATAAAACAACGCGTCCGACCAGTTTTCCCCGATAGTTCCGAGCTTACCGGGTAGCAGCGGCCGATTCGTTTTCTTACGAAGGAAAATCGACGGTGCGATGCCCTGCGAACTTTTCCGCCTTCGCTCGCCGGGATAGGATCTCCATAAAAGAACTGAATAGGGACGAAAATCAGCGGAGTATCTTTCCATCAGATTTGTAAGATCGTAAAGCCGCCCTTCCTCCCAGCAGCGTCCTGACCCTTTATTGTCGCCGCGGACCTTTCCTTACCCTTTTCTTCGCCCTGTTTTTCCAGAACCTTCCTCGCCCACCCCAGCAACCCTATCGAGGCCGTTGCAAAGTTTTATTATGAAACAATAAAATATGTGAGAATCCGAGTTCGCCTGGGTCCGTGCACCGGCACGCTTTGATTTACAGCCGAAGTTTTATCGTATCGAGACGGAGAAAGAGTGGCCCGGGTCTTACGTGGTAATATCGCGGCTTGCATTTTATATTAAAAAGTTTCGCCGGCTCCCGCCTTGCAGAAACCGTCGGGACAGGGGAGGAAAGATGACACGATTCGGCCGCGATTTTTGAGAGGCTATTGAATTGCTTTGCATTCTAATGGGCACAAGCGATGAACTTTGCCTGAAGTTCGGGAAATGCGACGGCCTCGTCGTGATTAAGTGGACCTCTATCTCTGGGTATTCTCACAATTTAGTGGACAAGCTGAGTGGATTCTTAATTCGTGATTATTTTCTTGAGCTATTGTCTCGTCGTTGAAATGTTTTAAGAGGCTGGATTATTATTAACCCTAATATGCTTAAAAGAGGCTACAAAAATGTCTACTGAATTTTAAACATGAATTTTTGTTATAATAATGTTTTTTCATACATATTTTATATTTTATTTTCCCATCAATAGATACCTAAATGTATTATTTATAGCAATTGGTATTACATAGATGTAAAATGATTATAATATCAGGAGACCTTAAAATTTCTAATACCTTAAGCGCTAATACCTTTAGGGTTAAGACGTTAAGCAGCATGTCGGTCAAATATGGGCAACGCTAATCTTTGATTAGGTTTACAGTGTTATTGAGATTTGAATAAAGTGAATATTACTAGTGAATATTAAATGTGGAAGAGTTCATGTAGCGACCATTATTATAAATTTAATCTTCTTATTCTGTTCCATTAACTGAGCTGTCTTGACACTGTGAGAACTTTTGAGCTTAATATTGGGCACTTAACGTGTTACGGAACAAAATTTAAATGAAATTATGTTTCTTCTCTTAATAATCTTAATAATTTAGATAAAATATAACGGTATTTTTAAGTCCATTTACCGTGTTCACAGTATTATATTTAACTAATACCATTTTACATGACAAATACGCAAACTCCGCACTCTAATAAGGCAACTTTCGAGAATTTTTCTAAGGAACACTATTAAGTATAATAATTCCAAACCTGACATGGTAGTTAACTAACATTCAAGAAATACACTCAGACTTTTTAAGGCAGGAGTAATAATTTTCTTCGAAATTACCGAGCCATACTAAAAGCGTTCGTTAAAACAGCTGATAGTTAGAATCTGCTATACGATTAAAATTGTGCACACATCGGCAAATTTTGTCTGCAAATGTTTTTGGCGAATAAATTTACGTACGCACAAAAAACGTTGGGATAAAAAATGGGAATAGACGTCACGTTCGATTCGTCCACCCTTATTTTTAATCGGCGCAGCTACCGGCCCATGGCTTCCTCCTACGCGTGTAACGGCAAGATGTGGTCCAATTTAATCGTATTTAAATTCGGTCGTGATTTTTGCGGCCGACTGAAATTAACAACGGAGCAATTCCAGTGTCATTAAAAATTCAAGAATTCTAAAGCTGGTCCACGGCGACTGTCGACTCTTCTTCCGTTCGTTACTGCGTTGTCACTGTTAAATCTCTTTGAGAGTTTGGAACAAAGACACGGCCAGCGAAAACTGCAAAGGAGTTTCCCAATATTTCTGCGGTCGTTCAATTTGTTCGGACTTCAATGGGTAGCGCGAGCATACACAGGGTGTGTCAAATAAAGAATCGCTCCGCAACTACGCATAATTGGTGTATAATGATATAATAATTTGAGTGAATATTATACAAATTGACGAAAGCAACGTCGATAAAATAAAATCAATACGCCCTGCTATTTCATGAAACGTACTTTAATTTTCCACGCGGTATTTGCTTCGATCAATACAAAGAGATTCGTATCCAAAGAGATCAACTTTCTTGTGCCAATTAGAATGAAAAATAAAATTCACGTCTCTGTCATACTCTGAAGACACGTTTCTGTTGAAGCTACGATAAAATCATCGCTAAGGATGACACGTACGCAGCTTCCGAAATACAATGTCGCCAAAATGAAGATAATGATAATTCCTCTCCAGAATTACCTATATCTGCTTAATCTAAAATAATTATAATATAAATTAACGTGACCCCGCTATAAACGAAGAAAGAAATTCCCGCATCTTTTGTTGCAGCACTGCTCGATTCTAGTTTGTATCGCAAGCTGACGTAAATGACGCAAATATTTTCTTAAAAGACGGAATTTCATAAACAGGCATACGCTCATTGCACTGTTTTTGCCATGTTATAATTTATTTTATATGGAGGATAATTATTGTCATTCTAAAGAAGATTAATTAAATATAAAAATAGCTATTCGTCCTGTAAATAAAATTTCTAAAATAATAAAAATTAATACAGTTATTCTATTAAATGAGATTAATAGATCTAATGAAATAACATTTCAACAATGATAAACATCTGGATCGTCTAAATGACGTCGAGGTTTCCCTACTAATCCCAAGAAGTGGTAAATATTATAATTAATTGAAAGCTCAATACTTTCTTAATTAATGAGAATAATGTGTGCAGTATCAGGAATTGGATTTTTCGGCTTCAATGTACCCCATAAATATACCCTAAAAAAACAGCTGGCAGTATTTTATTTGACGCACCCTGTACAGCGGGAGCCGAATACAGGCATCGCTACTACATTCACAGCGGGCTCGCTACCGGCGGTAGTAATTGCAACGTAAACATTTCCCCGGGTGCTGATTGCGAGACTCATTATTTCGGGGAACCTCCAAATCGAGAATCGCGCTTCAGATTCGACGACTCGAAGACGCCGCCCGCCGCCTTGATTAAGGGACTGGGATGTCTCATTATTGCTCATAATCAACGCGCTACAATGGGAACGAGGCACGCCAAGCCCGGCGAAGAAGATATTCCTTGAAAATTCGTTCGACCTCTTCGTGTCTACCCGGAGGATCTTCAGTATCGCTTCCGCCTCTCCAATCTGTCCAGCGTCTTCGAAAACCTGTTCGAAACATCCCTTATCGGTAGTTACCGACAATAAACGAATCGAGAACTGTGCACTCTCCAGGCTGCGGAACCCCGTCCAATTTCATTTACGGGTTTCGTTAGCGTTTTCGGGACACGCGCTGCCGCTTGCCGCGGCTTACACTTAACCCGTTTAATCCCATTAGTGGACTCTTTCGGCTACGTGATTTCGAAATTAAATTGACTCTCCGTTACGCGGTGTAACGTAATGAAAAGGCCGACCCGGGTTTTTCGGAAGCTTTCAGTTCCCTGGTCGGAACCGCGGCTTCGGCGGTCGTTCGTTATGTTATTTAATAATTCGCGGGGCTTGCTGTTTAACACCCTCGCTCGATGGAATTTTAGATATGGATGTACATCCAAATCAGTATGTGTATTAACACGTTCACTATCATTTATGAGTAGACAGCGAATCATTATGCAAAGTAAAAATTGTCTACAGCAATTACAAGGTACTGGAACAAAATCAATATTACGTTTTCCCTTAGTGATATTATTTAGATGAATGTAACACATTGACATTGAGCTGTTTTTAACTCTATTCAGTTTTAAATAACAATTACTCAATTTGCCATAAATGCGTAAAATCTGCTCGTCTATAAATAAATTGCATTTCACCTTTTTTAGGCCAACCAACAGATTTAACACGCCTGATTGCACCGAATCTACTGATCGGCCTAAAAAAGGCCTGTAGATGTATTGCTATGTTAAAATAAATAAAGAAACTTACCAAATTTTTCTAGTCGCAAAGACAATGACGCAAATATGATCACGGCTTGTGAATAATTTAACATGGATTTACATTTACGGTGTAGATAAGTGTATTCTAAAAGTTCGTGGTCTAAAGACTGCGATCTTTGAAGTGTTATAAGCAGACTGCGGATTTTTCTGCATTTATGTGAAATAAAACTGTGAGAAATATAATGGAACTTTGTGAGTAACTGCAAGTATTGTAGATTGCGGAGTTTCCGCATTTACGTGAAATACGACTGTGAGAAATACAATAGAACGTTGCTGCTAGTGAAACTTAATACAACGTTCATAAAGTATACATAAATATGTACTGGAAATTCGAGGTCTGGAAACTTTAATCTTCAAATTATTGTAAATAAATTGTGCATTTTAATGCATTCACTTTAAATACAACGGTGGGAAATTCGAAAAAACACAGCTGTCGATAAAATTTAAAACACTATTCCATTATGAGATAATCCACCGTTCGGAAACTTTGGATCAGCCGTCGGCAACCTTTTTTGGCTGCGAGTCAAATTCAACCGAAATGTGACTATTTAAAACACGTTTCCGATTATTTTCATTTTAAAAGTCTTTCCGTGAGTAACAAGATCAATTCTATTGAGACAATCATTACGATATACTTATTTTATATTTAAACATAAAAATTTAAATTTATAATTGTAATTATTATAAAAACGTATATAATTCTGAAATTGTCAAATGGGTCACTTGATGACCCGCGGGTCATAGGTTGCCACGCCTGCTTTAGATTAGGCATTTCTTAAGTTTCTTTCTTAAGGCATTTCTTAGTTTAACGTGTGGTAGTTCAGATTCGAACTAAACAATTCATGCGTGAATATAAGCTAGAATTTTGCAGTAACAAATATTCCGAAGTCAGCGGCCCTAAAAAGACCCGAGAATTCCTAAATTTTTGAATTTCTTAAAGTCAATAACGAGCTCCACTCCGACACTCCACTTTCGTGATACGATTTCGCTAGCAGCAGCCAGCGTCACCGAAACGCCGACGGAGAGACGGATGAAATTTGCGGAGCCAAGAATCATAATTTCGGGGCCGGCTCTGTTTATCGCATTTCCATACCTAATGCCCGACATAACGCCAACATCGTCAGCGCGCTCCGCCGGCGTATCCCTCTCATTTTTTAACCGGAATTTCCCGAGAGGTGGCCGAATTACCGGCAGTGGCTGTATTTACCGTGCAGCCTCTCTTTTCGAGAGCACTCTGCGTCGCGCTATCTTCCGTCGGTGAATCACGGAACGCGGCGTTCCGCGTCATAACGATTCCCGCGATAATAAAAAGGGTCCAGAGAGGAGAACGGGAAGGAAATAAAAGAAGAGGAGAAACGAACGAACAGAAGAAGAAAAAACAGTAGCGCTACAAGAGAGAGAGAGAGAGAGAGAGAGAGAGAGAGAGAGAGAGGAGAAACCATGAAAAAAAATCGGCGAGATCCATCAGCGAAGGCAAGAGAGCCGCGTTTCGAGTGAGGTATCGTGCCGTTGGAGAGAGAAGAGAGAGAGAGGCCACTTTTCGGCTGGGACGATAATAAATCGCCACAATTTCGTGGGTGGAAACGGGATGTGCGGTACAGCTTACATACGAAATGCCAACCCTCCAACCCCGTTCTACGCCGTCTGACAAATACGATACACGGCTATCGCTTCGAAACGTCGTGCGAGCTCGAAGAAAGCGTTCTGAAAAAGCAGTGCAGGTTCGTTCTTCAGGAGTAGGGGTCCGGGGTAGGGAGAAAGAATATGAGAGAGAGAGAGAAAGAGAGAGAGAGAGAAAGAAGGATTCTGGATCTCCCGATCGCGGAAACGAGGGCCGAAAACAGCGAGAAAGATCTCGTGGCTCGACGAGATGGCCGTTCCTAATAGAGAGAGGGATTCCGTTCAATTATATCTTATGGCTGCGTTCTCGACGGTAATGGCCGTGACTGCCGCTCATCTTTGCTGCACCGGGCATGATTTTCCACGAGAAAAGTGGTCTCAGGTAGATGGAAAGCCAAGAGGAGCTCGAAACGAAACGAGGAAAGAAGATCTATCTTGAGCAGGTGGCGCGCACCTGACCGCACAATGTAAGATCGAGCAAAGACAATGGAGTATCCCCGAAGAAAGTTTCGCTGATCGAGGCGCAATCTTCCGGCGCTGCTCGATTGGCTAACTCTCTCGATGCTTGACGGGCCTATCTCAGACTTGGTTGACGGCCGGTCCAAAGTTATAATTAATTGTTCCTCGTTGAAGGGCTCATGGGCAGCCTTCTGATCAGAAATGTGAGTTGCAGAAAGATTACTGCGACTGCTCGAGCTATTAGGTCCCTTGACATTCGGTAATAATTGACAAGAGTCCGTAATTATCACAGAAAGTCCGTAAAAATCACATAAAAAATCACGCGATTTTGTGATGTCGTACGTATCGAACGAATTGAAGTGTACATTAAAAACGTTGCAGGATGCTGATAGACAACGTGTGTATTAACGTGTGTATTAACACCACGACGTTTTTATTGAAGGTTCATTACTAACTAAAATTGTCTTTTATTTATTGAAAGAAAAAAGAAAATGTTGACGTCTGGTACAGATATCTTCAAAACAGGCTTGGCAGTCAATGTGTCAATATAAACATAGTTTTTTATATTTTCTAGTTTCGTGATGAGGACATTATAGCAATGAACGATATTTGATATTGACGATATTATCGTGATAGAAGCAGAAGTTTAACTACGAAATAAAATGAAGAATTGCTGCAAATATATTCCCAGTAACAAAGTAATTTGGAGAAAAATGATCTTCAACAGACGATACTTTCAACTTCTCTTAACATGTAATAAGAGAATAGTAACGATTACTTTGCGATCAGTTTGGTTGATGATCGACACCGACAAAGGAAGACAAACAGATAATAAAAGTAGCAATGTCCTTCCCTATCGAGTATGGCATTATGAATTAAAGGGGATTTGTTCGCAACGTGGCAGAATCACTTTGCCGGGCAAGGGGTTTGCGTTTCGGAAGTTGCTCAGCAGGAGCGGCAACTTTCCGGTGGGTTGCGTGGGCTTAGCGATTCCTAACTTCTTTCTCTGGCCCCGTTTGATCGTCGGACGATGAAACATTGAAGTTTCGGCATCAAATGAATGCATTCATAAAGCAGCTCGACTTAAAAGCACAGTTTCGCCTAATCTTCGACTATCTCTCTCGAGCCCGGCAGACTCTCGCTCTGCATCTACCCTCTGCCCCCCTGCCGACGTTAAGTACCTCAATTTGGTTCGTTCGTTTAATCTGCTTTGCACGCGAGGCAAGGGTACCAAGAAACTCGGGGTGGGTGGCGAAGGGGGCAGAGCCAACCCCGTCCGGGATGGAAGATGGCGCGCGTAAGCGAGCTAGGTGGGAACCCAGCCGGACTGATGCGAAACCGTGGAGAGAGCTGCATGCTAAGCGAATTGCAAAACGTGGTAAAGTGCAGTTTGCAGTTCCCGCGTATCTCTGATGAAGTCTGTCAACTGCATGGCAAAAAGGAACGGAGTCAGGCCAAGGAGCTTACATCTAATTAACCGTGATTAATTAAATCCGTTGCATGTTCTCGCCGTTTTCAGGCGCTGCGTCACGACGCTGAGAACCTTTGTGCGTCGCATCACGGCAAAACAAAAACCTGTTTAGTAAAGGGGTTCGAAGTCGCGGACCTTGACAACCCCGTAATCTGCTTAAAATTCGATCGTATCGAAACGCTTCGCGTACAGCCAATTCAGGCAGATCCGAGACCGTTGATTACTCCTTCACTTATTTACGAGTGAGTCGCTACTTCATTCCCGCGGATTAAATTCTTGGATAATTCCTGATCGGCCAGCGAACAGTTTATACACAATTTCTTTCCCCCGTTTACGTAACGGCGACTTCGGTTAAAATAATTAATCGGCCCGTTCCATTAGCGACTATTATCGGGTCTACGGAAGCCACGATGAAACTGGAAGTTCGACGGCTGGATGTATATAAAATAATGAAACGACACCGCGCCGAACTGGGCTAAACTCCGGAGAAACTTCTTTCCCATCTCGCCGTTTCACCAATCCTACCAGCCTGCTCCACCAACAGGATAAAACTCCCATTAACAGTTTGATTAGCATTGATAATCCGTCGAGTCCTACTTCGGCCGTGCCAAAAGATTCCACGAACCAAGAAGAATCAAAAAGTTTTGTGCTCGTTTCGACGGGCACGGTGCCTTTTACATCTGGAATACTCTGGGGTCGCAGGTGACCCAAACACAACTTGGTATCTGTAAGAAGAGGAAGATCTGAACATGATGCCAGTACAATTAGAAAATTATCAATTAACATCCGCAGCCATCCGTTATACAAACTGGACTATAAACATTGTGTTTTCGAAATGTGTTATAATTTTTCTGACACGACTTTGCGATTGAAGATAATAGGTACAGATAGATTTCACCTAAATCAAACGAATTATATAGAGAGGTGCTTCACTCTAGCTGTGCAAGATCCAACGTGACATAACGCTATCATTTTAAAACGCGCAATATGTGGCACAACAAAGGAGTCACTATTACGGTAAAGTTATACAGGATGGAGAGCGTGTGAACAGTTTCCGTGCAACGTCGGCGTTCAACCCAATTATCGTTACCTTTGTTTGCAATTAACTTGTAAAACAGGATAATCCCATGGGGCGGGATCTAGACACGGACCGGCTCTGATCGAACGTTATCGATCAGATCGATGGCGACGCGACACGCCGATAGAATCACCGGAGAAACTCGTATAACGTTATGACGCTTGAATATTCATCGGGGCTGTTTTAATGAATGCAATCCGAGGAGCCGAATAACAGGGAACGCGTAAACAGAAGAGGAACGTCGGGCGTAAATCTGCTTTCGGTGTTTTTCCACGAGGCTGGCGCGAGCACGAGAACGAGAATCGATCGATCTTCGGAACCGGGATGAACAACCGAACACACAGAGGCCCGAGCAAAGTCGGCGAAAACAACCGGTGTTTAGAGAATCCTCGTAAAAGTTCATACGACGTTACAGGTCGACTCCGAAATAGTGGCACATCGTTCCGCGGAAGTTTTAGGACGGCCATTAGGAAGTGATGGCCCGCCCGGGAAGTTCGAACGCCCCAGAACCACAGCTACGTGGTTGTTGCTGTAAATCAACAAGTTGATATCTGTTACTTAACCCAAACTGTAACTGCGCCGGACAGAGCAACACTTTCCCTGGCCGGATAATGGCACACACATGCCGATGATGCGATCGATTGTCGCCCCGTAAATGTTAACCTCAAGTCTTCTCGATTTCGAAATGTCCGATAGTTTGCTAGAAGATTTTCTACGTACAAAATCTTTAAGCAAACATTTTCAAAAACGAATTTGTAGAAATACTCGATAATAAAAAAGTGTAGAGAAGATTTTTTGTTCACCGTGTCAAGCATTTTTGACCATAACAAGATTCTTAAAGCAACAAATTTTTGCGATTATACTACGTTAAAAAGAGACTTAAAAATTGTATCTCACAAAATAGTCCCAAAAGAAGCAATCGTAAAATTGTTTAAGATTATTTTCAGGTATTTAACAATTTTCCTTCGAATAATAATCCTAAAAGAAGTGATTAAAGTACACTGAGGGTGTTTATGGAAGATATTCAGATCTACTATCCCTTGCCAGGAAGTTGGCACAATTATTATCGAGAGGCAAGAGGGTTATCCCGCTCGCTCCGCCTGACCTGCACGTCCGCAGTCAACACTTGTCTATAATCTCCAGAAACTCACTTCTATTGGTAAATAAGAAAACCAATAAACTAATCGACACGAGGAGTAAGTCCACTCTACCTTATCGCGTCTCTTGATCAGCGCGTAACTTAGCCATTAATAATTAAAAGTCTGGAATGAAAAGAAAATGGAAGAGACACAATTTCTATAGTTGTGAACAATAGGAAGGTATCATTTCCAGCAAGGAACAGTACATAGATATGATATTTTTAAGGAGCATATAATAGTCGCCAATAAGTTACGGATTAAAGATTGATCGTCCTAATTCGGGCTCATGAATGTCCTTTGAATTTCTGCCGAACAATGTACCGTTCTAGAATATATTTAAATAGATTTCAACCGACGAACAAAGATAGTCTAGTCGTATCTCCAGCCCGATGTATCGGTATTAAGGCGATTGTAAAGCTGCATTAACTGCAAAGGCTTCGCGAAATTATTCCACCTCCGCCAGCCGGTATTCACCTATCAATCGAAGCAGCGCAGCGTCACAATTGCTACGTACCAATAATTACGTCATAATTATAGTAATGCCTTCCTTCTTTACGGTATTTAGATTAACGACGGAGGTAATGGTTTCATTATCGAAATATCACGAGCGTTCATTTTACAGGATTCCATCGACCGTTGAATTTTTGGGGTGTGAGAAAAATTGCAACGTTCCATAGAAATTTGTATACCCTAACTTTGATCACTGGTTATTCTCTTTCTGATCTTTATTGTCTATTATTACGGACAATTAATTCTCAAAGACTAATTTTCGTGAAATTTCTTATAACGATAATGTCTGACCATTATCGTCCCTTTCTACTTGTCAAACGGGCTTCCTTGAAATAGTATATTATACTTACATTGATGAAGTCTCTAATAGTGAACAATTTCATAGAGATTTAAATATTAAAAAATTTGAATTTAAATAAGGTTCCAAAAAGTGATAAAGCATTAAAAAGAATGAATTAAAAAAAACTTATATACTGAAACATATTTTTAATAAGGAGATCAAAAATAGATAAAGAAGAAGAGGAATTTACTCTTTCCGAGATGGAAGAGCTTCATTGCATGTATCTCGGCCGAGTTTCTAGAAATTATAAAATAATACTTGCCGCTCTGACGTCTCCTAATTCGCTAACTTAATAATAGCAAACTGGAATCGAGTCAAGGCGGATAGCGTGGCATATCTTCATGCCCTAATTAAATCAGTACTTAAAGCTAATTTCAAGTTGCTTTCAGCTCATAAGCAAGGATATTAGTTAAGACAGTTGAGGCAGTATACCGTGGCGTCACTTTTAGCATTTTCCAGCACACTGAACATTCGGTGTCCTAAACGAATCGTTCATTAAGAAATTCAACTCAGTCGTTAACATTTCTTGGAAATTGAAAATATATCCATTCAAGAAACTTAATATCAGTCTTTCTGTATATATTATCAAACGGATCCAGGATCTGTTAATGTTTCCATTAAATTCGACACTCTTGAAAGTAATGAAACTTTTTTTTCACATAGTTGTGTGCATTGTAATCGAAACATTAATTAATGAAATTTACTATTATGTTCGAGGTTTCTCTCATTTATTTTTCCGTAAATGTTTCTAAGCTAACCGCAACGTGGCCAGATCAACTACATGAAACCACGATTCAAAATTTTCTAAAAGTACATACTGTAATCAGAAAAACAGTGTCACTGTTGCAATTTCGTTAATTAATAAAAAGATAAAATAGAGAGACAAGAATACGGTCAGGAATAAGTATATAATTCAAGGGTCCAATAAACCACAGAATTCTATTAAATCGTTTCTCAGGTGCGGCGATTGTTTCCCACGGGATGGCATTCTCGCCGATAATGCCGTTGAAAATGTCTCTCGTCGCGCGGCCGGTAACGCTTACGCATTCTGGCGCGTTCGATGTAAAATTAACGTCAACTTTCTCCCGCATCATCGTGCGGAAAGTTCAGCCAGAAACTCTCGGAATACGTCCGCCCCGGTAATCCGGCGTGAATCCTGGCGCAGCGAGCAACTGCACCGGAAATTTGCGATCGCGAATTTGCGATTGGCGGGCTAACGAGCGCCTGGAAATTCTAACATTGCGAAATTCCGCCGGCAACTAATCGAAGGATTGGAGATCGGTGGAGGGGATCAGAGGGAGAGGGTTGCGAACCTTCCACGTTTCGGCGTGCCGCAAAATCGGATCGCGGTTTGCGTTCGTTTAATTTGGTCGGCGTCTAGCTACGAACGCACGTCGCGACGCTCGAAAATTGGGCCGGAAAAAACAACCGATATTTTTAATTGGTTTTGTGCTAGAATTACCGAATTGAATCATCCGATCTGATTGAAAACTAGAGTGCAATCCAGAAATAGGATACCTAGACTGGAACCATCAACTACATTGTGCGATCTTTTAATAATCTATTTAAAATCATCAGGAAACCCAGATCAGTCGAAAGGTATAGATAGAATTTCTCCACGTTACTTACTGTTTTAATTTTATTTCGCACACTCCTGGCTCATAGTGCTAAATATCTTGCTAAATTAGAATTCATCCATTTCATTTGCAGATTCGCGGGCTGAGATAACTAATGGAGGTCACTAGCGTAACGCGGTTAACGAGATACTAATTAAAGGACCTTCCTTCCACTCTTGTATTACGAATAGAAACTATTGCGCCGGAACTTGAATATTAATGGCAAATGATTGCTCGTGACTATTGTTTCAATTCAATTCGGTGAACTTTCGATTGTGAACGGTTACTAATAACGATATGTACATATACTACGACAAAATATTAGGTTGGCCAGAAAGTTGGTGCGGTTTCCAGCGAGTCTTGAAATCATTTGACAGATAACATTTAACTTCAAATTATATCCAAAGGTTTTGGTAATCTCGTCCAGGTAAGGTTGTGCTTTCCGTTCGGTGGAAGGAGAGGATTTTTATAAACGGATTATAAAATTATAAAATTATGTAAAGAATGGAAAAAGGTCACCCGTACCACCGGTCAATACATAGTTGAATGCAGACTCTTTTTATATAAAACAGAAGTTCTTGTTACTAAAAGTACTAGAAAAGTACTTGTTCAATATTGCACGAACTTTCTGATCAATTCAATGAAACGAAGCAATTATTCAGAACTAAATAATCGTTGATTGGAAAAGAGAATGTAAAGGAGTGTCAATCACGAATGACGAGTTCATACGTCGCCTCCAGTTAAAAGGTTAAGAGAGATTGGAAGTTTCCCGAGGCTTCTCGCAGGAATTAGATAGGTGATCGCAGACGAACACAATTCAGACGATCGGGCTTCTTTTAGATCGGTAACGGCGCAGCTGACTTGCCAGATCGAAACTGGTTGGACTCTGAAAGAGGCAATTAATGACTGAATATCTATGAACAAACTTTCGGGGCGATAGCCATCAGTTACCGTATAGGATTGCAGTTTACATCGCTCGTTATTGCGTTCGACTTCAAGAAAACACGGTAGGTAGCGATACTATCGTAACGCTGCACTGTGAGTGCTGTTGCTGAAACTTTGGTCATCTTCGCTTTGCCGAGTGAAGCGATTAGGTTTAGCACAAGATGGAGGAACGGGGGAGCGGTAGCTAGAGGGTGGCAGCGCAGATTGGCCCCGCACCCGTAGATCGTGGTCTTGATTTATTGGTATGCACTCCGATCGGTAATTGAGTTGCATGCACTAAACTGCTTAATCAATAATCTAGAGTGATCATCAATCCATAATAATCACGGCATTACGCGCGATGACAATCTGAATCGCGCGAATTCCAGCGCAGCCTCTAGCCTTGACCACAAAGCAACAATTTCGCAACAAGAAATCCTTTTGCTAAATCTGTCGATCGCTTAAGAAATTAATTCTTCCGTTGAAACATTTGTGTTAATTTTTGTATTAGATTATCTGCTAGAAAATAGACTGATTCATGTTTAAATAAAAAATGATATTGCTAAAATTAATTACTTGACAATCTTCTTTTTCTTTTAGAACGCTTATATTAATTCTTTATTTGAATACGTACACACTAGAGAATAGACTCGTCTGGGAAAACAATTCCATATTTTTTCAGTTGGAATGGTTGTAAAACTACACTTTTTCAAAAGAAAAGAGCCAAGTACATTCAGTGTTTGACGATTTCATTGTTTTTTACAATATTCATAATAATTTTTGAAATTAGAACCGAAGGGAAACCAAAATAATTCGACAGACGAAATATTGAAAATTGTTTTGTGTGGATAATTGAAAAATTGTCTCCTTTAGACAATTATTAAATATATTGTTTGCTCACAAGCTTTAACATTATTCATACAAATTTCTTAATTTTATATACTACAATAATTACTGGATAGAAAATCCGTATGAATTTTTCAACTTTCCTACATGTTTAAGGCAGGGGTGAAGTTTCGAGGACGCAATATTAAAGTTTAAATACGTTTCCCTCAGGGTAGAAATCTCCACAAAGACGCGAAAGACGGAATCGCGATAACAGGACACTATCTTTACGATCGTTTCTTTTCCCGGACTCTTCCGCCGATGCATAAAGCCGGATTACACCTCGGTCGTTAAACTCTTAACAACTGTACAAGTCGTTCGGAAGCGGATAACGATTTCGAAAAATCTTTAAGTAAATATTACTCCACCCTTCACGCGCCGTTTAACGGTTCTTCAAATCGGAATAATTATTAGGGATAATGGTTTCGGCGTTCTTTACGTTGAAATGCTCGCCATTACTCCGCTCGATTTTACTTGAGGGGTCGTTTCCTTGCAAATGGGTCTTGTATCACTTTTATAGCTCGAGTCTTTGAGCGTCCCGTTTCATTTCCCTGTTTTATCGCGGGAAACGTGGAATTTGTAAATTTTACGTTCGATCACAACGGACTTCGTCCCATCACGTATCTTCGGAACCCTTATCAATAACTCGAGATCGACTTCCTCGTGAAAATATTCTTCTTGACCAAGAAGAAGATCATTTGAAAAGATGTTTTCGTGTAACGGATTCCAAAGATCCATTTTTCTTTGTGCATAAATCAAAAGTTAACAACTTAGAATCAACTATCTTTTTAGAAGTCAAAAGTGATTCAAAGCGTTCTTTTCTGGAAGTTGCTTCCAACTATATAATAAAGTGTCTAACAAAATTATTCATTTTCTACATTTGCACGACTACGACAAGTGCTACATGCAAACAGAAGCTTAGAAGCTGAACAAATCTAGTAAACAAATGTAACTTAACAAATATTTTTGCAGACTTTAAGAACGTATCTATTCGTTCCGACAAAGTTTATCCTCGTTACCGTAACAGTTTGTCAGGAATCACTCACGTTTATGTTCCTCGTTTCCAAAGAATGCAATGCGATGTTCTCGGATGGAATCCTCGGTTCTCCTGCAAGAAAGTCCGATCAGGTATTACAGCGTTCGTCGGGCATTAAGCGTTTGTCGGTGTATAAATTTGATACAATTATAAAATTAAAGATCAGCTCGGCTCTCAGCCTGTTGCTGAGAGCGGCTGACATCAAAGTCCGCGCTCGTTTTGCATCGGGACCTGGTGGCTCGTGAAATTCATAAATGCGGCGATACGCCCGTCGATATCATCGTCGTCGTGTTCCGGCTGCATTAACGGAGGCAAACAAACGTTCAAAGAAGTCGGCCATCTAACGGAAAAGAACGCTGAAGCCCACCGCGAGCAGCGAGACAAAGAAAAGTACCGCAGGAGAGAAAGAGAGAGAGAGAGTGAGGGGGGGAGTGAGAGCGGGAACGAGGGTAGAAAAAACACAGAAGGAGAGCGAAGGTTTAAGCCATATCCATTTACAAGTTTCAAATCGTTCTGCCAGCCGTTTGAAAGGAACCTTTTAGCATTCTCAATAGACGGTAAAATTCTGAAACGCGCTTAGCAACAGCGTGGCTTTTAAACGTTAACATGGCCACTAGTACAATGGCGGGGTCGCATTATGCTCGAGACTCGAGAGGAAAGGACGAATAGAGAAGAGGAGACCGGGTAGAGGGTTGGGGAACAGGGAGAGAGTGGCGGAGAGAGAGAGAGAGAGAGAGAGAGAGAGAGAGGGAGGGAGGGAGAGGGAGAGAGAGAAGTTAGGACCGACGAGAGACGGAGAAAACTGCGATGGTCACGGAATAGAGAGAAGAATTGCTCTCTTCCGTCAACGCCCGCCGCGCTTCGAGCCATCAACTTCCATTCTTCCTCTCGTCAAGAGAATTTAACCCTAGAATGAAAGTAGCTAATACTTGCCCCAGTACCACCCAAAACACGAAACGGCGCTGCCAGTTCCGTACTCTACCCAATCCCAGCCGGGACAATGTGTTGTCGTCGTTGCATCAAAGACTAGCATTTAAGCACTTCCGAAATCCTCAGAAGTACTGACCTCATCTGTACGCGCTTCTTAATCATCTTTACCTTCGATGTGTGGACATTCAGACTTATCCGCTTCTTCGAACATCGCTTCGCTGGCTATTGAATTTGTTTGTTTATGGTGGATTCTAGATGCACCTTGTCTACAAATTATTTAGACGTCATGAAGATAACTGTGTGTCAGTTAATTCTTCAGATTCATACGCAATTAAATAATTGGAGTATTAGAGTTTCATACTTGGAGTATTGATATTTTCTGTTTAATGAAAAATTGTTTAATGAAGACCACATGACAGTAAAACTATGTGAGAATGTAGTAGCTACGTTATTAGAACAAATGCTAGGGAAGGAACGTATCATTGTAATCCAGAAGATAGACAAGTAAGAATTTAATGTAATCCAAAGCCAATGTATCCACTTACAATTACAGACATGTACCACATTTTACAACAATGATCTCCAATAAGAAAAATTAAATTGTCGTTGAAATGAACGAGATCCTAAGAACGGTATCTACGAGAACAATTAAGAACACTTTTTAAAACAGAAGAGATAAAATGAGGCTCACGATCAGCAGTAAAAGAAGATTCTTCCGTAAACGCCGATTCCGCATCTTCGGTCCCCTATCCCTAGTGACAAACAACGGTCGCTGGGTCTAAATCTCAGAGAAGCACCGGGGGCCAGATGATATTTTTCCTCGGCCCGCTATCGGCCCCGATAAAGTCGGTAGTAATTCTCGCGGCCTTGGAGAGGAAAGGTAGCAGAAAATCGTCGGATAACCGGCGGTAATTTCACACCGGGTCGACTCGCTTATGGATCATTTAAGGAACTCTCGAAAGGTAAGAGGATAAAAAGGAGGGACGCAGTACGGAGTAGATTGGAACGGGCGAAGGATATTTCGGGCTGTGTTTTTTATTGAAATGAGCGCATCTGGCGTCCAACGAGGGGTCGGACAGCTGAGCACGCATTTTTAGTTGGCCCTCGAGGCCCTAAGGGAGTGGATGGCGAACGGTTTACCTCTTCCACGCCAGAATCGAGCCAGCCAGGGAGGTCGGGTCACGGAAATAAATCCCCTTATGAAAATTCGAACTCGGCCAGCCAGTTTTTCTTTGGGAATTTATTGGGCTCCCGGCAAGGATCGCTGACCGCGTTGACCTCACCGAGTTCTGGGGCCCTCTCGGTTATCCTCTGCCATCGTCGAGGCTCTAAAGACGCGTAACCCTTGGACCAGGACCATTCAATACATCCCTACAATGTTCAGACACATGCGGCAGTGATATAATCGAATTTCATCGAAAATAAATGTAGGCGCAATTGAACCGCAATATGTAATCATAATTCAGTACTGAACTTATCGTATTCGCAGCTTTTTCGATCTGCCGTTCATTGTATAAAAATTGATACTTTATGTGCTTCGTCTTACAGAAACAACAGACAAAACCTTTAGACTAGCGTTGCAACAAGTTTAATTAAAGTTTCAGAGTGCAAGAAGGTTGGAAAGAAATATTCCATATCATGCACCGTAATTCTATAAAATGTTTGAGGTTACTGCGTTAGCAGTCGAAGTATTAACATGATTATTAAAATCGTCTACCTCGTACTAGGTATAGAATCTACATAGACGTTTATGTCTTTCTTTCGAAGTTTCTGCCAGTTCGTAACAATTTTAGAGTATGGTGATTTTGCCGCTTCTCTTTCTCGATGTACTATCTCCCTTACATCCTTGAATTTCTTGCATCCCCTTCATTAAGTAGTTGTATACAGTTTCTAAAGAGCGTATAAACTCGCAGCAGCCTCAGTTTACGGTTCTCGCGAATATTCGACTCTCTCCGAGCAAGAGAAGTGGTAATAAAAAAGAACCGGTTTCTGCCGGATACTTTTAAATAGAAATGCGAAGTGTTCTGACACTCTGGTAGTTAATTATCCGGACGGTGAATTTGATCGCCACAATTCGAAAGTACTTGGAAATACCTGATTGTCAAGTTGAAGTTTCCATTGTTTCAATGGAGCCAAGGAAGAAGATAGTCGAGTATTTTCCGAGGAGCATCGTCAAGCTCTTTAGCGCGGATGAAATTTATGAAGCAATGTAATTTCATCTCACGCGTTGCCGAAACGCCATTTTACACGGTGTCGGTCCTATTATAAATTCATACGATATTTCGCGTACATTATACCCTAGACACACAGCCTCCATACACTGCCACGTATCCGAGGCACACGTGAACTCACGCACGAACACCTTGCCGACGCTCGACTTTATTCGCCGAGGAAAAAAGTGACTGAAGGACGTGGCTCAGCGTGAACAGTCTGTCATAACTTTTTAATACCTCTTGAAAGAAGACTACTTTGTAGCAGCCCGGACAGGATATTAGAGCTTTAAAAGACGAATAATATCGGGACGGTGAATAGCTCCCCTCCGGTCCTCGTGTCCGGACTGTGTGCACGCTCGGTGGACTCCGACAGGAAGTAGTTAAATGTTACCGGTGTCAGGACGCGCGGCCTTTGTGAAGCCGGAGTTCTCAGGCATCGTGGAGTTAGCTGACTGGCAGAGTACTATAAATTACATAAATGAAGTAAGCCCTTTCCTGACTCAAACGGACGTCTTGCCAAGTTTATAACTTAATCACTCGTGCTTTTCATGGCGGTGAGGGAGCTTAAGGACCGAGAGGGACGCAGAGCAGGTAGTGCAAGTTGCCGGGTCAGGTAATGCCGTTCTCGCAAAGTATCTAACACGACAAATCAAACTAATTCCGCGGCAGCGGATTACATAAAGAACCGCGGAATGATGCACTAGGATAATCTAAACCAATTTCACGTTGTTACGCTGCTTTTAATCCTCAAATACCCTGCTGCTCGTGAACAGCAACATGGAATTCATTTTATTCTAGGAACTCTGATAGAGGTTTACGCTTGAAACTTTAGAACATGTAAGCTGATAGACGAGAGTTGTGTAGGATCATAGAATTTATGTATCTTAATCTATACTCTGCTCTTGGGAGTACAATCTGAATGATTTTTTTATTTATTATATCATTAAACATATTCCTATCTTTTGTAATTTGATCTTTGTATTTTGAGCATTTTTTAAGCATATTTTAAAGCGAAGCTCTCGAAGATCCAAGATTAAGGATTGTTGATTGAGAATGTTGAAAAATATAATTACGTACTTCCACTTCTCTTATAAGTTCGTTTCATTCAAGGTACTTTTGTTGCCGTTAGCATTTCTTGAATAAATTAAAACATAAAACCAATTCAATGTTTGTCATAAGCTTTTGCCTATTCTTCGAGCCTGTACAGTTTCATCAAAATTATAACCAGTCCCGTTTCCATAAATATACGAATACTTACAATAATCTTCTTCAATCGTAGGAAAAGAATGTACTCTCCAGAATCAGTAATAAAAAGTTATCGTTTCACTGAAATTTAATACCTGCTGTGCAAGTGATGGCGCTGTGCATGGTCTGTCACAGTCGAATGAAAAATCACTTAACCCCCATATGATCGAGCATGAATAAAGAGGAGCCGAATGTCGATCGATGCTAATTACATCGAGCTGGCCGAAAGTGGGAGTGTTGTTCGAAGAGGGGCGGTGTAATTTAATTCAACGAGCTCGTTCCATTTCCGATGTAAAATTTAAAAGCTACCTAGGAGGGGCAGAGGGTAGAAACACTCGAAGAATTGCGGGAAAGAGAGAAAGAGAGGGGGAGAGAGGGCTGCCGATTCGCATTCGACTCTGGTATCCATCGGCTGTGTTTAATTACGAGTCACCGGGCGTAGTTTCTCTCGCAGACTGCTTCAGCACGGAAGCACTAACTCCTGGTTATCTTAAGCGACATCGCGCACTGGATTCGTATAACTCTGCGCCCGCCGGATAACTTGAGCCTGAATTACTACGCCGCGCGAGAGACAGGCGGCGGCGTGGCGAGCTGAGAGGGGCCACGGGCGAAAGAGGGGAACGAAAGACGGGCGGGGAGAAGGGGAGGGCAAGATTAAAATCACCTGGAGACCAATGCAAAGTTTTTAATAACCCTTGATGCTTGATTAAGTTATGACTCTTCGCCCAGCTCGTCGTCCCTCTTCCTCTTCTTCGTCTTCCAGCGAAATAAATTTCGAGCTGGAGCGCTTAGACCGCTCGCGCGAGCACGGGTGAGTTCCAACGGGTTCGAGTGGGAGGACCGGGGCCCTCCGCGCACGGTGGAAAAGGTCGAGGAAGGCGAAACTCGTCCGACTCCGTTGAATTAATGGAAGATCCGGCAGGGATAGTTATCTCCGCGGCAGAACGCATGGAAGTTACGTTAACTTGGACGTTTTTAAGCCCGGAGAATTACGGCGAATAAAGGGCGTTCGTCGGAGCCGCGCGTATTTAAAGGGCCGGTTAAGATTCACTTTGATCCAGTTACCTCGGACGCCTGCGATTTATTTCTTATCGCCCGATGTACCTTTAATTTTTAAGCGAGTCAAGCGACTGGGGAATTCTTCGGCGTTCCTCTTCAACGATCGTCGACACGGTGGAACTTGCTTCTGCAATTTAGTGCAGAACTTCGGCTCGCTTCTATGATTACTGTCTCGTTTCGTGGAGCCAGATAGAATCTGTTAAAATCTCGCTTTTTTTAAACTCTTTTAAATTTTAAAAAGACGTTTAGCTTAAAGCGACTAACGATTATTGGTTGTGATAAAAAGGTTCGTTTGACTATATTTTTTAAATTACTTTATCCAGAACCGTCAACTTGTTGCACCTGAGTGAACACTCTCTGTAACCCAATGTTTGCATTCTTTATAACGTATTTGTGTGTGTATAATATTTATATCTCTTTCTTTTTAAATCGATTTCACGATATGGAAATTACATAAATTAAATTTTGTAAAATTTCGACACACCTTTTTAGTGGTGTTAATTAAATAGTTAAATCGTCTCTCACTCATTGCGAAGCGTACAATAAAGCGCTAGAATTTCTATGAGTAGTGCAGTCGAGGCAGGGAAGTATAATCGACAGATCTGATTACCGATAATGATCAGGCGCCTTTTCTTTATGTTTCAGGTTTTGGTTTCGTCACATTTCAAAGTGAAGACGTAGTGGATAAAGTCTGTGAGATTCATTTCCACGAAATCAACAACAAAATGGTGAGTCGCCTAGTCAGGCAACAAAGCCTGTTTGTTGAATGAAGAGAGCACTCTCTCTCTATCCTCCCCACCACGCGCCCGCAGAGGTGGTATCAAACGGTATTTGCCTTCCGCTTTCCGTCTGCGGATACGACGTCGAGTGGAATTAATTTTCCGTATAATTGAGAAGGGCTGCCGTGGTTATTTGCATTTGACACGCACGCACGTGGCGCTCACGTACGCGCCCGTCCACAACCAACCAAGGCAGATCATGCACGGAAGACGAAAAGCGGGTCCTGGAAATCTCGCCGCGCCGGGGAGATCACACGGTTCCTACGTTAATAGACAGTTCTGTTTGCCAGTCTACTCCCACCCAAAATTTCGCTGACGTCGATCAAGGATTTACCGGATGCCACTTCTCGTTATCCAGAAACCCATCAGCGAGACGCTCCTGCGTTTGTAAACAACCCTCCGACACCCTTGTCAGGCATTAGCCACTTGCTGAATAAAACACTTCTCTCAGTGACCACCGCAATGATAGATTACAGCCGAGTAACTGTTTGGATTACCTCGCGTGTTAACTCATATATCTCATTGCAGCAAATTTTGAATTATTTGCTCAATAAGTCCGTTTTACGAAAGACTGCTACTGTGTCTTCAAGTACCTTCTTTCGAAAAGCAGATAATTGAACAAGGATGTTTTGATAACTGTGACGTTATATACACAACAAATTTTGCGAATGCCTTCTACATTGTGTCTATATCTGCTGTTTCGAAAATTCTTAATAGAATCTTCTCCTTCTCGGTTCCTAAGACTCTTTACTGGAAGTTCATTCTTCTTGAACGTGAAAATTGTAGAGAACGCTATACTCTCCAGATCCGCAATGCAATTCCCACAACCTCTGACAGTTATCGAGGCAACCAGATTCACTTTTTCACTCAACGGCGTCATCTATCAATTCGCGGCGGACAATCTAACACCATCTTAACCGCGAAGACCGTTTAGCATCAACCCAATATTGAAGTACTAACTGCTCGAGTGATTAGTCGGATACCTGTTGAAATGATCGAATCAGTGCTGTCCACGGTAATCTCCGGCATATACGAAGTTATCCACTCCGCCTCCGATCGCTACACACATAAACCCTAGTGGACACCTCATTAGGGAGCAGAGGAGAGGAACGGCATCACCTTCGAAGGAGGACACTTATGTCGACCGTTGGGCAGCGCTGATTAATGCCGGAGTTGGCCTGCTTAAGATCCGCTTCTGTTTCAAGGTCGAGTGCAAGAAAGCACAACCGAAGGAAGTGATGCTCCCGGCGAACCTGGCAAAGACACGGGCAGCCAACAGAGGCGCATACGGTGAGTTGGTGATGGTCGCGACACCCACCCCCACCACCTATCGTTACGCGCCGTATCCTCTCCCGACGGCCGCGGCAGCGGCCGCACACGCGGCTGCGGCTGCCTCCGCCGGCACTCCCCACCACCATTTGCTCGCTCCGATAGTCGCTACCGCCGCACCGAACGCTGCCGCTACCTATCAATACGCGGCAGGTGCCACCGCACCTGCGGCCGCGGCTGCGGCCACCACCGCGGCTGTCTACGACGTGAAAAGGGCCCTAGCGGCTGCGGCTGCGGCCGCGGCAGCTGCCTCCTACAGGCCTCATCCGGTCGCAGCTGCGGCCGCATCCAGGGCGGCGACGCTAACTTACTCCATGAGCGATCTGCTTGGTGTCCAAGGACTCGACATGGGCGCTGTTTACCATCCGATACCCACGATAGGACTATGACCGACGATACTCACGCCCCTCACCAGGCCGCAGTAGCCGACCGGGGCTAACGTTTCGGTATCGCGTCCGTGAATTCATTGTTGCAGCCTCTTTTCTGTAGTTGCGGTTCTTAATGAGGATTAGATGGTTATCTAGAAACAGTGGGACACCAGATGTGTTGAATTTCATTGAACAAATAGAGCGTCTATCGCTAGTATAAGACTGCAGATTTTAAGACGAAAAATTGTATCGATTGCGAGTTGCGAATTCCTTTAGTAATTTAAAGAAATCGAATGTTCAATTAGCTTGCATATTTTGTACTCCGTGTCTGGTAAGTGTATAAAATCCGCTATTTGATTACTGCACTGCATAAAATTGAGGGATCATTGAATTATGAGCGGAATGCCGTCAATGCTTCAACTCCTGTAACTCTATTTAAAGGAGTTCAACAACATTCGATCTCTGCTCATCTTAAAGGGCAAACTCTCTACTATCATGCATTTAAATTAACTAAGTTTAAACTTAGTTTAAGTAAATCTAAACTTAGTTTTAACTATTTTGAAACTTAGTTTAAGTAAATCTAAACTTAGTTTTAACTAAGTTTAAACTTAGTTAATTCGATAATTCTTTTCTGCTATAAAAGTGACGTTGCTCCCACGTTTAAAACAACTCTATGGTATTTGAAAAATTTTGTTACACATTTGTTTCGATGTGATTTTAAATGTATGTCTCAATTTTATCATTCAGGTGTCCCATGGGATCTAGATAGCCAAGAATTTCAGACATTCGGTTGAAATCGCTAGCTCTACTCGTTTCTTTTCGTTGCTCGGTAGACTGATAAATTCAAGGAATCTAGGAGTAGTGATATAGCTAGATGGAGGCTTTTATTTTTCAACAGAACTGCGTGTTGGATCAATCTGTGTGTCTGTTGACCAATCAGACGCGCCACGGAACGGTACAAATTCGGTAGTTTAGATCTAGTTTCGAGTTCGGTTCTAAATGGAAGGACTTATGGTGTCCTGTTAGCAATGCAGTATTAAAGAAAATCGTGACCGTATTATTTTAAATACAGTAGGCTTTTCGAACGGGATACCGCGTGCCTTTTTACGGTACACCATGCATTCCTGGCGTAGGACTTGTTGCCGCCTTCGTTCCCCGAAGAGAAAGTATTTCCATGAAATGTGTCGTTGTCCGGGAGTTAGGTTTCATTTTAAAATCAGATCGAAGACATATCGGAAAGTGCAATGAAGTAGATTAGTCGAAGCCAATTCTTTCAATTCCCTTGAATTCGAAGTCCGGGGGTGAACAAATTCTCGCGAGACTGCTCGAGAAGCTCAGTTCAGTAAAACTGTGATCGTAGTGTCGAGAAAAACAATGAAAAAATATGATATAAAACTGGTAGATGAAATAGGTAAGTCTGTTCGAAAGAACTCGGTTAGTGGGGCCTCGTTTCTCTCGTAGCCAAAGACGTAGCTGTTATAGCAACGAAACAAACGCAAATCGCAAAAGACTGGTAGTGTTTTTTCGTAGTCGACTAGTTGGTGTCGGATAGTAGGACAATAAGAAGAAGTGTTCAAATCTTAGAGGGAAGCAAACGAGTACGTTTCGTTGGGCAACGTTCAGCAGCAGGTTGTCAGCGGTACATCGTACCTCCCTTCTCTCCGGCTTAGCTTCCTAGTTATCAAATTGCCAAAGATGTTTCTACTTAGGAACAAAAGTGTTCCCTCGCAGCTGGAACTTCCTATAGATGCTGCAACCACGTGCGAATTACAGTTTCTAGAATCGTGATACGTGTGCTTGATCGCAAATTGCTTTCATTGTTCAACAGATTTGATGAAATAAACACTTGTGTCTAGTAAAATCGCAATAGTTTCTGAAAATAACCAAATGTTACTTTCGCAGCTATCAAACAAAAAAAGGAAGGAGGTTCTCGAACAGTTCTTTTTTTAAATAAAGCAGATGAAAAAATGTATAAAAATGGAGATACAGAAGCATATTACTAAACAGCGAATCCTGACATTTAACTATGCGCTAGAATCTTTTAACTATGAAAGCATTTGCTAATCATTGAAGAAACACGCAGAACAGTCTTCTTTTAGTGCACAGTAGTCACCTTTGTCTGCTGCCACATAAAATAGGACAACTTGAAAAATATTCTCTAACGCTTATATGCTGCTCAGAAGGAAACTGAAGCTGTCTAGACAATTTTCAACGTGATCAGAATTGTAAATGCAATGCATCGAAAAGCGCATATAGAAAGTTGCAGCTGGAGGTACTTCGATACTTGGACAATCTACGGGTTTCCTGGAACCATTGCCAAAGAGTGCGATGTGGTAGACGTCACAGCAGACGTGTCTAGGGGGAGAAGGGCAGGAGGAACCAAGTAGAATCGTTTAGGTGTCTCTCAGCCAATCGAAGAAGATGTAAATTCCTGCCTCGAACGACTCGCGTTCGTGACAACATGTCAATTTACAAGTAGATCCTAGACAAACTGGTAGTGGCTCGAACGAAGGTGTAAAGGTAGGGTTCGCTGTCAAAGGAGTCGCGGTATCGAGTTCTCGCGGCCGATCGTCGACGATCGATGGATCGAACAGCGGATTCTATTTTCCACGAGAGCGGAGCCTGTTCCCGAAGGAACTACGGGGGCGTCTATCGTCGGGATCATAGATCTCGGGCCGCGAATCCCGTCAAAGGGAAAGCGGGATGCAGAAAAGACGCATGCACATTCCTAGGTAGCGGCACGCTACCGTTTATCATTCCCGGTGGGTGGTGAATTTCTGATTTTCGCGAACGATGATTCGTCGCCGGACATAAATAACCGCGTGGATCGTGAACGGTGGAGGCCGATAGCGCGTCGGGAGCGAGCGGAGAATAGTCGGCGATAAGCATTTCTCATTCGTCGCGCCTTTCAGAGTATTTTTCGCAATGAATTTCATGAAATTTCATAATGTCAAGAAAGACGCCGGTACACCCTGTGAAACGGTGTTATGTGGCGATTGAAAAAAAAGAATAGATTAAATTGTAGAGAAAAAAGAAGGCACGCGAGACTGGCGGCATCTATATATATGTATATAAATGCGAATCTATATACATATGCATAGAATGACCCGTACAATTGTATTAATATTATATCGTACCTAAACGAAACAAGGGACAAGACAAAAGTTGAAAAAGAGAAAAAAACAATAAAAAGCAAACGAGAAAATTGAAACGATTAAGGAAAAGATAAGCAAACCCATTTTAGATAACGGCAGACTATATACATATTATATATTGTTTTGTATCTATGTAATTTGGTAATACGTCACATAGTATTTGATATTGATATCGATATATTTTGTGAGAAGCGCATTAATACACCTTCTAGTTTTTGTAATAGACCTACAGATATATATATATATACCTACCGAAGCATATCTACTATCTCTATCTTATACATATATATATATTATCTAGGTAATTAGGTAAACATTTATGTTGTTACAGACCTTAGTTGACTTTAATGAGATTTTTTAGGTGATCTAGGTTCGACTTAGTTAGACCGAATAATTTTTGGCGAATTATTATACTATGTATACGTTCCTATCATTGAGATTACTAGTTAACTATAGCTTTTTGGGAAGTCACTATGATACCGTTAGTTTAGATTATACTTTAGGTCTTTCTTCGTGGAGCACCACGATCATCTCTCCTATCGAATACAAACACATTATTATTAACTTTTGCAATCCAATAAAAAAAGTACAGTTTCCAAACAATAATAAAGAAAAACGAAAGAACACGAGATAGAGAAGTACATCACGTTTTCCACGAAGGATGCATACTATCAGCGGCTTTGAAGATACCTATTACAATGTACCTATTACTTAACAAGCTACATACGTTACATAGTACGTTTATATTACGTTAAACGTAATACTATACCTCTCTATAGGGTATATACTAAATATATGTCGTGCGTATAACCCTCTACACCTGTGCCCCGTACCCCTCTACCCTCTGTACCAGAAACCATGGCCTATGCCAAACCATCGCTCCACCCCACCCCAAGAAGATACCTATTACTCGTTACATAGTATTTAACTCTTCTAAGCTATATAGCATCATTTACCTTAATAATAAAGCGTGAGACGTGTGTCCTAGAAAGTACGTACTTTGCCCGTGAGGCTCAACAGTGTCAGTTTCGTAAGTAGACCAGAACTTAACATGCGGTTATCTTTTCTGTTCATCTTTGTAATGCTTTGTTGGGCCGGAGTTTTGGTTGTTACTGGAACCGTAGCGTTGCGCATAGACAACAAAGTTCACGACGACGACAACAATAACAACAACGACAATATACCAAATTGATCGAAATGAAAAATATATACAAAAAGACGACAACGAAAACATGATGTTCCGCAGAGAAAGTTAGCGTGTATCGCCCGTGAAATTGACGGACGTCGGAAACAAAACCGCGGCCGATCGAGGACGGAAGCGACACGGCGGAAAAAGTGCAAAAATGGACGAAGGCAATAACTAGAAAGAAAGGACAGTCGTAAAAGAAAGTAAAAACGTTTCTCCGCTGCGCAAAAATGTTTTGTCACGATGAATATTCTCTTTACGTTTTGTTGGGAACTGTCCAGCCGGAGGAGGAATCAAAGAGACACCCGTAAAATTCCGAAAGTGTAACTCAATGGGATTCCGAGTTGGCAAAGCTATCGATGTGACGTAAATGTTAATCGAGCGGCAACCCGATCGTAAACTCGAGCGGGGACGAGCTTTATACGCTCCTCGAAACTGTAAGAGACTATTAATGTTAATGTCGTACGTAAAACGTCTGGTTTACGTGAAATCGATTTGTTGCATCTGAGAAAGTACACGTGCATTATTACGATTATCATTATCGTTACTATTGTTCTTACGATTATGCGCGGCACAGTTACACTGATTATTATTATTACTATTATATCTGTCATACATACACACAGACACATACACATACACGAGCGCGTACACGGAATAGCTAATTAATGTCAGCTACACAAAATCACATATACACGTTTACACGTTGCAAGTGCATACTACAAATATTTATATAAATAAATGAATCTATCTATCTATATATATACATATATATATATATATATATATATATATATATATATATATATATATACACACACATACATACATACATATAAATATTATACATATACACATATACATATAAATATTATATCTATATACACATATACATATAAATATTATATATACACATATTGTCCGAATCTATTTACGTATTATATATACATAAAATATATAAATCAATCTATATGACAGTATTTGAATAAACACGAGATAATGTTCGAAGTACATGCGAAGTTTTCATTGTCGAATTTACGAAAGAGTATTATGAAAAATGAGATTGTTGCAAATGAAACAGAAAACGAACGAAAATGACAAAGAATACGAAAAAAGAAAAAAAACGATGTCACGTGAAAGATAGAGTTGTTGCGTGCTTGACGTAATCAAAACCAGCCCGGTAGAAAGACATTAGGTACGGAATCACTAATACTATTAATATGTATCAGTGTATCTTAATGGCTAGAATAAATGCTCTTATACTTTTTCCATCTGCGTATATTGTGAGAGCAGCGTCGATATGGACACTAGAATAGTGAATCAGTAGTGTAGTATTGTGGTCGGTGTTTTTTTTCAATATTGTATCGTCGATCTAAATGTGGTAGTGGCGCCGGTTATGTGTCCAGTGCCCTCACGGATTTAGTACCATCAAAACGATTTAGAACAATTAGTTTTCTTTCGAAATCAAGTATGATCGAACATTTCAACGGGATCGAAAATGGTACTTGCTTGTTATGGCAGGACACATCGCCGGCCCTTAGTCGATATCTAATAAGCTACATAGTCAGCCTAGCAAATATTACTTAACGGTAAATGATTAACCAATACCTTGAAGGCTACAATAACCATAGATCATAGGAGGGTTTATTTTGTCGTAGATTGGAAACACCTCGACCGCGCGTAGTTACTAGTACCTTGTCACAGAATTTAGTCGATGCGCTACATAGTCGATGCGATATACATCTATAAATAGTCAGAATCTTAGTTGTGTGGTCTTTTCAATTAGTATCAAATTATGAAATTTCATGGATGCCTTTCTTTCTCTCTCTTTCTCTATCTCTCTCTTCTCTATTCTTCTACTTCTCCTCGCTCTCTCTCTCTCTCTCTCTCTCTCTCTCTCTCTCTCTTTCTCTTTCTCTTTCTTTCTCTGAATCTTACTCTGTCTACTTTCTAACTTTCTCTTTCTTTCTATTCGTCATTTCCATCTCTCTATCTTTCTCTGTCTAACCTAGAAAGCTTTTAATCCTGTTTCTTGATTTCACAATTTTTGGTTCTGTTCTGTTATTCTCTTTGTTTACCCTTCTTTCATTGTTTGAACCTAGTCATCCGTTACACACGAACCGTCTGTTCCGACCAATTTCTGCAACGCTTTGCTTCATATTTAACTTGTCTCCATGTACATATCTTAATTGTCTACGCATATACCTTGGCCTGCACGATGAAAAATATTGCGACGCTCTCGTAAACGAAATCAAATATCTCCTCTCTCTCTCTCTCTCTCTCACGAGAATCGTGCTAGTCTTTTAATTACGATTTGCTCGTGAAACATAACTCGTTCAATACTTTTCATCGTGCTTAGTTGCAGAAATTGTTTTACTGAGGCTCAAAGAATCGTTGCACTAACCAATTAAAACTAAAAAAAAAGAATATAATGGAGGGAAAAGAATGATACAAACAAAGAAAATAGAAATTTTTAATGCTTTAATCGATCTGAATCTTCGGTATTAATGTGATCTGTTTTTCCTTATAGATTTTATGTGGTCCCTGGGAGCATTACCTGATAGTAAGTATGAAATATTCACGAACATGTACAACCAAACGACTTCAATGTACAATGACATGCCCGCCGTTTTATAACAACGTCCAATCACGTTTGACGTAAGACCATCGATGTAATATTCACGGGCCGATCAATCATAAGGGAACCGGAAATTCTGTACAATTTGTTACACGCACGCTTAGTTCGAGCCAACGGATTCATGCATGATTTACGTGCATACATTATATACACACATGTCCCCGCACACAAACACATACACACACAGATGCACACAAATGAATACAAACATACATACACATACGAATCGTCGTTCTATCGGAGAAGCATATAAACTTTTGCGTCCGCGCGGGATTCATTCATTCATTAACGTAATTAGTCGATGTGCGGCTCGTAACGAGCTCTTTTGACATTACGTAAGAGGAATACGTCGATTGCATGAAAAATATAAATTGGCTCGATATTGAATTAAAATAATGGGAAATGAAAACCGGGTGACTATGAAGCGGGCGCGTTATTTTGGAAATTCCATACTTTATCGCGAATCTTGATTGAAAGTCGTTTGTTCGGTCGGTATTACTTCTGAAAAATTTTGCAGTTCCCCGTTTCCACAATATATCTGAATTGATGGTATTTTTGTTGATGACTAGCAATATTGGCTTTTACTAATTAAACAATTACCCTTGTCTCTAAACTCTTCAAGAACAAGCTTAGTCTTTGACTATATTTCATGGTACATTGTGGACTGTAATTTAAATGAAATGTGTAGATATCCTCGAAGAGTTTAATCATGACAATTACTTACACACAAGCTACACATTAACATTCTCTCGCCGCAGTTTCAAGTCTTACCAAAAGAATATAGGAAATGTTAATTATGTTTCACAATTTTTGGTACCGAAACGAGCCAAGGACATTTAGAATATTGCACCTTCATCTGAATGACGTTTAATAATTTATTAACAATAATCTTAAGAGAATATATTAAATTACACTGATCAAGCTAAGACTTTGGTACATAAATGTGATTACCGTCGCAGTTGAACAATTTATTAAGCTGTTGTTGTATACTGTTGTATGTCTCTTTTTTTTATATTATTCTGATGTCATTGGAGACTTTCACAAATATAAAAATTAAAAGACGTAACGATTTAGTATCAAGTGTTATGTCAAATGTTGTTAATTACATGGACATTTCCTTTCGAATTATATTATCATTTTATATTATTTTCTCTGATAACTTCCAAAGTAATATTGTCCACTACCCAGAATTTTCAAAATCAATTTAAAAAAATTTTTGAGAGAAAGCATGCGTTAAAGGTGTTATATCCAGTCTAAAAAATTTTCACTCAAGTATGAATACGAGTGCGTCAAAGCATCATAAATAATCATTTTCTATAAAAATATCTATAAAAATATCTATAAAAATATCTATAAAAATATATATTTACTATCACAGCAAAGAAAATTATCCAAGTTAAAAATTCAACTTCACCAAGTTCCTGAAATCTAGGTACGAATGATGAGGAAAAGATGTCATTCGGCTATCAAGTTCGGTATCTGAAATTGCGAAGCGTATAAGATAATTAAGTTACAACAGTGAGTTTCGGTAAATGAATCTTGCGGAGCTGAGAAATCGATTGCCAGATCTAACACCATGGCAATCGAGCTTCACCTTTATCTTGTTAACTGAAGAGCCAGATTTAACCGGTTGTTCCCGATCTGTTCGCAGGTTTCCCAGCGGCGTACGCGGCATACGCGGCAGGCCGTAGCTATTCTGGGTATCCTAGCTTTGGGCTGCCCTACCCGACAGGTAACCACCTTAGCCTTAACCACCTTAACCACCATAACGCGGGCCACATCGCGCCCCTGAACCTGAACTTGAACCTCATACAGGCACAGCCTGCCCCCCATCATAACCCCCCAACACCGACACCGCTCTTTTACCATCCCAACTTGGACCTCTACAACGCCATGCCTCTGTGAACTAACTATAACTATAGAAACTAATTAACTAAACCAACAAAAAAACAAAAATAATTCAAAACGAAAGAACTCGACGCGAGCTATGCGCACACTCTAACCCATTGCTACACCGCTAACTGTGCTCCCGCTGTCGCCTAACGACGGCCAAAGACAACAACTAAAAATAAAAAAACGAGGAAAGAATACGTCTCGATCGATCCTCGCGATCGACCGTGCGTGGGTGTCAGCCGAACGAATGTCTCGAGGCCTGTGGCGTATCGGGTGTGCACGTTATCTGCTCTAATGACAATGACGATGGAGAGAACGAGTTCTCTCTCTTGTGTATACGGGATTCTTCGTGGAGCTATTGTTTTGAGGAAGGTGTCGCCGGAATTAAGCCGAGCCGCCTGGAAAACGAAGGCTCCAAAAACTTTTCGAAAGATGCATCTTATCCTACGTAAACCGCCACGTGTGCGCGACTGTGAGTGTGAATGCGTGTGTCTGTCAGAGTATCGCAAACGATATTGGAAGAGACCGTGCTATTGATTCGGCCGCGTCTAGAAATGCTTTCCGATCGCAGGAGAGCAGAAGAGTCGTATTATCGGAGATCTGTTTTGCTCGTCGCGGAGTTAGTGCGCCTCTTAGGGTTCTCGAGGAAGTGAGTCGTTAGTCGGTTCGTCGCAGAACAATGACTCTGTCCTGCGTTTCATGGGTTCCACTCTGTACATTATTGGACCGAGCCCCCGTTTCCGCAACGAACGATACGACGCGACACTTTTGCGAAGAAAGATCCCGGTCGCCGTCGCGATGTGGCGACCAGCTCGATACGAGGACGAGCATTGTATAAAGTCGCTAGAAATTATATCGTGTCGGTGTAAACTCGTCGGTCTAGGGTTTAAGATAGAGTTTAAGGAGTCGTGAGGACTCATCTCGGGCTGACTTGCTACCCCGTTCCGTGCCTCGATCGATCGCGACTGTCGAGTGCATCGAGTTTCGCGGATTCACGCACAAAACGCTGCTTTCACGAATTTTTCTCTTTTTATTTCGGTCCGTATCAATAGACACGAGGATTGTACGGTTCTGAATGGGGCCTCGTTCGATAACTGATATTTTTCTATGGAATGATGTTCTGCACGCAAGGTCTTGGGTTGCGGAGATTGGAGAGGCTGTCTAGATAATTTCCTGGAATCTCGATGCGTTTGGTATTCTTGCGGTAATGTGGGTTGAGAAAGTATTGGATTGCTACATCGGTATTGTCGCATGTGTTCGACATTTTTGCGTCGTGTCGTATTATGTGACGGGCTTGCTATACATTTACCAAACGTGTTTCGAGTTTTTTAATTTCCTTGAAAGTTTGCTCTACTTTCAAGTCGGGAACTGTAAAGTATCGAATCGAGGGGATCAAACACTTCCGACATGCTAATTCGGTTCGCCTTGTTTCGCATAAAAGAACATGTCGGAAACGATTGTTTCTTTGTATTTTTCAATTCGGACAGTTTTTATCTGGAACGAAGGAAACTTTTAAGCAAATTAAAAAATCAGGTTTCGTTTCGGAGAGGGAAAGTGAGACTGGGAAATAATCCAGATTTTTAAGTACTTTATCATCTGCTGAAATAATGTGCTGTGTCAAAAGCGAAAATCTTGTAATTCAAAATGTATAGTGACGCTCCTAAATGCGCATTTGTCCTACAATTGAGTAGCGTGCCAATATTCTTTCGTTGACTACATAGTTTAAAGTTTTAGCCCACTAATTAGCAGATCGTTTTCGTGTTTTACTTGGCTTATTAAAATCTGAGTATGTCAATACTTATTCTATCCACCGTATGTTGATATGACGATCTGTCAATAATGTCGTTGACAACATTCTGCTTGTCTGTAAATTCGAACCACACACGAATCTGCTAAATACAAACATTAATTTCCTTTTGAATAGAAATTACTATTTCTCTGATATTAACGTTAAACCTTTGGGTATTAGCTATGAAAGACACCGTAGTTCTAATCACAGTTGCAACGAAATGCATCGCAGAGCAATGGCTTACGTATTTGTACGAATATTTTGTTCTATTCGTTTCCGGTGGGTGAAAACAATTCGCGCGTATATATTGTCTCACATTGAATCGCAGGAAAAATTGTTAAACGTTTCAATGAAGTTTGACGAGCTGTGGAGAATCACGCGGTATTATTTCGATTAATATGCCCACCATCCCGCTGAATTTTTCCGGAGCCTGATGAGGTTGCTACGTAAATACGCAGGGACGGCCCCGCCGCGCCGGGGCAAAAATGTTGAAAAACTCAATTTACCGAACTAGGACAAGATAATGAGGGGTTGATGTATGGGAAAAGTTACGTCGTTAAACCGACCCTAGGATTCTTACTTCCACGCTCAATACCAGATTGCGTGCCTTCAACTATCAATAACAAACAAGCGGTCGGCTGTTGCAGGAATTTTTCTTTTCGAGACACCAAGGCTTTGCGATGCGAAACGCTATAAAATTGTTGCCGATCGATTAATCGATACCAATTACCTTTTTCTCTTTCTTTCGCCCTGTCTCTTACTCTCTTGCTCTCCGCAAACTCGTACCTATGTACGATATTCTTGATCGGTTGAATTAACCAAACGGAAGATCTCCGTGCTAGCAACCAATAAAATAGAAATCCATTTCGTTCGATCGAGGACAGGGGAAAAACACTTGACGATAAATTCGGAAGAAATATTAACTGCCTTACGACACGTGGCTGCCGTTGTTACATGGATCGTCGGTTCCGCTCCGCGAACGCCAAATTGAAGCCGGTCGTCGAATTTTCTCCGAGATATATTTAAATCGGCAGTCCATTAAATCGATCGTAATTTAGGATTAATTGCGCGGTCGCGAAACGGGGTAAAATGTCATTGTTAATATCGGGCGGGGGTAACAAGAGTGTATCGATTGCGAAAGATATACAAGGGAACCGCGGAGCGGTTGACCCTCCACGCATACGGTATACACACATGTACCCGTAGAGCAATTAATAGGAAACGTTTCGAAAATGAACGCATCCATGGCTCGGTATCGGCTGATCCAAATCGAACCGGTTGATTGGAGGTAGTTGCGGGCAAACTTTTCGGGGTCAAGCACCCTTCATGTTGGATTCAAACTCCAAATGAAAATCCGCGGTCCATCATGGACGAAGAAGGCCAAAATAGAGACTCGGTGGGACGTCTCTGCGCACGGCTATCTGACGAAAACTCATCCGATTGCTACTACGCGCTTGCTGTTCGCTCGAACCGGCTCACAAGTTAGACCTTAAGTTCGAACATTTATACCTTAATCTCTCTGCCGATTTGCCGAATTTCGTCCAATGTGTTTCGTATATTTTCGCTGTTATTTACATTATCCTCAAGTAGAAGCTTTTTCTAAAATGGTAATGCAATCCAGGAAAGAATGAGGTGGTATTCTTCATATAAAAGTTTATTTCTGATTAAATCGTTGAACCTATTGGTTTGTTCATAAGTATAGACACTTGCAGAATTTCTTAAATTCTTCTATATTCTTCTACACTAGTTGCTTAATCATTTTATTTTTACGGAAGATGTCATATCAGTGTCTTTTACTATGTACATAGCCAAGTACATATTATTACTACTCAGCAATGACTGCATAAAATCTTTTCTTCCTGGCTATATATAAAATGCCATACGAATTGGAGCAAAATTGTTTGACATGCGAAAAGAGATACGGAAAAATTATATTCTAAATTATCAACTGATTTTTTCCTGTTGATTCAAGTCTTTTAATACTGAACCTACCGAACACTAAAAGTGATTGACAAGATGAAATTTATTTTATGTGATTTTTGTAAAGATGATCATTCAATCATTTCCTATGAAAAGATCATTTCAATTTTTAAAGTCATCTCTCATTCCACTGAATTAATATCAAATTAATATTACTCATTTGTGTCATATTTTATAATGTTTATTAGTGTAAAGTATATAATCTTCTACATAATATCATCGTTATACTGACAAGAAGAATCGTACAGCTTCTTGTACAACCATATATACAAAATTGATGATTAGATCGGTAGGTTTACTATCAAGATCGATTTGCCGGTTGAAAAGTGTTTTCTGCAATTCAACTTTCTTTTTCCGTTTTAGATTTCCATTTGGAAATCGTTAGTTAGTAGAATCAATAGAGCGGCGCTGCGTCGAAACGGTCGTTCCTAGAAGAACCTTTCGCGTATAGATAGCCACGGTGTACACTGATCGCGTCCCATGTGCCGGACTTCAGCGGAAGCAATACTAATTCCAGCGAAGCTTCTTTCGATCCCGTAACTTCACCCTTGCTCTATGTCTGCCGCTCAGCTATTGCTCTTACACGTCTTACTAGCCCATTTGTTCCCTTCTCTTTCATCCATTTCTGGCCATTTGTCTGCCTCGCTCGTCTGTCTTCGCAGACTGTGTGTGCTTCTCTTCCGCTCACTCACGCACTCTCACTATATCTATCTTTTCTCTCTCACACACACTCTCTCTTTCTCTGTCTACTTCTTTCTCCTCTTTGTTTTTTGCGCAAAACACCTCGAGAAGAAATTTCGAGGGAAAAGTTCGAACTTCTTCGTCTTACCCGCACTTCCGCTGCAACCACCCCCCTTCTGTTAAAACTAGCGAACGCCACTCTCTTCTCTATGTTCAGCATGGCACGAAGATAGCGAGAACAGTAACACATAACGCCAATAGTAGCGGACAAACTGCGACAGGTGTCCCATGCACGCCGACACGACGTAAATTAGCCGACAGGAAGGAAAAGACCTGGTCACACCACGTCGCCGTCGTCGTCGTTGTCGTATGTTGTGTTACGGCAAGCAACTTTCTATCGTTTCTTTCGCCTCCTCTCGATCGCTGCCGGCGCATCGACCCTTAGAACAATTCGCGTGAAACACGGGCAGAAAGTGAACTCATAAATAATGCATAATGTTTTTCGGACGTTGGAACTCATCCCTTCCGGAACGAACCACGTCGTCCTCCCCGTTTCCCTTTTTTCCTGCCCCGAAAACGAACCGATCGTTCTGCTTTCCTCCAGAGACCTCGTGTCGATGCTTCCCTGAATCATTTCCAATTTCCCTAGCCACCCGCTATTTAACGCATTTGAATAACTTTTGTCGAGAGGGAGAGAGAGAGAGAGAGAGGCCGAAAGACGCCTTCGCCCTTTTCGCGTTTCTCTCTCTTTCTCTCTCTTTTTCTCTGTGCTTCCGTTTCCCAAGGTCCTCACCCGTCGCGTAATCTGCTTCTCTCTTTTTCTATTTCTCTCTGTTTACTTGCGTATGGTTCACGAGGCATGGCGGTAGAAGGAAAAAGAGACCATCGGCCACGATGATTGATCACCGTAAACGAAAACCCTCCCGCCTTAAAGCCGTCCGTACATTCCCAATGTCCGAAAAACATTCGTTGGTTAAGCCACCCTCCGCCGCGAATACGAAAGAGGGTTGGCTCTCGGGCCCGGCCACCGAGCGCGAACGAATTTCCTCGAATGGAGGAGGATATATTCTCTGGAGATCGAACCGATCGGATTTACATTCGGCCGGAATTCTCTTTAGACTCCCCGACGGTGCAGGAACTGGATTCGTTCCGGTCCCGGGGAAATCGAAAATGTATTTTTCCGGTGGCGTTAGTGATTTTGCGTGAAATTGCTCCCCGCGCGAGGATCCTGTGTTTATTCGCGAGCCACGCTCCGCGCGACTTCGGCCGGCTCAGCTCCGCTCCGCTTACAGCGACAGCTCGCTGAAGAATCGCTGAAACGCGCCGGAGAAATTTCTTTGAAGCTCGATATTGCTTCGGCACGTTTTCGATAGGCTGCGGATTTTTGAGTAAACTCTAGTATTCTCGGAACAATCTCAAATAGCCCCTATAATTAGCCCCTATTATTAGATAAAGAAAGACATGAAGCCTGTGTTGGAGTTTGTTAAAAACTTCAAGCACGGTCAAACTTTGCTTCATCGATTAGAATAAAAGAAGTAGGAGCTATAATCTATTCATATTTTTGTGTAAGTGCACGAAATCCGCAGTCTACTTGTTAACTTCTCATGTTTAACGTATCATTCGATCTATACTTTTAATATTAAAATACTTCTCTGAATTCTTGTCATTGGTTACACATGTTCAAATAGTAGTTTACTGACGTCTGTTTAGATTCTGCAGAGATTAATTGGTGACAATAGTTCACACAGAACGAATAAATCCCTCGTAGAAAGAACATCACAAAAGATTAATTTCTAGAATGACCGTGCTCATCAGTCGCCGTTTAACATTTTCCAACGTTTTTTACCTATATTTATCCGAGAAGCGTGGTATTCCGATCAACTGATTACATTTAAAACGGCAATACAATTCAGCAAAAGGGTGCCGAATTCCCGAATCCAATCGAAAGACCGCCGAGACCAGTCGTCGCAAATCCTCGAAGACCATCGAAACTCCGCGAAACTCACGGAAACGGGTCGACAATTACGCGGGGACCGTAGCGTTCCCATGATTCATGGGACCAAGTCTGTGCGATAGTAATCAATTGCCGGCGAGAAGCACATGGGGCACCTTGCTCGCAGTTTCTCCGTTACGACACGCCAGTCGCGCGACAGCCGCAAGTTTTGTCGGGTTGGCACAGCGCTTGACAATTATCTGAAGGCAACGTCCGACGACTCTGATCGACGAGGGCTGTGATTGCCTAACAGCGTGTAAAGAGGGAAGGAGAGAGCGAGAGAGAAAGAGAGAAAGAGAGACCATTGTCCATTAGAAGAAACGACACTGCGATCCAGTGAAATTAGAGTCCCTACTTAGGGGGTTGGTGGTAGTTTCAGGTGCCTTGGGCCTACCTCACCTAACAGCCGGCAACACGGCGCTGCAAGGCTTCTCCGCAGAGTACAGAATCATTCCCGAACAATGAACCCCGGAAACGCAGAAAGACCTCGAAACGAAAATCGAAACCTGTTAACAAGAGCAGTGTGAAGGAACGTCGCTGAGTTAGGAGGGAAAACCCCGCGATTATTTTCGGAAATCGAGGGGTAGAAAACAAAAGCGGACACCGTCTTCAAACGGCACACTCCAATCTTCTCACAGAACCTTAGAACGTCGTGCGATTCGCAACGATTACATCTGTAGATCGCGACAGGAGACTCGTTAGAGGATTCCGGCTTTTTCGAGAGTAAAAATCCCCGGCCCCTCTTTGACTGCTGTCTACCTTGTCCTTCTAACCGTGACTAATAACGAGAAACTTCTTGCTAGCCGTTGCTTCAACGGGCAGACGTAATGATGACTTTTGAGGTAGACAACGTGTAACGAGTTTTTATCCTTTTTCTGTATCCGAGACTTGAAAAAGCCTTGAATCGTTGAATAATGTTAACAGAATCTCTGAATAATCTATTTTCCCAGCTGGACGTTTTGATTCAGTCTGTCCTCCTCCTTTTATGTATTCGAAACGGAAAAATTGACAGACGTTTGTCACAGTTATGAACGATTGTTCGCGACTATTTTATAATCTCTACTACTGAATATTCATTGCTCGCTCCGGGTGGATGCCGAGAGTTGATTAAATTCGCAGCAAATTGGTTTCAATTTTAAACACATATTAACCTACTTCTTATAATCTTCGGGATAATTGAAATTTCTGATCCCGGCGAGTAGCAAATTAATGACCACCGTGATTCCCGAAATGTTCGCGACGCGTAATCAGAGATTCATTGTGTGGCTACTTGTATGAGTACTTGATATTCCACTGTGTTATCATTGGACCAGACCCATCTGCCAACAGTTGAATCAGTTACTAACGATTTCTCAAGTTTCACTACAATCGACCAGCTCATCTATTCCCATCAGTTGAAACAATCGAATCCTCTCCAATAAACTATTAGACGAATAAGAATTACCGCTGGGACGTGCAAGAAAATAAACACCCAATGAATAAACGATCGCCGACAACGCAAGTCCCGCCGGCAAACTGGAAATCCATCCCGAAGCGAGTCGTTTTTCCACAGGTGCTCGCCGATCGACAGATCCGTATTATTATTTATCATCCATCAGGACTCTCGCCTTGCCTATCCCGGAGTCACCATAGACCAGTCTGCGGAGGCGCGATCGATGGGGGTTCCCCTGGAAATACTCTTTAACCCAACGATATTTCCACACCTACATCAATTCCGCGTGCGATTGGCGCGCGCTTACGCACATAGACGTGCTCGTATCCGCCGTGGCCTCTCGCACACGCTCAATCGAAAGCGCCTCTTCCGCGCCGCGCCGTCCTTTCATTGGAGAGAGTTCTGCAGGATGATGGTGGGGGCAGAGTGAGAAGGGGTTGCTGCCGGGGGTTGCACGGCAGGAGAGAGGTGCACCGTCGTATTTCACAGTCATTACCGTAACGTGTTACCGAGCGCGCTCGTTGCGCCACGCAATAAATCGTCGGTTACCGTTACCATGGATAGCGCGCAACGAGGGTACGGGTGTACGAGGAGCGAGCCCTGCTGTTATTGTGCCCCCCCCCCCCCCCCCCGGGGCGTTCGTATCAACCCTCGAGCTATCGCTGTGACACGGTCTGTTCATAACAATCGTAACCTCTTTTTCCTCTCTTTCCACCATTCCCACCTGAGCGGTTTTCCCGACGCCAAGACGGCGAAACCGTTGCGACGTCGCTTCCGGGAACCCACCGATTTCCCGCCGAAAATCTGAGCAACCTCACATCCTCTCAATCCTCGCGTATATCACGTTTCGACGCTCCGCCAATTGCAGTTTTCCGAATCTTGCTTTCGAGGAATTTTATACGCGGATTTTCTTGAAAATATGGTTTGATACTACATGGAAAATCATGTGAATTTGTTTATTAATCCTCGTAGATGTTTATAGGGGATTCGTTATCCCTCGTATGCTCCGCAGAGATAGTTACGCAAAAATGTTTAGATTCATTGACTTTTTTTGGCAATTAAACGTTAGAGCTACTAGACGAGTCAAAATGACTCGTTTCTGTCCTATTTTTCTTTTGGATTTACCGAATCGTTAACTTCTTTACTCAAACATACATTGTAACAACCATATAGTTGTACAATTTAGAGTTTGTTTTTGCAACAGTAACAGAAAGAAATCAAACATATTTGAGGATGATGGATAGAAGAGCATTTTCATCCTGAGGAACACATGGGGTTCGACAACTTCGTGAACAGACAATATCAATCATCCATAAATGCACTCGCACCAAACCTTGTCATCAAGTTCTCAACAAGTGGAAAACATTCCCGATTATTTTCTCGCGAAGATACTTAGACCGGAAGCTTAGGCTGCAATTCAGACCTAGTCGAGCTCGCTAGATCCTCGATCTCGATTTGTGGATCGCAACCAAGTTTGCTTTTCCCAGTTTCGTGCTACCGCCGCTAGTTTGTTAAGGGCTACGCAACCCGCCACTGTATTATAGATGCCTAAAACTATTGTACATAATTCCGCTGGTGGTAGGACGAGGACAAAACCACGCGTAACTTCGCGGGAAACCTTTCGCTCCGCGTTGAGAATCCCAAGTATCCAGAGTTTACACGTAACGCGCGCGGAGGATCTCGCAGCGTGTACTATTGTTGCACGCGTGTTGGCTTCCGACATTTTCGGATTTAATCGGAGTCTCGTTCGTTTTCGTGCATTGCGACGATTCCTACTGAGTTTGGGGAATTATTGGTCGACGTGGACGTGATCGGTACAAATACGCTCGAGATAACGTGTACACGCGAGGAAGGTCGGAAAGCGTCGCGGAAAAGCGTTCTTCTTCTCGGTACAGTAAATTCTTCCCAATTATCCTTCAGCTTGCAAACAGAAAAGAGGAGATACGATTATTCGAGTCTTGCGGCTCGTTTCGCGGCTCGCGAGGCTTGGATAATCGTATCCTCGCTTCAGAAAATTGTTGATTTTTGTTTACAAGCTGGAAAACAATTGGGGAGAACTTACTGTATTTGCGCGTAGGAACGCTGGCAGAAGTGGACAAATTCAGGAAACAGTATTTCGAATACTATTTATAACAAGAGACAATATTTTCAATTTTTAGTGTTTTAAATTCAAAGTTAAACTTCAACTGGATGGTGGATCTCGGGTTGTTTATTTTAGAATTATTGAATTGTTGATTTATTTAGACGTATATAAAAAAAAACGATACAAACTAATTTGAGTGCCCAATTGTTTTAGTTTCACCCACGATATCTATTTCTTAATCACTTGTCTGGTAACAATAACGATTTGAATCAACAAGCGACAAATTATCATAAATCACAATAATGTGAGACAACAATTTCATTTGAGATTCTTATACTAACGAAAATGTTCAAATTATCATTGAGGATCTCATTAATAAGCTTCCACTAGATAAAGTGTGAAAAAATCGATTGCACAAAGCAAGATACTTGCAAGATGCAACATTATAATCCTATATATTTCAAACATTAAAAAAAAAACATGCAGAACTTTGAAAATGAAGTCCAATAATCTTCACCATCTTTTACAACAAGTGATTATAATATTTTCACATGGAATGAAACGTTTCATTTTTAAAGCAGTGATTACAACAAAATAGGCTAACAAGTGTTTCCTGTTTAAAATAGCATATCGGCCGCTTCTGCATGCGGAACGCTTTCGGGTCACCGTGTACATATGCGCGCGTTTATACGGCGGTTATTAATGGACCCGTGTGTAAGCGCGCGCGCGCGTTAGTGTGTGTGTGTGCGTGACTGACTTGGCGGAATACGGCTGTTGAAGGAAAATGGCTGTACGATTTCGTTTCTTCGGTACGGAACGTACATTCTGAATGTTCATTTGCATACGACGAATATTTATACGATTATTATACGGGATATACGAGTCCAGCACGTTCTTATTTTCCTGTGGAATTTTATGCGAACGTTCAAAAACTGGTAAATTAATTTTCTCGGCGACAACAAAAGGCTATCCATTTTTTCGGCGACTTTTAAATATTGATGATTTTCACGAGAATTCTATATGTCGTAACATTGGGCAGATTCTAATTTATTGAGCGCGTACAGTCGGTAAGAATTCGAAACAGTTCGGAACCGTGTCTCTCGTGCCCATATTCATGCACGTACACGTGACAATATACATAATTATTATATATATTATATTATATATATATATATATATATATATATATATATATATATATATATATAATAACATACACACACACACACACACACACACACACACACACACACACACACACACGCACGCACATGAAAAATATATGTATACATGATTGATATAAATAAGAGAAAGAAAATATATACATACACACACACACACATGTATATATATATAGGGGGGGAGCTATGTAAAGTACACGTTGTTCATATTTGTTGAGGATACGCATCGTACAGAAACTGTCGCTTCCAATATCATTTATTTCTACCATGACGGTCGACCACCAATGATCGACTTCTACTTTTAAGTATCGCTAATGCGGTGCGTTATACGCCGTATCGGCTTCTCCGTTTTTTTTTACGGGAACACGATCTCTGATGATACTCTGCTTCTAGGTTCTTTTTCGGGTTTATGTCATATTTCCTGCGTTTTCATTTCGTTTTTATGCGCATATATATATATATATATATATATATATATATATATATATATATATATATATATATATCATTGTTTCCGCAAACGAACGCGATATTGTGACGCTTCTAATTACAAAGAACGATTTGCCTGACAAAGCTAGCTTTTGTTCGGCCGCGACCATGTTTTCAAACACGTCCGCCAATCGGTCGAAACGATCGCATTGTCCACTCGTGTAGCTTTTTCGCCGTTTCAGTCAGTATCTTTTGCAAGAATTGTACAACCTCAATCGATGCCAAAACGCGGCAAATCGATGCGCGAGGCTCGCGATTCATACACGTGTATAGACGTATACATGTATACATTCGTTGCGCTTTACAACAATTCTGTACATACCATTCGGCAATTGCTCGGACACTGGACCAATCGTGCTCTCGACGAACTTCGAAAATCAAGCATTCGAAAAAACACCGCGCGCATCGACGCGCCATGACGTCTTTAAAATCAAAACAGCGTTGGGATCTCGGATTATCATCCGTTCATTATAGTTCGTTCCATTTTGCAATTAACCGTTTGAGTACTTTTTCATAAATCTGGGCTAAGAACGCTGATAGTCATTTTTCAATCACAGTAGAATCTCGGTTACTGCAATGTTCGAATGATTGAACAACTATGAAGCTACTATGAAACAGTGCTAGACTAAATCAGTATATCTTTGTAATACAAATCTTAACTGTTTTCATGTGAAATGTCTTCGGATAATAGATAATCCAGATATCGACAGTTCTGCTGTGTTTGGTATTCCAAATAAGCTACAAAGTTTATGCTATTATATATAAACTTTAGTTTTATACAGCTTCCAAAAGAATCCAAAACTAAATCGATTCAACCATTGCTTGTTTATGAGCTGGTACTCAAATCGTTAAATTAGTAGCGCACAGCAAATAATATTATCAAGGTTCTCTTTGCAGTATGTGATGCAAGCTAATATCCTAATTGAATATCGCATAGCGATAAAATCGTTGACCGATCGACCAGTATAATAAATGAACACAGAACGTTCTATGGTCGTATTTAAATTGGCGCCGATTACAGCTACTTTGTGATTGCGCGACATTCAATTAGGATACAGTATGTATCACTATGCAATGACGCATTGATCAAAGTTGAATGACACCGAACACACTTGGAATTAGCAATATTGAACAAGTTTAAAGCACAGAAATGGAACGAATTTTCTGGACAATCAGATATTACTCTCGAGAAGTAAAGCTAGCGATCGATCCCCAACGCTGATCACCAACGAATCATTGAACATCCCCAATTGCTCTGTTACCCGGGACGAAGCCCGGTTCAGACGTTGACCGAACCAGACAACCAATCAAACTAAAACCTGTTATGACGTGGATCTCTTGACCGGAAGTTACGAAAAATGTTCACAGACGCATGGCTGGCAAACTCTGTGGTCCTACGTCAAGCAAAGCGTCGTCTGCCTCTACCCCCATTCCATTAGGTACTGTTCAAAAGACACAACGAATATCGAAAGCGAAACGACAAGCGCGCACGCACATCCGCAAACGTACACACACACACACACACATCACTGGCACCTACACAAAGCGACATGCTGCCTGTCACACGGAACACTACTACACACGCAAACCGAAACGTGCGCGAGCACAGGCTCACCGCACACTACGAGTATAACTGCGACGCAATGGAGAATGATTAGACGCGAAAGTGCAGCGCCTCCTTTTCCGCGAAGACGATAAAGGGGGAGAGAAAATGAACGTTTCGGAAGCTCGAACAGAGAGGAACGAAAGGAAAGTGTCCCTGCGAGGAATAGAGACGGGACAAACACGCGAACACCGGACCAGAGGAAAAGAATATCAGAAAAAACGAGAGATGGGAAAAGGAGAGTCAGGTGCCGAATGCGTCCGTGACCCTACACCCCCGAACGAGGCTCTGGTACCTGCTCTCTTTTTTCTGCAGACCCCCGTCCCCATTTCATCGACTTCTTCTTCTTCTCTCTAGCCTGTAGAATTAGATAGACGAGAGGAAACAGAAAAGAAAAGAACACTGAGATGAACGCACGTCCGAATCTAGGATGCCCAATGGCGAAGCTGCGCGCGGTTGCACGTTGCAATTCTTGCAAATATTCGACTTCTACAATTCACGATTTTACGTTCGAAATGGTTCAAAGTATTTATTCAATTGTAAAACAAAATTTTGTAAACTGTTTACGCGAGTGAAGAAGCTTTTGAAAAATGATTTTTGTTGATCTGTATCGGCTTGTTAACGATCGAAAGGTCAACGACGACCCGCGACAGCCTCGCTAGCCAGCCAAAGCAATAGCCAAGCCCTGATGGAAGCGAGGATAACAGGGCCTATCAGAGATCATTCTTAGCCCTTCGTTATTGTGCATGCGTATGTGTGGGGGTGGGAAAACCAACGGAGTGAGGTACATCCGTCTTGAAGACGTGTTAAGTGATCAGCTGAATCCGGGATAGAAGCGTGTGACTTAAAAGTCATTTACCAAGAGCAGTCGATGCAATTAACGTTTATGATACCCCGACTACCTTGCTCCCATCGTTCCTTTCTTTCTCTCTGTCTCTGCTCCCTCCGGTCCTTACAGTCCCCGTGTCCAATCCCCGTTCTTCCTGTTTCTCTGACGCCATACCCATTCCGCGATCCAATCAGTCTGGAAAAGAGTTTAACGTGTTTCTCTCTAGTAAAGTTTGATCTTCGTAGTTGGTTGAGATGTAGTCACGTTCAATGTAATCTCTAAGCTAAACACTTTAATCGAAAACACTTAGCGTAGGTCATATAGATATAAACGATATAGGCGTTTTCCGGATGTTCAAGCGGAAGCATTCTGCCGGTACCCGAGACGCCGAATCGCTCGTCTGCGGAGCTCTTAATGGAACCTCGTAAAAAAACAATCGTATCGCCGGTTATGATAGTCGATGGGACCGCCCGACCAATCTACGGCAGGCGATCTGTCGCGTGAACTTTCAAGCTTTCCGCCTTTTCTTAAATATTGGCTGTGCGATGAGTTTGTTTCATCGAGATCTAAAGTATCTTCATTATTCAATTTAGTAAGTTATGTATCTCCGAGAACTTTGTTTATTCCTCCAGTGCTTGAGTGGCGAGGACTATGAAGTAACTTATTACCTTTTTATTTGGTTGTCTTTTTGATGATATTTTAAAGTTGAAAAAACATTTTTTGGAACTATAGATTTTTCTGTTAAATAAAAATGTTTTGCATCATTTGTGGAAACAGTAATGTAATGAGTTGCATATAAAACGATAGCAAATGTAAAGTTCAATGTATTTACTGTTTTGCCTTCGGTTTAGTTATTTTTTAGACATATTTATAAAATCAAAAGCAAAAGAGCACATTTAGATATCCTTTCTTCGTCTCACTATTGTTCTACGGCCCAGCTCCATTTTAGAAGTTTCATTGATGTACTAATTAAAAGTCTGAACAGAATACAATCTCTCTAGACCACAACTGTCCACTGGAGGAGTAAGTAATCAGATGAATCATGTCAATGTCTTACGAAAACATAGAATTTCGCGACAACCAATGAAATCGAAACCGACCATGATACCAACGAAAATGATATCCCTGGACTACAGCGAATTCAGATTGCGACACAGACTTCTGTGTGCGCAAACACGTCCGATAATCGGTACAATTCAGTAGGAATCACGCAGCAGGGCAAATGAGATCCAGGTCGAAAGGGAATCGGCAGGACGCTGACGTTGCGATATCGCTATCTCTTATCCAGAGCAAATTACATATTGCTAAACGTAGAGTAAGGCATCCGCTAAGTTAGGCGAGAGTAAAAAAGAAAAAAAACAAGAACGAGAACGTAAGAAAGAGAGTACCGACCCTCGTAGAAAAAGATTACTGCACTGAAGCAAACTACCCGAGAAGAGAAAGACAAGGACAAACAAACCGAGAAAAGGGAAAACGAAAAAATCCAAAAAAAGATAAGAAACAATTCAACGAGGCAATTGTGCTTTTTTTATCGTTCTCCCGCTTACCTTCCACGTCTGTTCAATGTCCTCGATCTCCACCCTCCGTCGCCTTCCTGTTGAACATTGAAAATCAAGCGTAAAAGCAAGGACGACACTAGAAAATAAACACGCCGCAAAGCCTCGGGCGCTAAAGCGATTCCATCTTGCGATCCGCGTCGAAATACGATCGATCGCGTTTTTAAGCTCGGATTCGATGTACATACATATGTATATTCCCTTGAATCTCGTATACTAATGCTTAAATACCCGAAAATCTTGTTATCTTTTGTACTTCGGTATTATTGTTCGCCTCCGTTTGTTCACGCAACACGCGAACACACAGACATCGGATATAACATGCAAGGAATATTCGAATTTCAAAGATCATTCGTTACGAACCTCTCGCGTCGATAATTATACAATTGTAACAGTTTGATATTGCGTGTTATTATAAACAGTCTCGAGGGAAACGATTTGGCGAAAAATCACAATCGACCGGGCTTCTAAACGGAACAATTCAAAAAGCGCCGGCAAAAACCTCTACGAACGCGATCCTGGCCGTCGCGAGGAAGGCTGAACGAAATAGCGACGATCAATTGTAGTTTGACTTTAATGAAAATAATAATAACGTCCTCTCTCGCAAGGGAACTGCTTGAAGAGTGTCCGATTTTTCTGAAGATTCTGCATGAAGCAACTTTCTAACGGTGAGAAACGTTTCCCACATCTTTGTGTCTTAGAAATTGATGCGTGAAAGATCCTGAGATAACGCTGCAACTGTTTTTACCGTCCACTTTAAGTCAACTAATTATGGTTCATTTGTAACGTCTTGTTCTAAACAGTCATACGCTATAAGGTGAACATAAACGAAAACGAAGTTTTGTATAGTATTCAGAGAAGTTTACAATGTAAGAACTAGTTCTATTGTAAACTTCATCTTTTACTGATGTACAAAGACAATTTTAGGTGTCGAACGTAAATAACGCTCAAAGTGTTATCATATGTCACACATTACACTAAGAACCTAATTCTTACATTGCGAACATGTGTCAATACAATACAACTTTTCGTGTAAGTCTCAATTGTCGAGTAATAGAAGGAGCTGTCGAAATGCTAGAAAGCATCGATGCTGAATAAAGTTCAGCTCCCTCCGTAAACACTTTCAACAAATTAATCGTACAGAAAAATCACACGTTGAATCAATAAATGTTTACTTTGATAATTGACGAAGCATTTTTGGGAAGTGCACAAAGTCTCATAATCTACCACGGTTTCTCATCCGAAATTAGCATGAAAACTAACCACCAGAAAAATGGGATTCTTAGAGCCGTTTCCTCGTCAGCCTTGCTTTCTCGATCATCCTAACCAAGATCCTTATGAGATCCTTACCAATCCACGCCCCGTCCCGATATAACGTAGCACGCGTTCGCGCAAACTGTGATCCGATTTCGATTCTGTTCTGTTCACGGAGTTGCTGCTAAACGAAACGGACGAAGCAAATACACAGTAAACGCGTCGACAACGTGCCGAGCACGTGAACACACTACCATCAGTTGCGTACACGTACGGAAAAAAAGGAAAGAGCAAGGGCGAGGACGTCCTCGATCCTCGTCCCTCGAATACAATTAATAGAATGCGAAGATTCACGAGGAGAGCATAAATCAGGTTTAAACGCTCATTTGCACGAATTCTAATTTTCTCGACGGAAACAAGCGAAGAGATCGAAGGAGTGCGTTCGAAAGAATATTGTGAGAACGTATGAGAAAGAGAGAGAGAGAGAGAGAGAGAAAGAGAGAGAAAAAGAAAAGAGAGAAAGAGAGTGAGAGAAAGAGTGCGAGAAGGGAGAGAGAGAGAGAACGAGTGTGTGTGAGAGAGAGACATTTGAGTCGCTGGTGTAATAAGCTAATGCCAAAGAGAAAGACACATCTGTCCTGAGCTTATACATATGTTAAACGACACGATGCTTAAACAATATTATTGATACTTTTATGCGTGGCTATAGTTCGCTCGCGTTAACGTCACCGTCCCCTACACAAAACAAGGAAACCGTATACTGTTCGATCACTATGCGAGTAATTTTCGGCATCCCCTTCGCGTTGCATTTGATCATTCCGTCTGTCGACGCTTCCATACGATAATAGTTCGCTCGGGAAGCAAAGAAAAATTGAAAATGGGAAATCGAAAAATTAGTCCTCGACGATACTCGATCCGAAACGACGCTGTTAACGTTATCGAGCTATGGTCCGATTGTTGCTATTCGTAAGATTGTTGTTATATCGCTGTGATCGCGCGTGGGTTTCTATAATACGTTGCCCGATCCGGGGGATCCGATCGACCGACCGAACCGAACCGATCGATCGACTCTTCTCACGCTCACCGAATCATTTTTCCGTCGACGTGCGGGAGAAACATGCATACGTAAGAATACTTGAAGGATGGCGCGCACGTCGTTCTCGTCAAACCGGTTCGAAACAATTGGGGAAACGTTCGAAACATTATACCGTCCATGATGTTGAAATATTTATGCGTAATCGCCGCCGAATGATGCAGACATTGAATTTCGCGGACCGGCTTTGCCGTTCGATCACGGCCTTTCTGTTGGAACACCGACTCGGTGATCTCGAGGACGCGAGCGACACGATTTTTCGTCTTTTCTTTAATATCGCGATCGGTTTCCTCCTCGTCGAGCAAAAAGTACCTATCCTTTTGATATACGGTGCGTCGCGCAACTGGTCGTGCAAAATCGAGCAACAATCACTTGGAAACGGAGAACGCGAGCTCCAAACTCTGCTGTTACATGAAAATCTCCAAAGTTAATTACAAGAGAAATGAACTACAAATAATATATATAATTTTAATTAGTCGTAAATGGTGTAAAGATTTTCTTCAATTCTTTCAATAACGATTTTTTATTTCAGCTATTAATTTGTGCCAGTCACAAGTGCTTTCTATTATTTTTTCTTATTTTTTTTTTCTAACTTAACAAACAATCCTTTCGCTTCATTGCATCACAGTATAAATTACATTATGCTTACAATCAGAAAGTGGTTGTGCCAAAAAGTTGATTGCCGAAGGCAGGAAGTAACAGTTCAATTTGCATTGTATCTTGATTTTCAATGCATTTTGCCGATTCCACCTCCAGTCGCACGACATCCTGTATTTTAAAGCTTGTTACGAAGAATTTTCGATGACTGTTGTTATCATTGCTATTGTTATTGTATCGTTGGTTCGCGGTTCGAACGTTTTGGTTATCCGGGGCGCAGCTCGAATGATTCAGTCGCGAGAAGTTTTTCTCTGGAGGTCGCTTCAAGTTTTCTTACTCGTGCATCCCGACGAGATTCGACTCGGCCCGGTGAGAATCTATTATTATACGTACACTTATGATATCTTTCTCGATGTAAATTGCAATCAAAGAGACGCTTCTTCTCCAACATCCCTTTACGCTCTATGTACGATGCGCCTTGGTTAAACGGTGAACGACGATTTGTAACGTAAACGGGGGTTGAGAAAATCGTGCTATTACTGAGACCGTCTTGACCATGGTTCGGGCAATCTATTAAAAAACACCGACGATAAGACGAGAAGAGAAACGAAAGATAAACAAATTAATAAGAGGACATCCGCAGTCACGAGAGAGTTTTGTAAATGTATCACGGGTACTCGGTGAAGAGAGAGACAGACAGAAAAAATGCTAAAAGAAAACCGAAAAAATCGCGGACAAAAAAATGAGATAAAGAGGATACGGTAAACGTAACATCAAAATGTCCATCAGAGGATCACTCTGGAGCAAAACGAGAGAAACAAGTTTATTTACACATGCGTACATATTAACGACACAATGTAATGATTCGCTGATGCTCTATTATTATAATAATTAAGGATTATAAATAATGAATGTCTGTAATAAATAAAAATTACCACGCAAATGGATCAGAGAAGATTGAGAAGGGAACGAACATCCATAACGCGTCTCGTACTAAAAGAAACTGAAATCTTTAGTAAGATCGAACGCACCCCATGGGAAACCAGAGGATCCCGTGGTGTTTTCTCTTAGTACGGGATAGCACGTTTCAATTCGAGATATACTATGAGCTAGGTACCACCTAACGCGATCGTTAAACTGCTTTCGGTGATACACCGAATACGTTTGCCATTCCACTATTTTCTGGTACACTTTGCTACCAAGTTTTTCAGGACGCAATTACGTCCGCGATATCCAAGGGGAATGAGAACCTGCACACAGAGACATGTACACACATTAACCATATTATCGCGCACTCGTGGCAACGAGTGTAGTTCTATTGCTACGTTTACACAACCAGGAAAAGTTGAAGGCAGCGAGAGCAACTTTCGACTTGAATTTTCTAGGATGTACTCGAAACTTTCGATGCTGAATTAAGCGCGCCGCGTCGTCGATGAAATATCAAAACGTCGCGTTACATCTCCTCAATTAGAATTCACGGTTTGCGTCCCAGGCTTGTTGGGAAAATTAAATTGAATCTCCCACTAATCCGGATCGAGTTGAATCGCGAATGCAAATACGTCCTTCGCGTTTTACGGCGTATTTTCTATTAAAGATATAACACGTCCGTTCCGCCGAATTATCGAAACAAGGCGAATCTTTGATGAGTGCCAGCGTTTCATTGACAAGATATTCTTCTAACGAATGTACTATATTCAGATAAACTGTGGACTGGTTTGGGTGTACTCACTTTAGTTAAAAAAGTACGACGTTCACTCTCTATAGTGGTGCAAAACTGGGCGGGCTGCGAGGATTGTTCCGTATAGTTCACTTCGCTCTCATTCGTCGACCTCAAGCTTCTCCCACTCTCTCCTTTAGCGGCAACGCCTCAGCCACGCCTATCGCAAGCAATAGAGAAGGAACGTTGTGATAAATTGGTTCTAGCAGAAATTATTTTGCATTGTGAACATGGAGAAATAAATTACTTCATCCTTTTTGTTCATTGGCTACGAATGAAAATTCAATTTTGTGATGGAATTATAAACAATTCGACGACGACAGTGGAGAAAAAATGTCACAGCAAGTTTTTCACCAGATTGAACAGTTACATTTTATTGTAAAATAAATAAGGAAAAGAGTATTACAATAAAATTGTATTATAAAATAGAAAACGTAGAAAACAAATGATACAGTCAGCAATGCATGAGGAATATTACAACAATTTGATTTTAATGAATGATCAGATTATTTGAGGTTATTTCAGATTATTCACTGACATTGAAGAAAAACAAATTTCAATATGAACTTGAAAACATAAGATGCAATTGTTTGATATATATTTTAAGAAAACGTAAACTATGTAAAGAAAGATGGTGCATCGCTTAATGAGGAACAAACTAAACCAGTCCACAAGAAAGTAATTTTCCAGAAAATAAATGATAGAAAGTCTTATATCACTTGTCGATCTAATCTGGCCTGTCGAAAGAGCTTGATCCAGCATCCGAGACAATTCATGTAGCATTGTTGCGCCCCTGACCCTTATAGATGTTAAACTTCCATAATCGCGCTGTCCGGGGGAAAAGTGTGCATAATATAAGATCGGTGATATCTATGTTGGGTAGGAGCGGTCGTGTACCGCGCACTGGGGCCAAGGGTGGGCCGAGTGTCCGTGAGCCCCAGCGGGGGTTGCACCGGTAAGCTTCAACCCCAAAGTGCCAGGTTGTTCCACCAAGTTCTCGTGTTCTCGCTCGTGTTGACGGTAACCGTAATCCGTAGTACGTAGCACGTACCCAAATTCCACATACACCGACACATCACACTACCACGCAACCACTCACTACCACAACTCACTACCACCAGCATCCCCTCTGCCATCGTCGAGCCACGCGTACTCGCGAGAACTCTGTATTTCTGTTTTTAATTCGTCATTACTATCGAAAAGTCCGCGCACCGCCGCAGCAACAGTCTTTAATACTGAAATTCTCGGACACGCGAGCGCCAGGCAGGCTAATTAAAGTTTCCATAACGGAATCGAAAATAGAATTGGCTTGGCGAGTCGACTCGAGTGCCACATTACCCGCCGATCGATACTGTATAATTATTAAAGTACAATGGGAGCCGGTTGATCGACGAAATACGCACGTAATTAGCCGACGCTATAACCCTGCTATATTTCGTTTGTATGAAAATGACGCCGAGATAGATGCAATTCGCGTTTCAACGTTACGTTTCCGCGTTGACTTGCGGACTAGGGTTGCTAATCGAATATCGCGTAGTTTGAATCAGCTTGAGAGGAACTGTTCAATTGAGAACGATGATTTTGTCGCTGCGTCGTCCAAACTGCATACTGGATGCAACGCTGATCTTAGCTACTACCATGAATTTTTGCGACGATATACCAGATTGCTCCGAAATAAGTTAGGGATATCCATTTTGATAGTCTAATCCTCGTTTGTCTCAATGCAATCGTGGCTGGTCGAATATATTGCTGCAGGAATGATTCAGACGCATCGAAAACGCATTGAAACAAATGAGATGCAATCGGAATCGCATTCAGTATAATGTTGGCATTCGTAAGTCAGCTCGTATATCCGAAACTAGTCTTTGTACCGATTCCCGCCGGCTCCGACGACGAGTTCATCAACGATCAGATCATTGCCCGATCATCAGTTGCGCATGAGTACTGTATGTTGATTCGTATTCGTGGCTTGGTAATCAACGTGAATTCTGTTCATCGAAAAGATCGGCTCCCCATTCTCGTAAACCGCAACACGTATACATCCGACTCACTCACACCTTCTCACTCTTCACACGTTACTTGTTCTTACTTGATTGGATAAGAGTCCTTGTTGCCAATTAGTTGTCTTAGGTACCCATAGTTCGAGCATTTGTTGCCGATAGTATTTATATTATATATTGAATTGGTAGGATTTTTGGTACTATATCATGTTACATATATATTTGATATATACATATTACTATATATTATAAATATTACAAATTTATGGAATGCTTAGGAGACAGAACGCCGTATATTAGTTGTGCATCCGTTTGTTCGTTGTTTCGCCTGTAACCATTTCGTCAACGAGGCCGACAATACGCGGCGTCACGAGAGGTATCCGGTTGCGTGACGAATTTCGGCCGAATATTCATGAAACAAACAGGACCTGGGAAAGAGGGGGGGGGGGTTGGAGAGGAGTTGGAAGAATTGCAACGTATGCATTGGCCGCAAAATTGCGCGTTATTGGAATAAATTGTTCTCCCCATTGGTGTTCGGGTCTCAATTTTATTTGTTATTCTAGTCGTTCGCCGTCCGCGTTGTACTTGCACTTTTCGTTATCCGTGACGGGATTGATTGTGACAGAGACGGAATTTAATCCCGCCCGGTGACAGAACGCGGATAAAAGTGACGAATAATAATTCACTCGGCATCCCCGGTAAATAGATTTTCATTCGTATAATATGAATCTGTTCGCCCGAATTTTTCACTTTATATCAATCGGCGACCGATATCGCGACCGTTCGCGGTCGTTAATTCCCCTGACCGGTATATTTTCTAATGAAATCGTGCTTTGCGTCGGTTTTCATTAAAGTGCAAATGTAACGGCGTCCAGAAACGCACGGATGTGCGTTTTTAAATGCTCGATCTTAAGTGGATCGTTACTAATTCATGTTTACTAGACATCGGTCGAAGTCGATTATCCAGAAAACAGAGCTTTCTACTAAAAAGAACTTGGCCCTCTTTTCCAACTAATTTTTCAAAACCTCCTTACGCATTCTATAACTAGTTAAACGAGACCCGGTAAAATTCTCTTTATCCGAAATTTCAAACCCGAAATGAAGGTTTCGCTCTGGTTACCGTCGAGCGACCGGTGATTCACTAAAACCACGGTTTCACGCAGCGTCCATTATTCGAATAAGATTTCGCGGAAGGTATCCCAGCAGAGCGCGACAGAAATGAATTACAACAAGCCGAGGGAATCGCTCCGTAAGATCTTTCGTTCTTTGCGAATCAAACGCGGAAGCGCACGAGCGCGTTGCGAGAACGTTTCATTAACGCGAGAGGCAGGGACAGAAGAGCGTGAAAGAGATACCGAATTGTTCCACTTTTTTCCTCGATACGAATTACGCCGATGGAGACCGGTCGATTTCTTGAATTACGCGGCGAGCTCGGGAAAGCGGAAATGTCGCCGCGTGTTTTCGTCAGGCAGCACGCGCGCGAGCTCGCCCCGAGGAATATTAATAGCAGCACTATTAGGCGGGGACCTGTAATCGATGTCGATCGGGAATAATCTTCCGATAGGATTCCGGTCGGCGTCCCGGCGCTCCATGTTTCCCCGTCGAAGGAAAAACACATATTTTACGGGCGTTCGGCGGGATTTAATTCGCTGAAAAGTTCACCGACTGGGCTCTCTCTGTTTTTTAGACGGATTCGCTCCAACAATAACACGGGACCGCTTTCATCGCGGCTGTATCGACAATTAAAGGCAAAAAATGTAATAGAATTTTAAATCTGTTACGCGGTCACTGATACCCGAGGAATAAAAATATTTGCACTGTTAATCATAGGCGATCCGGGAATTTCAACGATTGCGGCGATGCAAGTTGAACCCACTCCACCGAGAGGGGTAGGGGATGCTTGCGAGAAGGGATTAATCTGGGTTGAAAACATATATACAACGAGAGAATCGCTGGATGAACTGGATTCGCTGGTTGATCGCCGACAAAGTCTCCGTGTGATCCACCGGTGAACCCTTGATACAGCGATTTTCGTTAATCAGAAACCTAATCAATGTTTAGAAGAATAGACGATGCTTTTGTGCAAGGGTAAGTATCGGAGAAGCAGATTGTGGACTCGATATCCGTTGTTCATTTGTCGTATGACGTCTATGGTACTGTTTGACGTTGTATCTCACTGTTCGACGTTGTTTAACGTCTTATGACGGTAACAAACTTTTTCCGATTGCAGAAATCTGTTCGTTTCTTTATTTTTATTACTCTAGAACAGATGTAATGTTGTTTTTCTTAAAAATATTCAATTTATCGGAAGTAATTCTTGCTTCCTTTTTTTGTAATAAACAGACATCTCTTTACGCAAGAGAGAAATTCCCTTGCTTAGTTAATAATTTTCTATGTATATTCTCAAACCTCAATTTGTTCACTGTTTGAATATTTGTCTAGAAATATTTGTTGTAGACGCGTGAAATCCGCAGTCTAAATAATATAGAATTGTTTTCAAGTTTTCTGTTACAATTTTGTATGATATAAAGTTGGGTATAATTTTTCTACGTATCCGCAATGGAATTAGATTTCGATAAGACACACCACACAACAGAGTCACGTTGTCGCGTCGTACGATAAATCATAACGTGTGCGCGTCCCTTTAGGGACGAGGTGCATCGAACGATTTCACCCGCCGCGCGTCGAAACTTTGAATTACTTTTCGTCGACTCGTTTCAATCTTTCTCAGTTTTCCGTGCAACCTCGTCTTCCCGACCCCGTTGTCCGTAATGCATTTCTATTTCTCGAAGCGACTTCTGTTTACTCGGATTGATACAAGATTCCTGAAACTTTCCGGCCGAGGCTGACTTTCTTTTCCACGGACCGTTGCGCGCCAGAATTAAATGCGTCCTTTATATGTATATTTCCATTGAAAGTATTCCGCCAACAAAACTGTATCTTATTAACTCTATTATCGGGTTGCTATTTCGTTTTTGTAACTGTAGATATGTTTTTTGATGAACGTAAACGTTTAGCGAAACATTATTCAACAAAACGAATTTAATTTCTTAGAAAAAACATTTTTTAAGCTTTTACATCTGAATGAATATGTAAGAAGAAAAACACTCAAAACTCGACATAGTAAATTTTATTAGAACTTTGGAACGAAATTTCAAACGTTTCGTTAACGTTTCAATTTGTAACATTTTCGAATGAAACTTATCTTCGGTTTGCAACAAAATAGCTCTAGATTTTTATAGTAATATCGCTTTTCACGAAGTTATAATTGTTTAAATATCAACATTGTTTCGACTAGTATCGATTTTGCTTTTGCTGGCACTGTAGCACTAAAGAACCAGATTTTAAATTTACAGTTTTTAGAAAATAGACTAAGAAAGACGCAAAAAGATTACCTACAGTCAACTTCAAATTCACTTATTTGTAACTTGTTCGAGTTCAATCGGGTTCGTACGACTGACATGCTCTGACTAATGCACTATAACAATTCACACCATTCGTTAGAACGTCAGATCCTCGGTAAACGCATCCAATAAAATTGCAACCTAACACAACTTACAAATTCCTATTAAAATATCTACCGAATTCATCCTTATTTCTCTGGTCTTTGTCAGCTCACCTATTGAGACAGGCAAAGTTCTTGTCCTCCAGCTTCTTCGATACTCTGCACCCAAGCAACGCGGTAAATTATCTCAGGAGACAGTAAGATGAGCCGTCGCTGACTTTCGTGTTCCAGTCGCCTAGTTTCAGTGAAACATCTGTGTTCGTTAGCGTTGCGGCACATTGTCCCCGAGAAGAGCGGACATGGGTGCTGTGTACGCTCGGAGCACAGTTTGAAAAGTATCATTCTCTAGACTAGATTGTAATCAGAACCGTGTTAATACTTCGTTTGTGCCCGCGAGATCGTTGTGTTTTTTTTTTTTTAAATAACAAGCGTAGATCGTAAGAGTGCCTATTAACACTGTAATTCTTCCTATATATTATTCTATTATCTACGTGTCGTATTCTTCTCCATAGTGCCTAGACTAGCTGACACAAGTAATCGTAACGAGAGATCTCTTTTGACTTAATATGTATAAATCTACATATACATATATACATACTATGTATATATATACATACATATTATCCCGTATCTCGTACTGGTGTTGGATGACTGCCTAGCTCATAGTAAATAGATTACTTCCAAGACTTTCCAGTTTCTCTTAATCGTAATCAGTAAACAAGCCTAAAAACCGCTACATTAGTTTTCACTAGAACTTTAGACTGACGTCTTTAGACCCGTTCTCACATGGAAACGACATGGCGCGGCCGGATGTATCTGTATGTAAACGTACCTGTGTAGCATGGGGAAGGAGAGAAGTTTCTTTCGATTAACCTTTCGCGGGTCGGGATGGTCGCCTGAGCCGCGAAAAGGATCATAAGCCAGCAAACACCTAGGTCTGGCCCGGCAAACTAATTCGCGCGCCTATATCGTTCGTCCGGGCAGCTGTGCATGCACTATCGGAGCTCGATGTGTGTAGTTCTAGTGAAAACTGAGGTCCGCAACCGGGTCGCGAAAGTAATGTTTACCCGTTTGGCCGCGGGACCCATAGCCGGAACGCAGGCGACCGTCGATGAAGATCTACGACCCGGTTTCATTTTCGAATTGTCCGGCTACACCGCCGCGTCTATGACTATTCATCACGTTCGGGACCGCGACAAGCGCGTGAAACTTTAATCCTTTTCTCTCGGAATCGTTCGCGATCGTGTTTCGATCCTATCGGAACCAACCACCCCCATATCCGCCCAACCACTCGCCATAACAACGAGCTCGTAATTCTTCGGCATTCGGGCGCGCGATACGCGATACAAACCGCCGGGCTGTGGGTCACTTTTCGTATCCGCGCGAGAAAGACACACGAATTTCGATTCGAGTCGAGTAGAAAACGCTAACTAAAGAGAGGAGGGGACAGACGTCTGGGACAGGATCGTTGCCGAGACCGATGACGAAGACTACCTTCAAGAAGCAGTCACCTAGGGGCGAGTAATCTACCATCTACCTAAACCTACTGTCTCTTAGAAACGTCGTCGTATTATAAAGTGGTTTTTTATTATTAAACAGTTATTCATAGTAATCTAACCTAGTATGTGACCGCGACGGGCTGATCCTTGATTCGACTCTTCTGGCAAGACCGTCGGTGTCGCAGAGTTGGGCAAAAGGAGAGCTTCATATTTTCCATTCAACGCGACGGTCTTTCTCTTTGCTGTGATTGTCCTTACTGAAAATTGTCTTTAGCTTGCCTCAAAATTTCTGTTCGTTATTAAACAGCATGAACGTACGTAAACAAGGGAAGGAACGAATTATCTCTCACTCGGATCATTTTTATACGTAGAGGAAATACTGCCCAACTCTGGCGATTAGTAGTACGAGCAGCCGATCGGGTCCTCCCGTCGTAGCGCAAGAAACGTAGTCATTTAGACAGATCGAGCTGAACGGATTATCAATAGTTTCTGGTTAGAAGCAGTTTGTAGTATAAACGAGATTCGTTGTCGAACTTTTGTAACTTACACGTTTACAGTAATTAATATAGTGACGAGTTAAGGTTGCCAATATTGGGCGCAGCAATTGAAGAATTTTCACAAAGTGGCATTTATCGGATCTGAATGACAACATCTGCCGCGATTGGCAACCTTGGCGGTGTTTAGGCTACTAGTCAGAATTTTCGACATGGAATAGAACACGTCGATCGACCGTAAACAGTATCTTTGTCTATTGGAAGACAATTTTTTCAGTGTCGTCTCAGTTTGATTAAATGGTTATAGACACAGTAGTACGATCACGGTGAATCTGGGGCCTGTGGCGAGCCGATCCACAGCCTCGGGGTCGCCGATCCATATATTATCCATAGATCATAGTCGAATTTGATAGAACAGTAGATTAGTTGCGTAGATAGTATGAGAGTGATACCTTTACTTTTGTGTGTCGTGTGTATATCCGCAGATTTAACTGTCCGTATCTTTTCAATACGTAATTGTTACCACGTTATTCTATGTACATTATCCTTTTTTGATCATTGTACTTGGAATCAGAACCCGTTGTATTCTACGACTAGTATTTGACTAGTAATTCTTTTGATATCTATACATTACATATGTATTTATACATGACTAGTTATACCGTAACACCTGTTACTTCGATCAGTTGTTACTGTTTAAACACCGTTGGAGTTTACTTGGCCACCTAGTGTTTAGAACGCTAATTAGTAAATAGCCGAGTGAGACACATTTGGCGCGTACGTAGTTTAGACGTTTCAACGTTGACCATCGATATCTTATATATATTTTCCACTATCTACTTTGTGCCTATATATTATATGTTTACATACCTTCGAGATTTTACGATTATTATTCTTATTCTAATTATCGTTATTCGTTCTTATTATTATCGAATTACATGTGTAGTTTAGGATGTGCAGATTAACCGACTTTTGAAAATGTGTTTCGTTTGTTAACGCTTCGCGGTCTCGTTGCTGCAGGAGCACACGACTAACAAAGCCCGCTGGCAATTAACATCTAACGAACGCGATCGTGATCGTGAACGTGGGTCGTTCACCGAGCACGTGACTCGTCCAGTGTGTTGCTTTCGTCGAAGCTTTTGGACTATTCTTTTCAGAGGTGCTTCTCTCCACTGTGACGATACTAACCGCAATCGTCTAACTTCGGCGGGAACATTAGCCGCGACGATCGCGACGACCACCGTCGCGCTGAAATCGTGGCATTAAATCGTATCCGATGCGCTCTCCCGTCGGAATGAATCTCTCCGTACGGCGAACTTTCATTAACCGATACCAGCAATACTTCCTTCCTCTTATCGCTTCGTCAGCTATCTATTTATTCCCGTCCTGCATGCTACGACGACCCGACTAATATTTCAGGAACACGTATTTTACGAACACTACCGAGCTTGCTTCTCCCTATACCAAACACTCCCAACGATACCCAATCCCACGTGAAGGAAACAGTTCGGTGCACAAGCAAACATTATGCTCGCGTAATACGTACGTAGGTCTGCTCTCTTACATTAGAACCGCAACTGTACTTTATTGCGCGCACGAGGGAACCTGCGGATATGGGTCGCAAGAACTCTCTTATTTTTTCACGGAGTCAGCATTATCCGGTTTCATGCATCCTTTCGGCGCGATCATTTCTCCTCTTTTATTGTGTTGTGTTCGAGCTTTTATAACTTACGTACTTGTTCAATATTTTCTGGAAGTAATTCCTAGCACCAGATTTTCCAGTCAATTTTCCATGGCTACCCCTTGCACTCCACAATGTTTCTACGATTTCAAACGAAGTCAAAATATAGTATTATACAGAGAAAACTGCACAACATTCTAGTTGTATATGGAAAATAGATCTCCTCAGTTTCTTTAAACACGGAGTAGAACTAAATTAGTTTTTCAAACCCGATGACTAGATTGCAGATTTTATGCACTTGTGACGAAGATGAACAAGTGAAACACAAAACGTCAATAACATCATGAAAACTCAATATTACTACTAGTGTATAATTAACATAATATGAAAATTATTACTGGAAGAGATCATATACTGTTTAACTCACTTTTCTTGCAATTGATGAGAACAATGTTTAAAAGAATCTGCAATCAAGCGATAACATAAGAGCACAAAGGGTTAATCCAATGTCTCTCATACTAAATTTTTGTAGTATTAATTAGAAGCAGTGATAGCCAGGAAAAATATTATTAAAATATTATTCAATCTATACAGATAACTCTTTGTAACTGGCTACAAAAATACGTATTTTAATTTTGTTTTCCATATAACAGTGCATTTAAGGGTTAATCGCAATTGCTCTTTCCCATTACTCTTCCACGATATTAAATTTCCAAATCGTCGATCTAGCCGTAGTAATTGAATGGACTAGAATAATAATGGCATAAGTCACATTTTACTCACTTTCAGTAATAAGAAGTGTTACTGTTAACTGGCCAAATTTATTGTTACGATCTCATTTATTATCTCATCATATTATTATCTCATCAATTTATTGTTATGATTTCACTTGCCTTTTGAACATTTTGGCATGTATAGGTTACATTATAAGACATAACTTAAAATTTTCGAAAATGTCATTTATGCCACTATGATTGTAACTCACTCAATTGGCTGAACGATGTCGACTTTCCGCGCTTTTTCGAAGCTTAGTTTCCGATTCGGCAAATCGAACGCGGTCAGTTTTTTCCCCGTTAATTTCCACGGAGGAACGCAAAACGTCGGCCGCAGTCGCAAGTATTTTGATTTATCCGCGGCGCACGCCGGTTTTTTGATTCGGCTACGTCAGCATCACGCCGACGGAAGAATTAATTGCGACCGGTAGCAGAACGGCGAGGCGACATTGGCCGGCGAGCTGTGTGCTACCCGGTTGAAATCATTCACCTGTCCGACTGTCACAGTCTTCTGGCAACGCCGATATTTCATATCCCCGCGAGTGGATCTCGCCGAGCAACCCTTTTATCCAGATTCTCGATCGTATCTACGTCAGCTGGAGATACACTCGAAATAGATGAACTCTTGGCCTAGATCTTTATGCGTCCGGCGTTTTCAATGGGAACGATCGAGGCCCTTGCCTTCGAGAATCTCCGCCTCGAGATCCGCATTACACTGTCCCTCTGTGAATTTTCTTCGGGAAGACGTTTTTCACGGTTCCCTTGATCCGACACGAACCATCTTCGCTTTTCTATTATTCGAAATCCTCCGGAAGTACTTCGAATCTCGCTTTTGGCAAATTAATCCTCCTGCAATTTCGGGCCAATTTTCAGTTGTTTCTCTTTACTATTCGATTGTTAGAGATTAAATTTTACTGCTTATTCTAATGAATAATTCAATACTTCTATTACGAAATACTAGAAGAATTCCTTCCTTAAATGAACTTTTACTTGTTCATGTTCTGTGTCTTGTAAAATGTATTTCTCACACTTCGAAATAAAGCTTGGTTTATCTTGCAAAGAAAACTTCAATTTCAACTTGATTAGCATCAAAGTATCCCTGGCTTCTTCTCTTCTGTAAACCAACTTGAATCTCTTCTACAATACTTTCCTTAGTATTATTCGATTTTGTGAACTTATATTGATATTTTATGATACAGAGTATGGAATCGAAATTGTGACAGATCGAGCTAATAGTAAAATTGCATCGAAAGTTTGAACAGTTGCAGAAGGTTAAACAAGGTTCGGTTTCTTGGCGAAAATATTTTCCCTTTTTACCAAAAACTACGACAGTCTGCTGCCATAGAGTATCGATGTCCATGCTTGCGGGATCCAGAAGCTCGCCAACCATTTCCGACACACGTGGCCCCCTTCTTTTCACGAAATGTCCGATAAACGTCTACGGCCAAAGTTTTCCAGTTCATTCGTCACTCCGTCTGACAGCACTCCGATCTCGTTCTTTATGTCCACGTTTCTGCTGCCACGTTGGCCTCATGGTTGCGCGACGAATGAGCTTCCATTGTCCAAATATTTGTACTAAGCCCGATGGACTGGCACGGGCTCGTGGATCTTCGTCGTCGCAGCAAAATTCTGAATTGACCAAATCAAATTATCGCTGATACTAGTTAAAAATTCGTGGTTAAAAATATCAATTAAGTGTCAGAGTATACGGACAATTTTGTGGCATTCTTCTCAAAACTGGTTGGACGATTTTAACTCTCGTACGTACATGGTTTGATTAGTCTTCGCATCTGCACGTTACACTCCTTAAGCTGCGATAAATTTAACATACTTTTATCATACAAAGGGTGTAATATGTTGGAATAAGTGAAGTGAAATAGTTAAGAACACATAGAATGTTACAATATTTTGATTCTATTCCTAATTATATTAATTAGATAATTAAGTTTAGAATTCTGTTTATTAGCCACTTTTGGCTACGAAGACAACAAACGATCCAAAGAAATTTCTTTTCAACACTTCCACAGAAAGAACTGGTCGCACATTAACACAAAATTCACAATGCTCAGAAATGACTAAAAAGCCATACGAGAGTTAAACAAACAGAGCTTAGTTGAAAAATGTCAGGGTTTCGTAAAAATCGAGTGAACCAGGATCTCGGCATTCTCCATTTCTATTTGCGAGTCGGAACAGGGGGTAGGGAAAAAGGGTATGGAGCCCCACGTAAATCGTCAGGCGATAGAGAAGCGCAGCGAATATTCCTCTGGAGCTGCAGCAGTGGCTCGAAACATCCGGCCCGAGCCCGATAGAGACAAGCCACACCATTAAGCGGCGTGATACCCCCATACAAATCACGTCGATCTGCGATTTATGGTCCGCTCGGCCCTCCTGCCCCGCCAGCCTTCACGCTATCGTGTTATCAGTCTCGCCAGTCGCCCAAAACGAGATCCGACTCTGGAAATACTCTGTTTTCACGCTGTCCGAGCCGTGATCCTTTTCTTCGACAATAACGGCCGATAGCGTTCCATCAGTTCGCAGCCTGTTCCCCATTGATCCGCGAACGCGACACATCACGGAGATTTTCAGTTTCCTTTTTGGACCTGGTAGCAAAGTTTTGATATTTATTTCTCGGTGCTCGGCGGAAAATGATTTCGAGTTGAGGCGCTCGTTTAAACCTTCCAACCAAGTTCTGGGTTGGCTGTCGCGCGAATTAATTCACAGCTTTTCCTTCGATTCTCACGGAACTCCTTCACCTCGAGCTCCCCTTTACGATTTAATGTTTCATTTGACGCATACCGACTCGCTAACCGCGTAACGCGAGCTCTGCACTCGCAGCCACTAACCCAATTAACTCGAAGCTCTGGCTTTCGCAAAGGTCCGTAATATTTTACGCTACCTAGAAATTTTCAGCCACTTTCCTCGATCCTGTCCCCGCAAACTTTCTTTCACGCTGCTGCTTTCGAAGACCGAGTCCGAAAGGATCTGTACGCGCGGAATCTCGATACACGGACGTTCCCTAAATTTCTACTATTCTTGAAGCAGATTTTCTTACTCTTTTCTACTATAAATCGTGTCATAGATTGGTCCATTTATACGTGAAACTTGTTCGATTGATAGAAAATGCAGGTAATGGAGTTTTGGACATTCAAGGTTCCACTGTAATCATTCATCTAGAGAAAACGTTGAGGAAATTTTGGATAATGCAATGGTATGCAAAAGTGTTTTACATATACAAACATTCACCAGTTAGCTGTTATACAATCTTATACATTTTTTTACATATTATATATATATATATATATATATATATATATATATATATATATATCCGGAAAATCTTTATTAAATTATGTACTTTATATAAAAATTTGTATTTAAGCAAAATATATAGAAATTTAAACATATAGAATATAATTGCGATGACTTGTTCAAACTAACTAGTTCGATAGCGTCTAAAGTTTCTAGTTCATTCCTGTGACAAGCTTTTCTTATGAAATAGTATTAGTCATTTTCTGTTTCTGAATACTGAAATTGCTGTATCTTTCATCCTATAGAAATACAAAGATATGAAGAAAATGGTGAATACAGAATTATTCTAGAATCTCTTGTGCAACAGTTGTTTATGACCATTTTGAATTAGTTCTATTAAAAGTTCCGAAACTTAATTTGATTAAATTGATTAAATGAGATGGTTGGTGTTCGACCAGACTTTCTGAAAAATATTTCCAGAAATGATTAAAGTGACGGAATATCGTGCTCATTAGCTGGAATCACTGGCGATCGTAGATACGGTAACGCAACGGTAGTTCTTGGACTCGATTTTTAAAGCGGCATTGCGTCATATCCATTTATTTCTGGCCCCTTTCACGGAATATCGATAACTCGTCACCCCTTTGATTCCCGGGGCCCTTGGAAATTTCGAAATCAATCTTGTGTATGCGTCTCGCAGCCGCTTTTGTGTGATCCCAACAACCACCATAATTTACCGGCGCGGTACTCCCGTTTTCATTCACCGCTTTTCCCCAACTCCTGTCCTGGTTCTCTGTTTTCCATGGCGCATTTTCCGCGACGATGTTCCGCGCGCGCTCGCGCACACGCTAATGTTCCGATGGTCCGCCTTTGCGCCGCGGACCGACTTTAAACCATTTACCGGGTTCCCTTGTGTGATATTTTTTTCTTTGATTCCGATTTTAAAGGCTCCGCTCCGCGTTAATGTACGCGCACCGTACACCGTGTGTTTATTTCGCGAAAGCCGAGGGCCCCGGGGGAAAAAGTTGCGTAACATCAGACCAGACCGTCCCGGCATTCATCGACGGCACAAAACGCGCCTCGGATTTTTCCGCGGAACGCTTAAAAGGATCCGCGAGCTTTGTTCGGCCTCGCGGACCAGCACGAACGCAAGCAAGACCGACGAAACCTTTCTTTACTTTCGTTGGAAATCTCTCCTGTTATCGAGCACGACTCCGAGTAATTAATGCTCCGGGATTAGCGTCGACGCGCGGAATCAAACTAAATCGGCTGGGAATCGATCCTCGCGGACCTATCGATGGAGAACCTGGAATTTCCGGATACCGTGCCATTGTTCCTCTGCGGGCTCTGCAACTTTGGAAGCTTGAAGATCGCGTTATTTATATATATTTGGATAATATTAGGAAAAAAATGGAAATAAATAAAGTCTTATCTCAATTTAAACAAAATTAATAGTCCACGTAGTAGCATACGAGTTTTTAATTATTTTGAACAATGAGGAAACAACAGCTTTGAATAAAATAAAGAAAAGCTGAAATTAATAATTTAACGACAAATACTTCTTTGTAGGCGCTTTCATAAAGATTAATGTGTTGACAGATGCACGGTTTCGTAGTTTACTCGGTGCAATTAAAGTTTCGAATCAACTTTGATCTCGCGTGGCGGGTTATCGATTTTCTTTAGTCTGGCAAGGTTGCATAGCTCCTAATGCGCCTGTTTCTTTTATTTCGTTTACACACAATAATTGAACGTCAAATATTTCCTTGTTGATTAAACGATCCTTGTTTCACACGCTATCCGCCACAAGCAAAACTGTTTTACTAATATTGAAATAAACAGACTGATTAAAGATGCACAGACTAGAAACGAATATCAAAGCCATTCACGCTTCTGGCTGATAGCTACCCAACAAAAACTAAGAACTCACGTAGCCATAGCGACATCAAAAATCACAGTTCTGTTTCTGCTCAATTTTCATCATCAACTAGGATAGATTCCACGATCAAGAGATACGTTAGTTTGCCGTTTCCTGAACCAGCGAAAGACGACATTACTATTAACCCACGAAACGTCCGAAAGATTATTTCACGATACTTCTCTTACAATTAGATCACGAAGATCCATTTCCAAGGGAAATATCGCTGCAATGATGAACACAGACGTTTCGTGTCCACATCGATTATAAGTACAAGCTTCGCTGTCTGTTCGGTAAACGATCAGTGAGTTCTGTATCTATAATTTACAGGGAAGCACCCCGGTATAGATTCACGAGCGAATTTATTAATTCTCTCATTAAGCTCCTCGCCGTCCCAAAAAACACCGTCCACGTATTTAATTTTGTTGTCCCACCATTCTCAGCTCTCTTCTTGTTCTTTATCAATGTTAGGAGTGCCGGCAGTGTACTACCACGGAACCGGAAGTGACAATGCGAGCCGTGCGTATACGGAGACATCGATGCAACACGTCCAACGGACCGCAATCCGGAAGAAATGTATGAAGTCGACATTCACTCTGGACTGGAAATAACGCATCACGTCTTCTCTTCCCTTTCTTCATCTTTTTTTTCCAATCTATATCTGTCTTTCTGTTTCTCCGACTTCTCTACGCGCGGGCTGTCAGTTTGAACTCTGCTGTATCTTCTCCTACGACGCACAGAGTCCGAACGGTATCGCACAGATCCATCTAACAGCACAATGCTTAAGCAACGATAAATTGTCGTTGACATACTCGCATTACTCACATATATTTCAATATGCTCGTTACCAGCGCGAGAAAGATTAAATTAATCTAATCTGTATCGATACACTGTTAAGACCGGGGAAAATGCTCCGAGCGCAAAGGGTTGGAATTGTAACTAATACTATGACAGTGTTTTCTTCTACATATCATACATTGCATTTGACGCTGGTTGCAAACAGTCAAGTGTACCCAGTCAAAAAAACACGGTATTGACATTCCTCTCTTTTCCTACACTCGGTAGTGCGAATATGCCGCGGGCATTGCGCTGTTAAATGGCCGACAACCTTTATTCGTTCAGTCGCCGATTTCGACGGACGTAACATGTCCCGTCCGACAATTATCATCCTCGATCGCTCCTGTTTCCGCATTGTTTATCGGGATTCGACCGTTTCTCTAGCGTCGCCACGCGAACCAGGAAATAATAGCGTCGATACGCAGGTTTCGACGGGTTGAGCGCAATACGGGCCGCGTACCGATCGATAGTCACGGGTTCCATTATTACAGTGCAAATATTTCGCAACTTCGAAAGAAATAAACCACGTCCCTCATGAAAATCGGTACATTCGGAGCAGAAATCTATAATTTTGAACGGGTATCGCGAAATCAAGAGTACCTACAAATATCTGGTTCGCTGGAAGTTGTGAAATTAAGGTATCCGCGACTTAATTTGAGTTCCCATGATGGCACAAGTATTGACGTACTAGAGAATGACCGAATTAAGTACGTTTAGTGGACACGAAATAGAGACGTTAAATTGATGAAGAATTTCGCAAACACCGGAGAGGACGATTTTTTGTGAAAATTGAGGTTGAAGGCAATTTTATGTGGATAGGAAAACTAATAGTAGTCGATTGAACAGATTTTATTTTGAACTATGTACTCTCCCTGGCTAGAAAAATAGTATAAAGAAAAGTGTGGAACCGATTACTACCAACTCACCCGTATTAACACTATCGCAGAAGTAGGGTAAATGCGTTTCCTTTAGAAATTATCCCTTCCTACTTAGCCGCAATTTACAGGAAACGAGAGCCGGTTGTAAACAAACAACGCTTCCTGATTCCCGTCATCGTCTCGCTTCCCCGTGGTCTCCACCTAGCCTCTTCCATTTCGTTTTCATTCCACACCTTTGATTATTATTAGCTAAGTTACGCGCTGAACAAGAGACGTGATTAGGTGAAGCGGGCGACCTCACGTTGATTAGTTCATTGGTCTTCTTATTTACCAATAGAAGTGGGTTTCGGTGGATTGCAGCAGACAAGTGAGGTCTACGGTTGTGCAGGTCAGGCGGAGTGAGCGGGATACACCCCTTGCCCCGCGACAGAACTTGTGCTATCTTTCCAGCCAGGAACAGTATACTGATTACTATTGTGATTTTTATTATGTTTGTCGTGCATAGAAGCGAATATTTTATCCTGGCTTCGATTATTATTTCCCGTATTGTGACGGTTGAAGAAATATTTAGTAAAATAAATTTTAATCCTACAGCGTCTATTTCATTAAAAAATTATTTTGATCCTGTGGGGTCGTAAACTCTTTTAATCTTCCAACTGTTTTAAATTCCAACTACTATACAAAAATGTATGACAAAAGAAATCACAACCGCATACGAACATCCACAGTCCGAACAACAATTTTCCCTTAGGCAGTAGAAAACAGTATTGACATCTGTCTAGCGTTTTCTAGATTCAGCAAGCAAATCCTACAGATATTATATCTCACGTACCTTCAATCTTTCAGCATTCCATTTTTTTACATCAATTTTCACAAAAATGAAGCTCATGCCGACTTCTTAAATCCTCTACGAAATTAAAAGTACACATTCGTTAGACTTCTTCGCTCTAACGTCAAGAGTCTCATAAATTCGTCTAGCGCGGATATTCGAATTTCTATAGGTGCCACAACGGGGTCGCGAAAGTTATCGGTAACGCGAGCGTCGCGAGGTTTGGTCCTCCGATTTCCGGCAAGCGTGCACGCGCATTGGGAAACAAAGGGCGCAGAGAAAGGAAAAATAGAGAACGGGAGGAAAGCGAGGAAAAAAAACCACGTACACACACGTATACAGGAAAGGAGGGAATGAGAAAGAGAGAGAGAGAGAGAGAGAGAGAGAGAGAGAGAGAGAGAGCGAGAGAGAGAGAGAGAGAAAGGGTGAAATCCAGGGAAAAGCGAAAGAGTCGCGAGAACGTAGAGACGGGAAACGTGCGCTCGTCGATCGTCACAATCAGCGAGAGGTACGCGCGGCGACAAAGCAACACACAGGGTAAAGTCACGTCCGTGTCTCTTTGTTCTTTCGGCCGTCATCACCTTTGACGGCGGATTTTCTATTCGTTCATTTTAATTAGCCGATGAGAGAGAGAGAAAGAGAGGGAGAGCGAGAGAAAGAGAGCGTAAAGAAGAAAAGAGCACCGCGATCGGCGGCCGACGTCGAACAACGGAAAGAGACGTAGCGAAACGCGGCATTCGCGCGACACGCCTACGCCATCAAGCGCGGAGCAGTTGTGATCAGAGTTTTATGTTTCAGTGGATCTTACCAACGGACAGCTCACCTCCAACAACAACACGCCTTTGCTCACGCAAGCACTCTCTGGTACGTCTACAAAGTTTTCCATTCTTCTAGGCTTCGTTCCTCTACCTGTGCTTTCTTGATTTGTCGCGCCAATTGTTACCGACACGACAACACTGCAAACAAGGCCTACGAGGTCTCGTACGCAAGGTGGCCGCCTGAAACAAACCACTTTATTAGCACACGCAATCATTGAAGTCAGGGGAACCTTTCGACACAAAAATCCTTTGGCAGAGAGTCTACGTATTCCCAAATCGATATTTCCTAAAGGAAATTAATTTCATACACATTTAAACGAAGCACAAGAGCTGAAACAGGCCATTTGATTGTATTCTCTAACTCTTATGAATTATAAAGTACAGACATTAATGAATAATAATAATAATGAGGACTCGCCTGTCCTCAAAGTTGGGAGTTAAGTGGTTTGTCTCAGATGACGCATACACAAAATGTCCCAAAGTAATATATTTCAAGGAGTAATGCCACGATGCACTCTGAAGATGAAAATTCCAACCAAAATTGCTCTGAATATTACCTTCAGGTTATTAGCGATCAAAGTCCGTGCGAGAGATTCTCGATCGTTGACAGCTAGAAGACTGTAAATTTTCATTTTAGATTCTCGTGCACGCCTTGGAAAATATTTGACGCACACCGTCGAGCAGCCTGTGTACGTGTACACATCAGAATACACGGCCAATAGGTTCGCCGGTTACGACGCACGGTTTCCGATTCTTGATAGCTTTTCATTATCGAGTCACGCGATAGAAACGAAAGGCAATATACGGGCTCTGGCAGGACGATAGAGCCTCCCACGGCTTCTTACGAGAAAGAGAGACCTTCGTGATTGCCAGATCGAGACGTTACGATATACCCAGGCCCGGGATACGGTATTACGGCGCTGCAACGGGACCTGAAACTCGTGTAATTCAATCCTCTTTCGTGATTCGATTCTCGAGCTTTAACCGAAACAAGCTTTGCATTACGCCGTAATGGCAAATTGCAGCCCTAATTCGACTCCTTCGTACTTCGAACCGTGAATCGCGCTGTTCAAGGAACTCGCTGCCATAGCCCCTCTGTTCCCCTAAGTTCTGCTGGCCACGGTGGATATACGGTTTCCGTGCTAGAATTATTTCTTAGTTGGCGGATTTGGTCTTCAATTCAGGGAACTGTCGCTAGCCGACACCGCGCGGACGTTCGAAGAAGGCACAATTGTGTTTCGTTTACCGATGGATCGATGCCTCATTGGCAGCATTGAGTTCCACGGAATTCACATGACATGTCTGATTCGTTTTCCTGTCGAGAATTTCGATACGGATCTCTCTGACGCGTTAATCGCTCAAGCATTATACTCAGTTCGATCTAACATGATTCTCGAAAGTTGAAACTCTTGGAACAACAATTTTATGTAGGTGCAATTATGTTAGATGCGATTCATGATTACATCAAACGTGTACGGATAGTCAAATTTATTCTAATGCATTTTTGGGTCATAGCACCAAAATGAGAAGCTAGCTTTTTTCATTGGTACTGGAGATAAAAATTGTCATATAGTAGAAGAAGTAATAGTTACTATTTTCAATAGAGCATATGTTTGGAAGTAAATTTTCTCGGGACTGTGACCTCTTTTTAAAATACTCCGGAAATTTCAATCATAATTCGACTGCATTCTAACAAATGAACTTAAAACAAAATTATCATTACGGTTGTGTACTTTCTTGAATCTTTCTTGAATTAATAGATTTACTCGAAGTATGCCCTAAGAAGCTATCTTCATAGAATTTATAATAAAGCTCGAAAACACATCGAATGGAGCCAAGACACAAACACGATTAAAAATCGCAGTCAGTATAATCGCAGCTTTAGCGTCCACGTGATTTACCGCGTCGTCGGTTCGAGAAACGATGAACAATATCCGAGGAGTAGCAACGTCGCAGAATCTCGGAAGTAGATTGTGCGCGAGAAATTTACGAGCGAAATCCTCCTAAATAAGTAAAAGAGACCGCAATTCCTTCGGGAATTCTTTCGTTGGGAATCCGCGCTAATTTCTCGAAAATGGTCGGACCGTTCCGGGAGCTTTCGCTCCAAGGACGTATATCGTGAAAGGACTTTCTTCTTAACGGAAAGCGAGCTGAGTCTTCGGAGATGGTGATAGAAGCAATCCAGGGAGAAAGAGAGAGAGAGAGAGAGAGAGAGAGAAAGAGAGAGAGAGAGCGGTCGGAAAAACCGGCCACGGAATTCTGAAAAGTGTCACACGTGTGGCGCCGCCGCTGGCAACGAAATACGCCGGCTCCTCGGGCGCAACCCTTTTATTTTTTTATTCGGTTTCACCACCCTCGCAGAATCTGGCTTGATCCGCTCTCTCGCCCACCCTCTCTTCCCCGCTTGCAATCTCCACTCAAATAAATCAAACTTTTTGAATCGCACACTGGCTCCCCATCTCGCCATCGACGAATCCGGCCACCGCCGGCAGAAAACTTTGTAACCGGCCGCCATTGTCCAGAGTTTAAAAGCTGAATGGGGTTTTAGATTGTACATCGAGCGCTTTCGGGGTTTGTCATACTCCGCCCTCCGACTTTTCTTCGAGCGAGTTTCGAATTCTTTGCGTTCATTTCCCAGGCCGCTCCTCCTTTTTGCTCGGAACCGCTCCACGATCTATCGTACTCTTCGTTTTCTACCCTTTATTCGGCTTCTACTGCCGCTGCCGCCCGTTAATCCAACGGAACGTATCGCATGAACGTCAGCCACGCGATGCCATAGTGGTCAATTTGCTCCAGAGAGTCAGCGAGATTGCGGGAGAAAAGTTTGCAATTCTAATTAATGTTATTAATAGACCGGTTTTATGTACATATGAGACAACTTGGTAGGTGAGAAACTGATCCTTACAAAATTATAAGGACATGAAATGAATTTAAGGACAACCTTTTATCAAAATTGTTCAAAGAAGATGTACATTTTCAACTAACATCTGTTCCTGACAGTCGATTCGGAACATTTTTATTTTTCATGAAGATCCACGGTTTATTTAATAACATTACAATTGGCTGTGCATAATTTCTTGTCGGTTCTTATCGTTTGACTCTTAGAAACATACTACAGATCAAAGTACATTATCAGAATCGAAAAAACTGCTTTAAAATATTTTTATGTACTACCATCCGCTGCTGATCAAAGCAAATATTTTGTAAATCATATTGAGATTGTCCACGACGTCTTGCCTTCTCTCATTTCAATATTATGGCACTGTGAAGATCAAAAATAGACGTCTTAACTGCTCACGTAGCACACTGGAAGATGGTAGAATGTTTCTTAATAATCTTACCAAGCTTACATAACATTTTACAAAGCTCGATTCAATGAAATACAAGCCATTCGTGTTGATTAAATTTATTATTATACAAGCTTGTATCTATGACTTACGACTTAGATGCACGTTATATACCTAAATTTTTGCAGCAGCTTTTAGAATGGAATAAGTCCTCTTACTTTATCCTATCATGTAAATTACGACAAATCTGTAACTTCATGAACAAAAACCATACAACTATTGATTTGCAAGCTAAAGGTATGAGACATTCTTCAATGACTCAATTTCCAGTGAACTATGTATCTTAGTACAAAAATTACTTAAAAATCAGATTCCATGGGTCGAGAATCACTTAAGACTCTGCTGCTCGTAACGAATAACGTCTACCGAGCAAAGATATAAACTTTTTGGGCAAATTGACCATTATATGCCGATTTCTTCGCGGAAAGAAAACATACGTAAGCGGACACATGCTAAAGATCCTCAGCATTAATCTCTTCGGTCGGCGTCGTCTCGTTCTTACGGTTCCACTTGGTCTAAGCGAAAGCTTTCTCCAAAATTCTTTGCTCTCGCGGACCTTCCTTTAATTCCGGACATATTATAGGCCGTCACGTTGTTATGGCTAATGGGAAGAGGATGACCACGTGATGGATCACCCGCGAAACTCCTCGAAATGGATACAACTCTCGCGACGTCCACCACCTATCCTCTCCTTTTTCAATTCCGAGCTTCTCGAATTCGAGCGAATCATTGCCCGTGTATTTCTAACAATTATGTACTAGCTGATAAGTCGCTGTGTTATTGTAGATGTTTACATTTCGCTTTGCACCACGCACGGCTGCGTTCTTTGCCGTTTATTGCTCTTTGCTCGTGAGTTTCTTGTCGCTTTATGCTGTTCAGTGATGGAAGATTGATTTGTATGACTATGGATGAATGGAAAGACTGACACGTAATCTTTTCGCTGTAGAGAATCCCGATATCGTCGCGAAATGTTGGGAAACATATTCTGGCAGCTGACGGCAGAATTCGGGTATACATTGTTCAATGTAAGTTTCCGTGCTACAATCTCGGTTTTTTAAAAATCATCTTCACTAGAATACGGAACTCGAATCTGATCAAATGTGTATAGTGCGAAGAGGATTATAAAATCTGTTCAACACAATCTGAGTTAAAACTACTGCAAAATAGTAACAGCATCTTCATTGTTACACAGCATTATGCAGTACTAAATTCACTAGAAACTTACATTCAACGGTATTATGACTGACTCAATCTTTTAAACAATAGTATGACGCTCAAACGAAATAAAAATAATAAATCGTTTGTCATTACCTCGCTAGTAATATCGCAAAATAAAATATGATGCTGATTTGGAAAGCATTCGATCGAATTAGAGTAGCGAACAAATAGAATGTGGCGATTCGAGTCAGACCAATGGAGGTGTACATGCTATCGGTAGAGTTCAAAAACCAATTGATAGAACGAAATTCATGGTTCGGGGCAGACCAGAGTCATTCCAATCTAAAAAGCAATTGCATTAAAATAACGAGCAACTATAATGTAACCGTTCACATCAGACTAGTCCGTCAGTCCATTATTAATTTGAAAAATAATTTATCGATACACGACCTACTGACTATCTAATATATTAACTAAAATTCCGAGGACCCGTTTCAATAAATGTTCAATAACATTTTTAATCCCGAATAAACTCAACGGAATGTAGATCCATAATTCTATCTACGATCACTATGTTTTAGTCGGTAGGTAGCGTGTAAAGCTCGTATCAATCGGAACAAAAAGCAAGGAATAATAACTCCGAGAATTCGTCGGAGCCCGTCTACTACTCGAGTCTTCTCTGGAATGCGTGCTCGCGAATATGGTCTGTTTCTTTCCGTTGGTTTTCGCACAGCATGTTCCCTTTGTTATAACAGAAACTAATGTAAATACCGCGGTATACAAACGATTCTTTCCAGAAGCGAGATGCGGGGCATTAAGCCGTCGGCTAGAACTAAAAAGCACGTGCTCGACGATCTTTCTGTGTTAGCCGCCGTTACTGTCTCGTGCGATTGCGTTGCTTGTCCTAGGAAACGTGTGTATGCGTGTGTATGCCAGTGTCCGTGTATATATCTGTGCCCGGCGGTTTTCTGTTGTTCCATTACGCGCAAAGCTGTCTTGTAATCCGCTTATTGAGTATCCCTCCTCCCACACTACCACTAGGACCACCGTTTTTATTTGCTTCTCTGTCCTATATAATACGTGTGCGTTGTCGCGATAATTTGTCGCCGGGCGGAGGCTTCTCTGTACTCCTACCGCCGCTCTTTGTTGTATCGTACTTAGATCGTTTTGTGTACACTTGTGCCACGATTGTTATCGATGTAACTCGTCTCCGCTCGTTTTTTGGTGTGATGCCCCGCGGATCGAACGAAAAGTAGATGATCTCTGAACGCGATTCCCTCTTGATCGACAATTTACATGTACTTCATACATACACACAATACCTGCGGGATATACACATGTACACACAGAAGTGCTTAGTATAACGCAGAGTTGATTGCGTGAGTTCGTTACTGGCGTTGTATAAAGCGTGTTGTTCTGTGGTACCAGAGTTGAATTAGTTCTCCGATAAGCTGCTGCAGTCGATTGGTAAAGACACACAGACATAGTGAAGTAAAAAGCGCATTAGTCGACATAATTACGAACTGTACCATCGAGCCACTGAATACAGATTATACGTCTAGTCGTTCGGCGAATAATTGTATATACGTACGCCGGGTGACACGTTTGCCTTTTTAGCATGCTGTTATGGGTCATTCGTGCGTGGGAACTGTACGAAAATCTGTCGGACCTGTAGAAGACAATCGCAAGTTTCGAGGATATCGCTGCAAATATACAATACAATGAGACACGAAACACTACAGCATGCAATTCTATGGGACACACAGAATTTTCAAGAAATACTCGGATCGCTCGAAACTAAAGCTACGTCCACATTTGTTACCGCACCTTGTTACATTGAGGCGACAAAAAGAGGATACCGTTTCAATTCTCTTCAATCCTCGTGACAATACCTGGCTATTTACTTTGAACTGGTCTACGAAATTTCCATACGCTCTTGGAGAGGAATAGAAAAATTGCTACAATTTTTACTATCTCACAAAAATTGAAAGAGTTACTTCAAAATCACTTCAATTATTTGAAAAATTGTCCTCATATTATGTTCACAAATTACAGGTAAATTCATACTCTGAATATTATTTGTATTATTTACATGCATAATTTACAGTTCAGACCTTGCTTGTTTCCTTACTAATAAGTGTTTTCAAATATTTTACCTCGCGTTCATAAAAGTTTTACTAAACAACATCCAAAATATCTGTTTGAGTAGAGTGCCCATGGGTAACATCTCTTTCCATAAGAATATTTTCTCAAGTTAAATTAAAGCCAGTAATTACACATTGATGTACCTTTGAGGCATATATAAAGTTATAAAGTCCCGTAGAAAAGTATGGATAAATTTTATACATTTAAAGCATGTGCTTTCAACATGCAGGAAATCGTATAAATGAACAAGATCTAATAGCAGTTTCATCTTTATACAATACGTAATCTTTCAGTTGACGTAGAAAACTTTTTATAGAACAATTTTAATTTGTACAGAATGAAATGTAAAAATAAGAATTCGTTAGTCGGAAAACATAGGATAGTAACAGAACGAGGTGCGTTAGCAAAGATGAACAGAGTTCCACCGATTGTCTTCCTCTTCGAGTTCTGATCTCCGAGAACATCTAGACGTAGCAGTTCGAATGGAACAATCTTCGGATGATCTTCAAATTTGCACAAATTACGCGCTCGAGGCAGGGAAGACAAAAAGAGAGTGAAAGAGAGGGTCGAGAACGTCGACACGGCTAAAAGTCGGTCGGTGTGTAACAGTAGGAATGCTAAAAATTAAGGCGCGTTCGTTGCAGTGATGAACAACTACCAGGCGGCCGCAGCGCAGGCCGGATTTCCGCCGGCGTCGCCGCACGCGGCCGGCGGCCACGGTGGCCCACAGAGCCGGTCTTTCCCAGCGGCCAACTCGCCGGGCCCCATCGACATGTATAGCTCAAGCGCCGCAGCCGCAGCAGCAGCCGCAGCCGCGGATTCCGCAGTCGCCAGCTACGTCCAGGCCGCAGCTAGTCCGCAGCCCCCCACGACCGCGTTCCCTGCGATCGCCGTGTCGCGAGCTCCACTTAACTACAGTCCCGTAAGTCCACTATACGACCCCCTTCTCGTCGAGGACACTAGATGGTGATATCGAGCGCTGTCGTCGACAACTACTCTCGTCAGTCCATGTCTTGGCCATCGCTGGCAGAACCTATTCGATCAGACGAATCGAACGTCTAGTTAGGTCTTTTAAGAGGATCTCCGTTTGAGAGGATTACCAGAAAGATAGGCATTTTATTTTTGCTGTCATGGCGTGGGCAATTTAAGCAGATGTTATTTGGCCTAGTTGTTTGAATCTTCACCTGCTCGGTTTTTATGTAAATGCAGAGAATCAGCTGTCTAGATATTTGTTTTCAAGCAAGGCTTTTGATGATTTATGGGCTGGATACATGTGAATCCTTACGATAACCTTTTTAAGAAGCGGGCCAAACAGCGTAAGTGTATTTGAGGAGCTATTTGAATAAGTTTACTAGCCGATGTGTGCAGCAAGTATCGAATTGCAAGCAGAATTTTTGAATAATTATATTGTTTTGATCGAATATTTTCTATCAGGAAGTGGAATATTTTCCACACTCGTAGTTTACATAGGTTACTAGATCGTTTTAGGCTGTTGAGAATAGTAGTGAATGGAGAATTCAGTTTCATTGCAGATATCGTTTATTCGGTTTTAAGTAAACAAATATTAGTGAGAAACTAACGATTCAGAATTATATTTGACTTTGGACAAGTTTGCTTAAGATAAATATTGAAAAATATTGAAGCTTTTATGAATTAATTAACTCAGTTGTCCTTTAAAGAAAGTAGAGGAGAAAGTGACGCTAATGTTTTGAATTATTGTGATCAAAACCAAAGCTGTCTTTGCGAATTTAGAGCAGCCTTGTTTATTAATTAATATATACGCTCGATATCACCGAATCCTAAATCAATATTCCTGCTACTTACGAGTATGGAAGAAAGGAGAAATAAAAACGATGTTGTAGAGCAGTCGCTGAAAGCTACTCCCAATTGGTATTCACTTAACGGTTTGTTTTCACACGACGGACAAGAGCGAGTGATTTTAATTAAACTTTTTCCGCTCTCTTGTCGACAGAGAGAAAAGTCCGATTGATCAGGCTACTTTTCCAAGTATCCGAGTGTCCAAGCAGTAAGCTAACCCATACTAACAGCATCGAATTATTGAACTTTGTGTGTGACGATTTTCCAATTCAGTTAAATCTACGTTCGTAACAGTGACATATGCTATACATATACCGGGTGTACGATAGAGACTGAAGCTGAAGGATACCGAGAGTATGGGCGCCAAAGTTACTTTTCTTAGTTGAATTGTATCACTTATGTTGCCGCAGCTTCGATTTGCAAAACAGCTCTGATCGCTGAGCTTCTCAGTTTGCCAATATTACGATCTTCTTTTTTCACGTTTCTTCCGGCCGCCATCCTTTTTCTGTCCACCTTTTTTATATCTCCTTTTTTTCTCACTTGATACATTTGACTAACGACCAAATTATTTATTGTACTTTTGTAACATTTGTACCGATCCAAAAGAATCTTTCAGGATCAAGTATCGCAATTGCACGTAGTAAGAACGTTATTGGAATTCTCTGAATAACCGTAGAGAATTACTCATCGCCGCAATTACAGGAGAACCTTAATGAATCATTTGTCTGCTTGTTTTAGGGCCCTCTAATACCAGCGGCGTTCACTAACGGCTACCATTGAGCCTCGTTAAGACCTAATAACAGGTATGTAGCCCCGTTACAACGTCCTTTATTCCAGATCTGCCATTACGTCGAAATATTTCATATCTATCGTGTGTGACTTAATACCGACAGGCTTTACTTTTTGATTTTCACGATTAATCGACTGCTCGTTATAGGACCCGTATGGAATTTGAACGTATCGCAATCTGTACTGTACCGGTAGATCGTAGATAGACCGTAAATATAAGTCATAACCACCTACGCTTGACAGAAGCCGCATCATCTGTTAGCCCGATCATAATTAATTCTCCTGTTGTTTCCTTTTAGCGCATTAACTTGCGATTACGGTAATGACGAGCCTTCATCCTTCTATACCAAACGCTACAGAAACACCCAGCTCTTTCTATCAACCAATTGCAAAGTGATCACTGTTTCCTTGAAAATTATGTTGCAGAACTTTGTGCATTCAGCAGAAACTCTCAAGTTTAATCCTTGCGCACTGTTCAAAGTTGAGGAAGTTGAGACAATTGGACCGTTCTGGTTTAGGTTATGTGCAATGTACTGTAAAGTATAAATTGCTGACATTGGATTCGTTCCATATGTTGCGAACAGAAGAATTACAAAAGTAATTAAGTATCTTACATTATTAAAAGTATCTTACAAAAGTCCGCTTTTGTGTCAAACTATTTCCACAGTGCAGCAGGGTTGAATGTTAATTTTGCTTCGTTGAACTTGCTTCTAATATTTAAGTGAAACTTAACTTACTTGAACTAATATTTAAAAAGCAGAAAAATCTCTTCCTGATTCTAAAGAACATTCAGAGTAGATTCGCAAACCATAAGATTATATGAGGTATTCGAAACATATCATTCAACTTTAGTGTTCATAAAATCGCCAAGAAAACTGTAAACCATACAAACTTCTGCAATTTAATTGCAATACTTGAAACAATATACTTTGATGGCATATCCTCAATAAGGTTCGGATCAACACAAATAAATTGTGTTATTTCATCTTCACGTGTTCCCTTCACGGTAAGCACTATAATTTCGGAATCTTGGACCCGATCTTTACGCTATACTCGATCAGCTTTATTTTAACTGTATCAATTAATAAAGCAGCCATCAAAGAATTTTGTTTCTCTATACACTCCGACACGATCCGCTTTCCCCAACTCACACGATCATAGCTTCATTTCGAAACAGTTGCGTAGAGAACATGAGCCGGATATTTTCAGCATCACTAACAGGCGTACGATTTTCTTTTTGATTAGGATGGACGAGAGGGCAGAGCGCAACATGGTCGAGTGACGGTACAGCGAGCGATATAAATGCCTTGGAAGAATTTGTCAGGATAAACGAACTCTGGACGGAGGAGGATGTGTGTCACCATCAGGAGGAGCCGCGATTTAGATAGAGATCTGAGAGATCAGGCGAGTGAATTCTCCTCTCGATACAATCCAGAAGACCATCCGGAGAAGATCAAAGAATATGGTTAAATTAGCGAGGAACGATGACCAACAATGAGGCAAATTTGTACATCCGATCCGTATCCAGACACACACCAGAGAAGAAGGACATGCAAGAGGATTAAGGGCGGAGAAGCAAGGAAAACACGAGGAAAATGGCTGATAAGCTGTATCACAGCTGATTCGGTGGCCGAAACTGCGTATTGATGCCCGTTCTCCGACATTAATAAAGAATAATATAATAATAATAATGAATTAAATTAATATTATTAATTGCTAAATAATTAAGCGACTAAGTCTAGAGTATATAAATACTATATATAAATATATAAATATATATATATATATAAATAATTGATAAATATTAGACGATAACGTATGATCCTTAGTATCTAAGCGAGACGAAGACAGGAGAGAAAAATACCAACTCACATACGAATATTATTACCAATTATTACATACGTATATACACGCATATGTGTGTGTATATACATATCTAATAATGTTATATATACATAACATTATCGCAATTACACAAGTTAAAAAAAATAAAAACAAAAGAGAGGCCGCGAATACGCGTGGTTGGCGCGCACGCGCGCGCAATATACATATATATGTATATATATATATGCATATATATGTGTATATATACATATATATACATATATATATATATATACACATATATAGGTATATATGTATATATAAAAAAGTATAAATATAAATATATATATAAATATAAATTAAAAAAGTTATAATTATACGCGTGCACACGTTCGCATCCGGGAAGAACGTTTCCTTCTGAGCTCTCGGGATTTTAGGCGATTAGAAGCGAGAGAACAGCGTACGAAGAATTTTCTGAGGACGGTCGAGAGAACGGAACGACGTCACGGAGAGGAGAGAACGAGTTGGAATGAGAGAGCGAGAGAGCGAGAGAGCGAGAGAGAGTGAGAGAGAAAGTGAGAGAGTTAAAATGTGAAAGAGAGATAGAGAGAAATTGACGCGTGAATGTAAGGGTAGTCGGGGGATTAAGAGGAGATGACGAGGGCGCTAGGCAGCCGGGAGTGGCTTCGCCCTTTTTCTTTGTTTCTCGCGAATGAGCGGGGCGGACGAGGGCGCGAGCGAACGTGTACGTTTTGCACGAGCGTGTGTCTGCCACTTCTCAGCGTGCTCTTTGCCAAGCTGAATACCGGAATGGTACTTCTCTCGCCCCGGCGTCGTCGAACCACTCTTTTCCCTTTTTCCCGGGTGTGCAACGAGGGAGGATGAAAAAAGAAAGGATCGGAGGAAGAAAGAACGGAAGCAAAAGAATGCCAGCACAGGAGGAGGATGAGGAGGACGAGGAACGAGTTACATACGGTTGCAGACACGAAGTGTCGCGCGAATGACGAGACACCATTAGAGTTACTTATCCGTCGCGCGAGCAACGAGGACCGAGATCAACCGATTCGGATTTACAAAGCTATCGTAGTTAGACGAACAAAGGAAAGAAAGAGAAATAGAGAGAGAGAGAGAGAGAGAGAGAGAGAGAGAGAGAGAGAGAGACATCGTGAGAGTGTAAAGTGCGTGTGAGACGGAGCGAATGACCCAGTTTCAAAGGGGATGCGTATCGACGTGAATCGACGGAAGAGAATCAAACATCACGTCCGAAGAAAAGCTAGTTTTGCAAATGCATGATCGCAAGATGGCAGCCAAGGTGCAGCAATGAACGCCCGAGGATACGCCGTTGCATCAGCGAACATCCGGATGGATTCTATACAACGCCGCAACCGATGACCGTCGAATTCAATCGGTTGTTCTATGGCTGTCCAATCGATTACTTGCGTTAACCTCGGTACACACATACATATTACCCGTACGCGAATTATTGTATCATTGATTTACCATAATGACCTATATGCATGACCCTATAGAGGAGCCAGTGGGAAACTTAAGCAACGTTTACTGATATACAGACACACGCATACAAACATATACCGACGGGACATACATACATATGTACACACCAGTATTTCATACAGATGTACACACATGAGCATTTCATACATCGTACACGTAAGATGCCTACAGAGAATAGATAATATATACATACCATATACAGACAATGTGTGCACGATCGCGTGCATTCTTGACACGACGTTATACACAGACAATTATACGTATGCTTTTACACGCGTCGGCGACTTTTTGAACGACTTACGCGGATACTGAGAAAAAAATGAGTGAGTGAGTGAGTGAGTGAAAGGAAGAGAGAGAGAGAGAGAGAGAGAGAGAGAGAGAGAGAGAGAGAGAGGGAGGGAGGGAGGGAGGGAGGGAGGGAGGAAGAAAGAAATAGGAAGATCTACACACATCACATTCAGAACGTACTATGCGCAGATCCATAACAATTTACGTGAAATAAGGATACGTTAAAGGAAAAAAATATACATATTTACACACATGTATGCAGTTATTATACCGTTCGTCCGCAATGTACAGAGCGTTAGTTAACGGCGAGGACGCAAATCGCCTAAATCGAACGCGCTAGTGCGCGTTTGGAAAAATGAAAAAAAAAGAGAGGTGCGAACTGCAAGGAGATGATAGAAAGCAAACAAAAGAGACAACACTGATGAGCAGCGAGATGGTGCGTCTGTGCCCCCGATGTATGAGAGAAATAGAGAGAGAGCGAGAGAGAATGGAGGAAAGTGTTGATACACGTGTGCAAGGTAACGAGCGCACGAGAGAGTGTGAGAGGTTCATAAAAATATAGGATTTACAAACAAGGTTATTTAAATGCCATTGCGATTCAATGTAAAGTATAATTGAGCTAACAAGGAAAGACGTAAACGTGAGAGTATGAGAATATTATATAGCCTTAATTGAGGAACGACTTGACACCAAAAATAATAAAAAGTAAAAAAGATAGGAGGAAAACGAAGAAACGTGTCAGGAAAACAATGTTATGTTCTTCCGCGCTTCAAGTATTCGCTAATTGAAGGAACGAGTATCGACACGAGGATAAAGAAAGAAACTGACGGATGCTCCATTCGAACATATTCGTGATTGAATTAGGTTAATTGTGCCGTAGAATATAATAAACGTTCGAGAAGCAGGGTGACGTTACGCTCCAACAAACACGTTCTACTTCTACTTTCTTCAATACATGACTATTTTTACGAATCTATCCGACGAATTATTCTGACACAAAGGGGCTAAAAAAGATGGTACTGCGACTTAATTAACAGGCACGAATCATCCTGTTTCCAATCGAACGAACCATCGACGTGCATTGTATAACGACAAGCAGCCTGGGATTTTGTTAGTAAACGCAGGTTCATGCTGTTCCTTACGGATATTATTATTCTAGCCGGTTGAGCGGTTGAATATTTGCGCCAAATAAGAGACGACGAGAGATTTAATTAGTAGAAATTATGAAAGAAAGAGCGAGAGAGAGAGAGCGAAAGAAAGAGAGCGAAAGAGAACAAAAAAAGGGGAGACACGTGCGGCGATTATAGCGCGGTTATTATTGTATTCAACAACAGGGTAAACTTTAAAAAGAGAAAGAATACTTTAAAATTCGAATGCGTGTCACGTCGAACGGCGGCCATTTTGTTTTTCTGTGCGCGACTGTGCGTGCGCGCAACGGGAAAAACCGAAAACGAAAAAAAAGAGAGGAGAGGAAGACAAAGATGAAGTAATAAGAGTAAAAATAAACGAACGAGTCAATTGTTACGAACGTTAGCAATACTTCGTCACGACCACAAAAAATAAAATGGCAAGTAACAAACAAAAATGCAAAAAAAAAATGGAACAAAGCGGAGGAATAATAATGTACACTATATTCGCGATTAATGATAATTCTTAAGTTGATGACGTGTGACGGGTGGTCCCGCTCGTCCTCTGGAGAATAATGCGAAACTTGTTCACCCCCGAAGATGCGAAGGTGGAAACAATGGGGAACGAACTGCGTTCTTGCAAGCGAAATAAAATGGTAGCTGCTTTGTTAGCCCCGCGAAATCGTCATAATCCATCAAAAGTGGTATCCAGCGGGAGGCAATATGAATATCGAGCAGCGGAAGATCAGAATTGAGAGATCAACGTTAAGAAATCGAGAAAAGGGAAGGACGAAGAAACGGCCATTGTTCTAATTAATGTTGCCTAGTTTCGAGATTCTGCGTTTTTCGTTCCCTGAATTTGTACAAACACTTCTCGAGAGGACGCGGAGTTTTTGACAAGCGTGCGCTTCTTTTTTTACACGTTTGCTCTGCACGATCGTGAGATCGCTGGTTTCAGAAACGCGTTGAAGATGGACTTCACGAGGAATGGGAAATACTATGCCAGAACACGCAACACCACAGTTCAATAAGATTCACCGTAGATGTAAGAGACTCTGACGAGGCAGATCATAGCGGATGAAAGGAACATTATGAAGAGCGAAGAGAGAAAGAAAGAGAGAGAGAGAGAGAGAGAGAGAGAGAGAGAGCAATGTTTAAGTATACAAATTGTAACTTTTCGCAGTTAGGCTGAAAGGATTTTGGGTTCCTGGTAACTGATGTCAATTCATCGCTTTTAAACTCTTAATAAAGGATACGATTTACTCGGAATTAATTGATCGAGGACTTTGTGACGTTCAGAGATTTGATTCAACCCGCAGTAGATAGCAAATTATCGTGATAGAGATATGTAGCCGTCTCCGAGAAGTGTGTCGGCGATTGAATGGTTTTGTTCGCACTTATAAGTTTCCTACATACGGTACTTGCAACAGGAACCCAGACGACTTTCGATGAGAAACCTCTGACAGAGAGATAGAGAGAGAGAGAGAGAGAGAGAGAGAGAGAGAGAGAGAAAGAGAGAGAAATTGGAAGAGCGAGAAAGAAAGTACGAAAGAGAAAGAGCAAGAGAGAGAGAGAGGGAGAGAGAGAAAGAGAGAGAGAGTGTGTATGTTATTATATATAAATAAATACGCATATTCAAAGGAGATCTACGATCAATTATTAATTAGAAGAAACAAAGAAAGAGAATGCGATTGAATGAGTTAAATGTGAAAGAGTGAATCGAGAGAAAAAGAGAAGTGGAGAACCTGAATATGATAGGAGAGAAAGAGAGAACGAGAAAGAAGAGCAAGCGAAGAATATATATGCGAGTACAGTCCACGCGTTTATATTTATAAATATGAAATACATTAATATTGAAATATTACGTCTATATCTACATCTAGTATATATATAAATATATATATATATATATATATATATATATATATATATATATATATACACATAATGAAGGATTAAGGGAAGGCAAGAAAATATATTATGTCTATATTATAAACGATTAAGGCGACAAACAAAACAGACAAAACAAAAATATGGAGGATTATGGAGATGAACAGATATATTGAGACATTGTTTTATGCATTTGTATATATATAGTTATTGATGTTTTAAAATGCTAATTATACTATTGTGTCGATGAGATTTTCTCGATTACCATCGATCGTGAGAGGAGAGCCGAGCGGGGGTGCAATGCAGGGGGTGAGAAAGGTTAGATCTAACGAGTTAGGGCAGACAGGCGACGAGAAAGAGGGCGCAGTTCAAATCTCTTAATTTGCGATGCTTCTTCTTAATACCTGTCGAAATCGGAAAAATATTTTCGCGAAAATAATCAAACACGAGCAAGTCAGAATGATGTCAGAAGAAATTAAAATTGGACGACATCGTTCGCTCATCGACCGAACTCGATCACTTATCGCGCAAATTACACGCTCATACACATGAACACCCAGGTATATAAATAATTACATATATACAAATTTACACGCGCGTAAGTGATAAGTACGATAAAATTATACATGTACACGACGAGAAGACGATAGGAAAACGGAGGTCAGTTTGTAAAGAGAGTGCGAGGAAAATGTCAGCCAAGTGAAAATCGATCATTGTCGTTCCGTGATCGGTGAAGTGAGAACCAGACGATGCAGTGAGACATCAACAGTTTTTGAGGTACTTATTATTAATGTTATGATCGTTTCAACGTAGTTTAGTGGCGAACGTTTTCTCGACGATCTTGTTACCAATTTCGATCACTGTTACTGCCTAGGCTGGTGAAGTAAGAAGCAGAACGACCATTTGCTTGTCATAAATTCATTTTCAATTTCCTGTTTTTATATCAATGGACGTTTGCTTCACAACTTTGATGATTTGCCAAGCGTTCGGCGGAATTCTTCGTAAGCAATGTCGAGTAATAGTGTAACGACATAATCACGCGCGTTTATCGACCGTTAATCAATCGATCGCACCGCATCGAAGTTATTATACAACCGTATGAAGGATAGTTCAGTTTTCGAGAACTCGAAATTACTACAATAGAAATTACTCAACTAGCAATAGTTCTCTTCTCATATATACATAATAAGTATACATATACGATGTATAACTGTCATTCGATGGAAATGTTTCGCGTTGTTCATTAATTAAATAAAAGCGACAGTCTCGGACAAACAGAGTGGCCCAAAACGACTTGCACGAGATCAACTTTACAAATTACTTTTCTGAAATGTTTCTGCGCGAAAGAATTGCGCGTGCACACACCGGCACGTCGCCTACACATCGACACACTCGATCTAATTCGATCAGGCTTGATCAAACTCTTCCGAACACTTTGAAATTCTTACCGCACGATTAACAAAAAATCGGGATAAGACCAAGGAAAGTAAAAGGCGAGACAACGAGGCAACAAAAGAGTTCACGATTTTACTTCGTCTCACGAATTCGCCGATATCGATCCTTCGATCGCTTTCTGCGCACCCTCTATTCTCTTGACTGCTGATACCTATGTTTCCTAGGACGACTAGTTTCGTGACTCGAGTCGCGAACGTCAGCATGCATTACGAAAGAATAAGAAAAGAATAAGGGAAGAATAAGTGAAAAATCGAAAGAACAACCCCCGTCGCTCTGCACGCGATGTGAATGTGGCGAGAGAGGAGAGAAAGAGAGAATGATAGTGCATGCATGTGCGTATGAGACGAACTCGCAAAAGTCCGTAGATAGATAGACAATTTTCGAAAGATCATTTTCGTGCGTACGAGGAAAAGATCGACCAGCGGATCTTGCGACCAAACACGATCACCGGGCGGCTTTCCTCCGGTTTTCTTCAATTTCCTGATCGAGGAAAAAGTTTTTCGAGGGAAACGCCCGAAGAGTCAAGATCACGATCCCCTCAATCGGGTTTCAATCAATTGTAATATAATCGATCGAGCGGGCTCGCGATTCTCGAGTCGCAGCCAAGACGTAGGCTAAAGAGAATCCTACTTAGGAGTTACTTTAATTAGCGCGTCACGGGAACATGTGGGCCAACGATGCTCACGCGTTTATTATTATTATTATTATTATTATTATTATTATTATTATTATTATTATTAATAATATTAATATTATTATTGATATTATTACTTTGTTTTCCTGTTCTGTTGACTTATGTGTCGTAAGGATTTTTATCACTATTGTTCATTGCTAGGATTAATGATTACGAACGGACGGTATTCACCACGATGCGTCCACTATTATTTGCTATTTTGTCGGAATGCAATAATCTCTGTGTTACGAATACAATTGTTATTGTATATCGGAGGTGACTTCGTTTTTTCAACAGTTTTTACCGAGAACGCTATCGCGACCGGATCGCGCCGCCTGTCGGAATAGTCGACGAGTTTCTGTTCCAATGGATTCGAGACACGCAAAACCGTTTTGTTCATTTTAGAGTAGAGTGTTGAGAACGATGAGAATCGGCTTGCCGAGTTTTAGGTGAATTCGGAGACGAGACCACGGGCGACCGCGGTCCGATCGCGCTGGGGGCCTGAATGTAACGTGAACGTAACCCATACGATATGTATGTATATAAATATATTATATATATACGCACGCAAACAAGAAAAAAAAAGTAACAAGCATAAATACTACGATAATTATATTAATCGTGTAATTACACGTGCACACGTCCGGATGTGCAGTCACATGTAATCTGTTAATATTCTTCCTGCGTACAAGGACTACAGCCACGAGCTTCGATAAAGTTTTGCTAACCGTCGTACACAACCATACGAGTTCTCATTCGTGGCTCGTCGTGTATAGGAACACTGATTACTTTTTACTCGATTTTCGTCGATACCGGACACCCGATTCTGCAAACCGATCCGATTGCTCGCTGTTATTCTAGATTCGAACCCAATGCAGCGTTTTACCAAAATCGTTTCTTCCACTGGGAAACGTTGGTCTCTTAGATCAACGAAGATCGAAGCAATATTTTTCCAGCTTTTCCGTGGACTTAACGAAAAAGGAACGCTTTCACAATCCGGATGAGTTTCTACTGATTTGTCATCGTTTTACGTTCGTTCACGAAACAATTGTCTTTTCTCCGTATGCAGACTGCGGATTTTATGCGAAAATAAACAGCTAAAGAATTGTGAAGACGTTTGTGAATATTGTTACACTATTTTCAAATAATTAAAATCAATGTTCTGACTACAGATTACTCCAACTAAAAATCATAAACATTTTATTCCGTGACATCCGCATGTACCGAGAATAATTCACAATTAATCCTCTACGGACGGTTTTTCACTGTCTTCTCTGATACAGTAAAAAACCGATTATTCTCAAATAATATCATAGAGAAATTCTTATTAAATGCAATAGTTTTACCTTCCTCAACTGTTGATTGTGTAATTTTGTTTCATAGAGGAAATGTTTACATCAGAGAGTACAACATCCGAGGTATACGCTCTCTATATAATGAGGAAACGTTTATCTTGTATAAAGATTCGCAGTTTGCAGATTATGGTAATCCGTTTCGCTCACGCGTTATACAATCGTGCTGCCTTTACACTTTTCGCTCCGGCGACGTTGTTTTATATTAATTATGCTGTTGTGTCGTCGCTCCAGTTTCGCGGTGTTCGTGTAATCCGTGTTAACTTCTTAGTGCACAGGTGATGGATTTCTTATTAACGTTGAACACAGGTTCGGATTGCCCTATGGCGCACTCTACTGGATCCGCAAAATCGATACCACACGCCCACCCGGGACATTTTACACAAAGAGGTCCAGATACTCTGACATTATTTTTTTCTAGGGCAATCCTGAACACATTCGCAATTTCAATATGTTCATTGATGAATGGAGTTCTTTTTTATTGCGACTAGTTTGCTAACCTTTATGCGAAACTATTTTGAGACAGATAAAAATTTGTTCCTTCAACCATTTTAAAAAACAGCGTATAAGTGTTCTTAAGTTTAACTTTCACCCATTCATTTTTACTATAAATTCGTAAATTCGGCAGTCTACTCGGAATAAAATTGTTCGTTTTTTACAATGAAAGTGATAAATAGACTGCGGATCTTATGCAAAACTAAAACAAAAGAGGTGTTGGGTGGATGTTTATTTTCGTTCTTAGCAATTTTAATAAATTTAAAATCAAATCAAAGCGCATAAAAGCCGCAGTAAACTGATAAAAATAAATAAAGAGTTCCACAATTTTCAACACTTTTCTAAGGTTCTGCAACCTGTGCACTGGACGTTCAGGGCACACCCGTTACAGCTATGTTTAGGACGTTCGTTCCTTTGACTTTAGTCGATCGAATCGCGCTAAGGTAATCGCGTATCTTCGAGGACCTCGTAATAAGTTGCTCGATTTGTTTTCCGATTGACATATCAAGCCGATCTAAGAGATCTAAAATTTGTTTGGTAGTTTAGATATGCTGTAATGTCGTCGACGTTATCAAAACCGTTCATCGGCAGAAATCTTTGAAAATCTCCGCCGTTTTCCTTTTCTATCATGAACAAGAACACGAGCGTCATTCGTTTTTCTCGGTTCGGCAAGTTCGCGTGAACGTGCACATACCAAGCACGATATTCAGTCGCGATTATTTGCGAGTTAACGCCGCAAACGACTAAAGAAAAAGAAAAAATATACGGTCCTCTCGAAACTTGTAATATGAATTTAAGAGAGCAGAGAGAGAAGTCTGAAAAGCAATTTTAAATCCATTCGAAATTTTTATCGGGGAACCGCAACTCGCGATCGTTGTATGCATGTGTGAGATAAAGGCGAACGAAGAAACAATTCGAGCACTCGCTTCACCCAATCCGCAAATTGTTCTTCTCTTTTTTTGTTTTCTTATTTCTTTCTTAATTTTTTATTGTACTCGTTGTGAAAACAAAAGGAGAAGGTTCTGTGTACACGGCATGTTATGAATTTCGGGAGCCTGAAAATTCTCGTTACAAAGGACATTAACACCGACGGATAGACAGACGGACTTGTAGACGATCATCGTACTAAAGAATCATAGCCGCGATTTTGTTATAACACGCTGAACAGAACGAGAAACTTTTTAAAATATTTTTTATGATGCCTCGCGATTCATACGGAAGCAATGGCGGAATTCTTTGAATGACAGAGAGAAAGAGAGAGAGAGAGAACGAAAGCGAAAGAGAGAGAGAGAGAGACAGAGAGAGAGAGAGAGAGAGAGAGAGAGAGAGAGAGAGAGAAAGTATAATGAGTAAAAAAGCGGAAAAAATGGAAACGGAAGCTCGGCGGCATGGTAAAGCTTGGGATAAGGAAACATGCAATATAACAAGCAATAAATAAGCCACTTTTAATTCCATGTATATTAAACAATTATGTGGATGCTTAATGAAATTTATTGAATTAAATGAGCAAAGCGTCATGAAACTAAGACAAGATACCGATTTTACATATTCTTACTAATCGTAAATGATTACAATACGTATAGTACGGCATAACTAAAGAAAAATTAAAAAAGTCATATGATTCTGTATCGATTTAAAAGAAACAGATAACGAGAAAAAAACGGTAAATAAATAATTATTAAAAAAAGCAAGGCGTACGCGGGCGGGCGACTGCCTGGCGGACGGTAATTTAATCTACATAAGTACGTAAAAATTTCAATTTTACACTACCGATAATAATGACATAACGGTAAGACTCTATATAAGATATAATGATTTATAATAATTATAACGTTGTACAGAATATTTATGAAAGGCTCGCTGTTGGCAACAGAGCCGCGCGCATTTTCTGCTTCTTTTCGTCGATCGCGAAAAATGTGTGTGTTACAACACTCTAATAAAAAGATACGAGACGATGCAGAGAAGGAGAATGAACAAAACAAAGTTAACAAATAGACAGACGAAATATGCGTACGAACGTTTGCCTTTTCGCGTACACCAATTTGTTCGAATTAGACCGATGCGATCATTATAAAAAACAAAGAAAGACGAGAAGGGGAAAAAACGGAAAAATTTTGGCACAGTAAGGGAAGGATGCGCGCGACTCTTTATTCAAAAGCAGCCAGACTATAATGGATGTTTTGTAAGATAAAACAAAACGATCACGGATTATATTGAGATCGTGTTCAGAGAAGTGTATAGTCGATTGCATATTCGAGACCGTATCGAATTGATTCGACGAGGCCTTTCTCGGTGGAGGAACTTTAAAAAAAGAACAGAGAACGGGAGAAGAAGAGTGGGAGAGTGGGAGAGAAAGGGAGAGAGAGAACGTGAGAACGAGAGCGAGAGAGAAAGAGAGAGAGAGAAAGAGAGAGCGAGGAATGATAAAGCCGAAAAAAATGCGAAGAAAAGGTATTAAGAGATCGCGACTCTTTTCTTCCGTGAGAAAAATATTCGAGTGTTTCCGCCGTCGATGGGCGAAAATTATTGGACCCCTTTGGAATTACAGACCGAAGGGGATGAGAGATTAAAAAAGAGAACGAGCGAAAAAAAGAGAGGGAGAGAACGATACGTGAGAAGCGAAAAAAAAATAGACACAAAAGATAGAAAAATGAGAGAATTTATTTGCCGCGGGTGTGGCGCAAGCAAGAGCCGGTAATTTAATTCATTGTGTATGTATACAGACAAAAGTAAATATAATATTGCGATTATAAATATTAAACTAATAAAAAAATAACAATATTGTACCCCTCTGTACATATAAATATATATTACAATACGATGATTATTACTATATGATTTATTATAAATATATATACATAAATATAAATATATCTCGTGAATTCACATTATTATGTTTATTATTGTTTACATATTATTATTAAAAATTATTATCATTGCGATGATAAAGAGAATGATGATAATGAGCATGATGATAATGATGATGATGATGATGATGATGATGATGATAACGATGATGATGATAATGATGATGATAATGATGATGATAATGATGATAACGATGACGATGACAATGATTATGACGATGACGATGACAATGATTATGACGATGACAATGATTATGACGATGATGATGACGACGATGACGATGACGATGACGATGACGATGACGATGACGAGGATGAGGATGAGGATGAGGATGAGGATGAGGATGAGGATGACGAGGACGAGGATGGGGATGAGGATGGGGGTGAGGGTGAGGATGAGGATGACGATGACTCGGACGAGGATGAGGATGAGGATGAGGATGAGGATGACTAGGACGAGGATGGGGATGAGGATGGGGGTGAGGGTGAGGATGAAAATGAGAATAAGGATGAGGATGAGGATGATGATGTTGATGTTGATGTTGACGATGAGGATGATGATGATGACGACGAAGACGAAGGCGATGACGATGACAATGACAATGACGATGACGATGACGATGACGATGACGATGACGATGACGATGACGATGACGATGACGATGACGACGACGACGACGACGGCGGTGATGCTGATGCTGATGCTGCTGCTGCTGCTGCTGATGACGATGACGATGATGATGATGATGATAATGATGATGGTGACGACGATAATTATTATTATTATTATTATTTTTGTTATTATTATTATTTTTGTTGTTGTTGTTATTGTTGTTATTATTATTATTATTATGATAATATTATTAATATTTAAGAAAAGGTTCACAACGTGCCGTGTGTATGTGGGAATAAAATATATAATATAATGGACATTGTTCAATTCAATCTAACGTCTTTGTTGTTTTTTCTCTTACCCTCCTTTGTACCAATCTCTACAATTTCAAAATACTATTAAAATTAATCCCGATATGGTCGCTTCTATATTAAGATTTTATTTATTTATAATTACATTTACATCAAAATACATTTATATAATAAAAAAATCCAGTGTGGTTTTCATACGGCGACATACCATTTTATTATTCGGTATACAGTAATGAGTCCTACTTCTGCATAACTCCAGGCCGTAGGTCGGTCTGTTAGCGAGGGCCAATATAGAACTTTTCTTGCTCTGATTGGTTAACAATTTACTGGTGAAACAGTAAAGCCCTCATAGTGAAATAAAAAGGGGAGAAATAGTGAGTGAGCAAGAAAGTATGAAATCAGTACAACTACATGTGGAACAAGTCGCACCGACGAACAATGTAGCTTGTCCCACTCTACTGTGTTTGCAATTTTACTCTTTTCGCGCATCCATTTGATTGGCGCGCCATCAGAGGCACGCGGCGCGATATTCGATTTTTAAAGAAGCTTCAAATAATAAAATCTGTTACCTTATAGGATTCTCGAAAACGAATTTGCGAATCTATTTTTGCGTCTATTTACGATTTAAAAAATCGCGCAACTGTAAATGGAAACGCGACTGTAAATGGAAACGCGACTGTAAATGAAAACGCGACTGTAAATGAAAACGCGACTGTAAATGAAAACGCGATTCTAAATGGAGACGCGACTCTAAATGGTGACGCAACTCTAAATGGAGACGCGGTTCCAAATGAAAACACGCGGAACTGTTGACTCTACAGTTGGTGAGCCGACCGAGGATTTTTCGGTGTCGTTAGCCTCGATCGTCTCGTGGTCGCGTAATTTCCGCACGAACCTTTTTTCGTCACGAGAACCTTCCGTTACGAGGTTGATACGGAAGTCTAGAGGACCTTTCGCGTCGAGGTCTGTTCGAGAAGTATGTAGGACCTTTCGCGTCGAGGTCTGATGGTGAAGTTAGAACCTTTCGCGTCGAGGTTTCCAGAAGAAGTGATGTTCGACTGCGATCGTTTGTCGAACTCCAAAATTCGTATGGGGATGTAGGCGTTTCTGCTTTTGGGGGTTTCTTCGAGAACTTCTATTTCAATATAAGAAAAGGGCACTGATTGGTTTTACCGAATGCTGCATAGTACCAATCAGGGCCTTCTTAGGCCCTTAATTTTATCGAAGAATTTCGTTTCGATATCGAACAGAAGAATTACAATTATATTCCGCATACAGAGAGAATAGCCGAAACAAAGGGGTACTTATTCTTCTATTCAAAGAAACGCGGACTTATTCTTTCGCGACGCTAGTCTACGAGAATTAGAATTCGATCTCTCAATAGCAACGCGAACAGTGCATTGATAATCTCAATGTTAATTACTTCGATTCGAAAATGAGAACTCCTGTGCACTTTGATCTGTTTCCACACAACGCTAAAGGGACTTGGCGACGATTGTATAATACGATGATGCAACGATCCTTGGACCCGCTACTCGCAGTGTAGCATTTATTTCGCAACTCTAACGTAACGCGTTGGCAATTGTCGCGGCAATTTTCACAGCTCCTAGAAATCCATCCCGGATTCCAATGCAACGCACCACACACCCGCCTGGACGTCGTAACGCCAGGATGGATGCGCTCCTTCGTCCAGGACGGTGGTTCCGACTCGCAAAATGAAAATTCTTTGAGCCGGCCTCCCTGGATATAGACTGAGGTCTAGTAACGCTGTTTTTTTTTACACAGAGATGGTGTTTCACGATCTTATGCTGCGATAGCCTGTACCTCCGGTTATCTCGTTTAGAAAAACATGTTTACAATCGCTGCGCTAACACAACCGTTGTTACTTCAACTCGCGACTCTAAAGAAAATCGCGAATGCCACAATACGGAGGGTTGCAGCTGCGGTATGGACTCTGAAAAAACGATTGAAGCTACTGGCAACGCGATTATTTTGCAACGTTAACTTTAAAATCAATTCAAAGACAATGCTCTAATGCAAAAATCGTGATGTGCTATACGAGCTGTTTGTTGGGGCGGCGAGGCCTGCCCATTGTTGCAGCTGCGGTATGGGCATCTGAAAAATCGAAAGCAAACTACTGTTACGCGATTGTTTCGTCGCAACGCTAATACAACGAACAGAAATGCAAAAGATTACATTAACTTTTAGAAGCAACTAGTCTGTTGACTATGAAAAAAACGAAATTGACAAAGTCGAAACGCGATTAATTCTCAACGCTATATTCCAAGGTATTTTACTCGACAGTATAAAGAAAAATCGCGACTAATAGCAACGCTAACTTCAATTTCTGTTCGAATAATTAACTAAAGCGACGCGTGATTAATTCCCAACGCCATGACAAGTCGAGGATTTGCTCATCCGAGCCTTTTGTTGTAGCACCATCATCGGCATCTGAAAAGTCGAAAGACAAACGATTGTAATGCGATCACGGACACAGATCCAAAAGACTACTTTTCATAAGCAAGTAAGTAAACTTTGAAAATCTCGAGAATTGATCAACACAACACGAGATTGTATTCTGTAACGCTACCTTTAAAGCTATCGTGCGGAACAATCAAAACAATCAAAAGATCACGATTGTTTCATTCGCAACATTACACTTTACAGAATCAATTTCAAAGCTAATAGAAATCACGATTTCTTTAATCGCAACGCTAATTTTCGTCTCTGTTCAAAATTAACGGAAGCAACACGTGACCATTTTGCAACGCTATTTGAAAATCGCAGACGTGCCTATCTGCGCTGATCGTTGGGCCCGCGAGGTCGGCCCATATTCAGTACTACTACTACACTACTACTACACAACTATTTTAACAGCGTGTACCGTGACAAAGTGATAACGAAAATAAGGTGGTTCTCTTGCATTTATAGCCTCTTCTTTCTTCGGCGATCGTGGCGATTTTATACTAATTGAAAGGTATTTTCTTGGACGTTATTCTAATCGACCAGCGATGCTAATCGTTCTAGAGTAAATACCACTTCGGTAGATTTGCATTTTTTCAAGACTCTTGCGAGTTTTATTCTATACATATTCCATACAAATCCACGTTGCATAACGTGTGGATCGCATGGAATATGTTCGATTCAAGTTAATTACGATTTCAAAAAACCAACGCAAAATCCACTTCCTAACACACATAAGTGGAAATTACATCCTGCACGATACGCTAGCCATTGTCAGTCGCTATTATTATTAAATACCGTTCCACGCGTCGTTGCTTGCACCCTTCCGAGGAAAGCTTGAGTACTTGAAAGGATTTGCTAACTTTGCTAACTTTGCCAACTTTGCCGTTAAGTACGGTTTCTGTGTACAAAAGTATCAACATTGACTTAAGTTTTGCACTAAATGTTCTATATGCCATAAGGATATGTAATATACAAAACTTGTGTGTATGGTAGTTCCACATTTATGGTATTTCCACTGTCCGTCCACTCAATTTTGTCCGCAACTGTATATGCATAAGTGCCTCAGATTTGTGGTGGACGTAGATAATTAATGTTTTCTATTTTGTTGAAAATTTTGATATTGTTCACGATTATGTATTATGTTAACGAAGCTTCTGCCACCTTCTAAATATTAATTGAATTATTATTGTTTCCTACCAACGCGTAATTCAATTAATAATCAATCTTCGTAGAGAAGACACGTCTATTACAAACGGGAATAACTTATTTATTAGTTTCACAATTTTATAACAAATACTGATTTAAATTATAAGTGTGGAGTAGAGATATTTAAATCGTATAGTTTATTTATACAAAACCTCCACAGTAGGGTGGACCTTATTTTTCGACCGTCGAATCTTATCGGAACACCCCCCCCCCCCCCCCCCCCCTCCTTCCTACAGTTACGCCATTACATGAAAGAATAACTTATGCAAAAGCTAAAATTGATCGGACAACGGGAAAACGTGTAGCATCGAATTTGAAAATTTTTTAATTTTTGTAAGTCATTTTTCGCCGTTATAATCTATCGCCATGATACATTTTTACACCTCTTTTTAATTCATCTTTTCACGTTCTATAAGTATACGAAAAAATATATGGTTGCGTTGAAAAAGAAATCATGATTTTGAAATTTCAAAAATTAATTTTTAAAAGAAATTTCCTTTTTGGCGTTGTATGTGTCCGTTGGAACAATACAACTGTTATTCGAGAATTTTTTCATAGATTCACAAATAGGAAAGATATTTAGATATGTATTTACATTTAAAGAACATTATCTTGTCAGGGATCCAAGGACATCCAAGAGCCCATTACATTGAATTTTTTGAACTAATGGCAAAGCGATGAAACATAAAAGTAGGTTAAAAATAATAAGGAATGTAAAAGTAGTAGACGTGAAGCTTATCACGGAATATAATAACTTATTAAAGAAAAATGAAAATAACAGACAATTCATTTTATAAGTATTAGAAGATTGTCAGTGACGTTATCCAGATGTTAAAAAATTAACCTGTCAATCTATTAGGTTGTCCCATAAGTTCGTTCCGCGCCACGCTATGAATGACTCTAACTGGCTATTTTTATATAAATATGCAGACTTATCTCTTAGCCGTTTATGGCATCGGTTACAGTCATCCCAGAGCCCTTTCAAAGTACGTTTCGTTGGTGACAAAGTCTCTTTTAAAATTTTTTCTACACCGTTCAATATGGAGAGCCAAAAGAAGCATTTGCGGCATGTTATGCTTTATTGCTTTAAAAAAGGCAATAGTGCAAAGGACACGGCAGACAAGATTTGCACCGTTTACGGGAGTGGTGCTACTACTATTAGGACCGTCCGCAATTGGTTTAAGAAATTTAGAGCTGGCAATTTTGAGTTGAAAGATGAAGACCGCAGCGGCCGCCCAGCAACGACGGATACGGACATTATCAAGACTGTGCTCGCTGAAAATCCGCGATATAGTGTGCGTGAGATAGTGGATGCCACTAACATTCCCAAAACAACGGTACATAAGCATTTAATCAAGATGGGATATGCGAATCGATGTGAAGTTTGGGTCCACACCTATTGACGGAGACCGGCCTTGTGAACCGCGTCTCTACGTGCGATTTGCTTCTTCAGCAACACGAAAGAAATCCTTTCTTAAAGAGTCTTGTCACTGGAGACGAGACCTGGATTTTGTATCAAAATGTGCATCGAAAACGCACTTGGTCTAAAGAAAATAGACCTTCAACTGTTGCGAAGCCTGGGCTACATCCGAAGAAGGTTCTTCTGTGCATTTGGTGGGACTAGAAGGGTGTAGTGTACTACGAGCTCCTTCCGCAAGGTGATACGATCAATGCTGATAAATATTGCAATCAACTGGATCAATTAAAAAGCCGCCATAGCAGAAAAACGGCCAGAATTGGCGAACCGACGAGGTGTCGTATTCCATCACGACAACGCAAGACCGCATGTTGCGTTGGCCGTAAGGCAAAAATTATTACAGTTTGATTGGGATGTTCTACATCACCCTCCGTACTCCCCAGACCTTGCTCCATCCGATTATTACTTGTTCCTCTCTTTAAAAATATTCTCTCCGTGGTAAATCTTTCAAATCCATAAGTAAAATAAAGACGCACCTAGATAAATATTTTGAAAATAAGCCTCAATAATTTTGGAAAGATGGCATAATGAGGCTTCCTAAGAGATGGAGGAAGGTTATAGAACAGAACGGTTCATATATAACATAATAAATCAACCTTAAACAACAAATATCGTGTATTCATTTCGCATCAAAAAAAGGGAACGAACTTATGGGACACCCTAATACATATCTTTCATTAAACTGTGTTTTATTACTTTACTTTACATTACTACATTTTATTATTTTATATATTGTTATTCCCTCTTAGTTTTTGATAATATTTTACTATACTTCTCCATAAGCTTAACCCCACGTTCAGCAGTATCATTGAAAACTTTTAATTGTTAGATTCACGCCAATACAATGATAACTTAAGCCAGATCCTGTGAATTTGTTAAAACATTTCCAGGGTACATATTTACCTCAAAGTACATTAAACAGCTTTTGCAAATACAACAGATTTCATTTATTTAAAAGTTGAAGCTTCTTTACAAATCGGATTTCACAACGCGTGCCTCAGATGGCGCGCCAACCGAACGAATGCGCGAAAGAAGTGAGGCCGCAGCACGACAAAGGCAAGCTAGGTTTCCTATTCATGTGCACAACCGCACATAAAATCTGTTGGGTATCGTTCTGTTTCTCTCTATCGTATCTCGTCCTCTGTTTATAGTATTTGTGTGGAGGTGAATGCGCAGTAAAATGGTGGGGATGTGCAAGCTAGCTCAGAGAGCACGAAAAGTGTGCAGGGGAGGTGGACCTATTACTGTAGTAGTTCTATTACTTTTGATTTAGGAATCTATACGAAAAGACTATTACGTCTATAATAATTGATTTTCTGATATACATAGGTATCCCTCTTCTGTGGTTCCATATTTCGCATTCGTATTTTGCGCTATGAATGAAAGCGATACCATCGATAGGTCGATATGCAAGTATGGCGCTGACTATGGTTCATTCAGTTATCACTGTTTCAAGTGCATCTGTCAAATGTGACATGAATCTTTATTCAGATACCACGTGTCAGATTGACCGATAACCTAGTCCGACATTTAGAAGAAAATGGGAATATTTTTCGCAAAGAAGAAACCGCCAAGTCGTGTCACCGAACAGGACAGAGCTGTTCTGGTATGTTCTTACGAATTTCCTAACCTCTTTGTCAGTAGCACAGCAGCTTATTACAACATTGTTCTTTTTACAGCAATTAAAGCAAACCAGGGATAAAATCAAGCAATATCGGAAGAGGATAGAACAAACACTCGAAAACGATCGGTTACTTGCCAAGAAGCTTATACAAAATGGACGAAAAGAGTATGTGTTAATGTTCTTTGTTTTTGTACTATACTCCATATACTATGTAAACATATGTATGCATGTACCACATGATGAAATATTAATTTTAGTCGGGCACTGCTACTATTGCGGAAAAAGAAATTCCAAGAACAACTATTATCCAAGACTGATGGACAGCTCGAGAACTTGGAGCGCATGGTATATGATATAGAATTTGCACAAGTGGAGATGAAGGTTGTGGATGGCTTAAAAGTGGGCAACGTTGCACTCAAGAAACTGCATGATTTGTTATCAATTGAGGAAATTGATAAGATTATGGATGAAACCAAAGAAGGCATTGAGAAGCAAAAGGAAATAGATGAGATATTATTAGGAAGTCTGACCGAGGAAGATGAAGGTGAAGTTGAGGCAGAACTTGATGCCTTGTTGGCAACAGGTGTAGAAGAGAAGACTCCAGAAGTGCCGGCTGATGTAACTTTACCAGAGGTACCAGAAACTATTGCTTTGCCGGAAGTACCAGAAGAATTGCCAGAAAAGGAGAAAGGTAAGTTGTTCTACACAAGGTAAGAATCATATGCAATTCATCTTTCTTATATTTACTGATATACTTTTGCAGAACGAACAAAAGATAAAATGCCAGAACCTATTGCTCTAGAAGCATAAGTAAGCACTAAGTATCATTAGTGTTATTTTTATTCTATCTGTACTTTGCCCAGGGATATCTATATGTATATATGTACAGTATATTGTGTGCGAGAGTCAAAATGAAGTTCCATTCGTGTTGTAAGTTCAGTAGAGATTAACTGAAAGAAGGGAAGTTACTTTTACTAAAGAGACATCTAGAAACTGTCTTCAGTTATACAGTGTGCGCAAGTGTTTTCCATATACCGTGAACAGAAATTTTAAAGCACATGTAAATTGATCATACACTTTAATACATTGTATGTGTTATATAATGTTAATTATATTTGTACTGTCGTGTATGTAAAAATGTATTTGTATCTTATTATTGGCCTCTTATATTTAGATATACAAAAAGTACAGAAATATTGAGAAATTTTAATAAACACTGTTTTAATTACTACATGGTGTGAAAATTATTAACTTCCTCAAAACCTTAATTCAAGTGTTCAATATTTGTTAATAAAATGCTGTAGGGAGAAAATGTAATTCTAGTGTTTGCATAATATTTCATGCATTCAAAATGCAGGTACCAATGCATTTACTTATATTTTTTAGCTATTCTTTGAAATTAAATACATCATGTATTTATTTATGAACTGAATATTCGATCATTCGTTGTTAATTTTGCTTGCGTACAATTAGAAGCTGCTGCAATAGAAGGTCCCATGTGATGTACAAGTGCAAGTTATTAAGACTGATAAGATAAAGAAGTTGCTAGTGATTCAGGTGCTTCTGTATTTACAGTATACCTAGTGGTAGTAGGCTATATTGTTATGGTTATTTAATCCTTTGGCTTTAAACAATTACTAAATTATTTTTTAAAATAACGTTCAAAGTATTCAGTATATTTATATTCAAAAAGCTGTTAAACATGTAAGTATTGTATGAGATGCAAATGTATAAAATGCAAAAATCATACAAAATAAAAATACTGTAGATTGGAAGAAATATCTTGTTTTTAGAGTTAAAATAGCTTTGAGTGAAAAGGATTGATAATGCCTCAACTTTGATACAATTAATTTTTTATAATACCATAAATTGCATAATAAAATACATAAGTAAATTATTTGAATTAAGATATGTAAAATAGTTCGTAAAGCTCTCATAAATTACTTTCGTTATCACGCCAGCAATTTAGTGAATGACGCAAGCACCGCAACTTCCTTTTTCTTTTCATTTCCTCCTGCAAGAATAAAATCAATGAGAAATTCTTTTTTTAAGTACTTATCTCATTATGCAGGGAGGATACTGTGTCATGCGTGAATAGTTACACTGCAGTACGTCAGTTTTAATACAATTTAACCCTCGTTACATTGTCATCAACATAATTAGAGAAACTACGCGCGCGAGCTGCAACTACGAAGCGCCATCTACGTTGTAGTAGATTTCGAATTCAAAATTTCTTTCTCGTTGAGATTAAACGAATAAAAATATTGTAATGCGATCAAGTATCATAGCCAGATCCGTAAAATATTTGCAAGCGGTTGTTTATCGGTAGGTTTAAATTCATCCGGCGGAAAAAAGTTTCATTTCGCATCAACTTCTTTCGTGTAACATCACACTTTTTCAATTTTTTTGTGTCGTCGCATATAAAATAGCTTTTTCTCATGCCCATTCGCTTTATTAATCTCGCACAAGAACTAGTAATGGAAGATGTCCACGCGAAATCCGGATAAGACCAGCTCACGTCGCCAATAATAACGTTCAAATTGTTTTAACAAATCGTTTGGCGCTGCGGGGATAGGCATTTTAAAAGCACTCGGTGGTTCAATGCGAATTCAATGGTCAGGGACAATCAGCGTGACAAATGCAATCATTATGCTCGTGTAATAATCGAGCATCCGTAATCAATTACGAACGCTCGATTAACCGAATTGATCAGGAAACTTCTCGCAAATAAATCTGCACGAGGCTCGATTGTTATTCGAGTAATTAGCAGTCCGATTCCATGCTGGCTCATTGATTAGAGCCTAGTGTAACCGCAACACTGTTTTTGTACAGTTGCTTATCGGTGCGTCACAAGCGTTTATGCATGGTAAAAGTTTTCTGCATCGTTTGCGAGAAACAAGAGTTCTTATTTAACAATTCAATTTAACAAACTAAATAACACATGCGGTTGACACTAAATTTCAGCTTAATTATTTAAATTACTTTGATTTTGTGGCAAATCTTAAGGTTGATACTGGGTTCTTAACATATTAAATGAGCCGCTCATTTGCCAAATTGGTTGACTTTACAAAACAAATTTCTACTTTTCTACATTTATATATATATATATATATATATATATATATATATATATATATATATATATATATATATATATATATATATATTCCCCAATTTTGCGGAAAGTTCGCAGTTCGTTTATCGTGAAAAAAACTGGTGTGTTTATCGGAGTCAGAAACACGGAAAATCTATGAGTAATCCATGTTGCCGGGGATGCACGAACAGCGAATTTCCAGGAAAATTGTGCGGGCTACCGGCGCGGACGATACCGCGTGGCAGCTATAGCAAATTACAGGAAGTATCAGAGTCTCTTGATATTTAAAATGACGCCTGCACAGCTCGACAATTCTGTATTGGAAACCGGATGACCTTCACGGACGAGACAGACGAAGAGAAAGGAAGAATGATACGAAGAACGGGATCCCTTGGTTTACCACTGTTTTCGGTCTCTCTCCAAGGCACTGTGCTCTCATTTGCCATGTGGCCATGTGCTGCGGTTCTAGACTGATTTCGGAGCCACTGACAATTGAACTACGTATCCTTACGCAAACTATCAGTTTTCTTATTTATCTCCTAGCGACATTAAATTACTTCTGTAACGTGATCTGCAAAATTAATTTTATATCTCCGGGTCTAGATTTTTATTTTTTTAGGCATCAGAAAAATCTGACAAAATTCTGAGGTACTTATTATAATGTTTAATTTAACATACAAGTAGTGCCTTAGTAACAAACAAAATCCGATGAAAGGTGATCGAAAAATAAGAATTCGCCTGGAGCTTCTGCTAACGGAGGTTCGACGGCGCAACTTCAGAACAAATTTATTTTTATTGCTATCAATAGTAATATGTATAGAATTGAATACCAGCAATTTCAGTTGAAAATACGATGTAGTTCTGTATACACATAGTATGTGAAACAACATCGTGCAAACGTTACTAATATAGAACACCTGATTTCAAATGCTTGCCAAAAGCGGACGAAGTTACATTTCAAGTGAAAATTACGTCAGATAGCGAAGAAACTAATACGAAATAGTGTCAATACAGCTCAGTGTAAAAAATTTCCAGTGTTTTGAAGTCATCTTGCAAAAACTGAGAAACGACAACATTGAAAAATGCATTCGTTTGCACTTCTGATGATTGATACTGTGAATTATTATGTAAACGTCAGTTTTTATGGACCAATTTATAAAGTCTGACTGAAAAATTTATTTCATGATAAGAATGTGAATAGCATTATGAATTGCAATAAATTTGTCTGTTTCAACAGCCAGTATCTGGGTTTCGACTTTTTGTTTCGTTGTTTTGATAATATTTCACGATACGAAGATTTCGGACAGGTACTATTGCGCGAAACAATCGATTTACATACTTTTATCGCATCGCGATTTTTAGAAGATTATCCACGTTTCGATGTCGTGAAAATGATTCTGACGGTGTTCTTTTTCCGTATGCGTAATCCAAGAGTACTTAAAATTGTCACTCTTGCTATTGGTATCGATTTTCTCCCCGTTTAACAATGGCGCCACCGTTGGCGAAAACGCGAGCTGTTTTGTAGAACACGATCGAAACGCAGCTTCGTTGAGTATTCCTTCTTTTAGATAGCAGACAGAGTTTACATAATTTATGGTTTTAAACACCGGCTGTTGCTATTTTCGTTGTAAGACAGTTGTTGTTTTCTTTCGATAGGTAAAGACATGTTTGGCAGTTTGCATGTCTCTCCCTTGGTACATAAATAATTTATGCTATTTTACGGTGTAAGAGCTACATTTCTTACATAAGGTAATACCGTCATTTAATTTTCATTTGAAAATAAAGAGAACCCAAGAATTGTCGCAATCGTCGCAATAAGACTCCAGGAAAGTTGGGATCCAGTTGATCCACAGTGGATTAAAATTTTATTGCTGTACTTGCAATAATCTCGCGCGACATATCTATTGCGCAAAGTAATTCGCAGGGGAGAAGGATACTCCTTATCATATTCATACTATCAGCGATATTCGCTTATCTGCGCTGCGGATGGCAGGCTCGAAGTCGTGTGTATTAATTATATGGAAGCACCTACGCCATACTCTCGCATACGATAATAAATAATTGTTAATTTGGAACTTAACCCAACGAAAGAATTCAACTGCGATAAATTTCCGTTTCAGGATTGATCACACAATAATTTACTTTTAATCACTATTATACTAGTGAATCCGTTGATCCCCGTTGTGGAAACAGTTTTACAGATATCTAATGGAAAAATTTCTGCTTCGATAGGAGTTTTTAATTTTTTTGATATCAAACGTTGTTGCAGACTACACAACTCTAAATACATTATTTTCATAATTGCTATTTATACTCGCATCAAGACCTTCAGAAAACCAATTCGTCTTCCAAGAGCAACAAAGGCCGAATCAATTCGAGTCTCTTGTTCCACTTACTTGCGCAGATTGATTCACTATCGTCGGAGCCGTCCCACCAAATTTACATTGAATTACTTCTAAATCTTCTCGAATTTTACGTCCAAGATATTCCGGGCAGATTTCCCGCACAATATGTAACAGTTCTTCATGCACGGCTCCGGAGGATTACGGAAGTGTTGCGATCAAAGTAGAACTTATTTGCTTAAATTATCATAAATTAGAGACGAGATTTCTTCGCAATTATCCTCAATGTGTTCAGAGGATATCTTTCTTGGAGAATCACAACGCGAATCAGCGATGAACGAAGATAATTCCCAAGAATAGTTTTTCGTGGAACGTGGACGGAAAAGTTTGTAGATACAATGTTGTTGGCACGTATTAATATACTTTGTCGCAATATTTTTCCGGAATTTCTAGTCAACAAGATTACGAAACCTTCGGATGTTATCTATTATCGTTGGAATAACCGTTCGATTTACTTATCCTTAAGTTGTAAACTCGAATCGATCGACCGTGTACGCGTATCAAAATATCGGCATACTTGGGCGACAGAAGCAATTTGGAAACTATGACTAAACGATTTATGGCAAGCTATTCATTTCTTAAGCAATAAGAGCACTTTCAGAAATTAATAACTGGCTATTCCAAACGATTTTATGTGTTGTACAATTGTAAACATCAAGTTTGTTGATAAACGAGGAGAAAGCCTATACTAAGAAAGATCATACGGGGGAGTGGCCGCCATCCAGCCTCGAAAAAAAGGAACTGTGTTCTTACGTTAATTGCAGAGACGAACAATGGAGTAATGCCCTACGTACCGCCAAGCCGAAATGAGTCATGCCTCCGTGCACGAGATGACACATGACAACCGAAAATAAAAGGCGTTGCGCACTGCCAGTATGGTAGAAAGTTATACTACAAGGAATATCATATGAAAAATTACACGCAGAACTTTAATTCAATGTTTCGAATGCAATGACTGCTTGTTCCAGTGAATAACACGTTCGAGTCCATAATTTATTTATGTAACGTTTCCATTGCCTCATATTTCCACGTCGAAATCTTTTAGAGAACAGCTGACGATAATTAACACTTAGGAAACTATATTTTCGCAAGTGCTGCGGCATCTTAATAGATGCCTATCTACCAGCAATGATAAAAAGTGTTTAAAGAGCTCTTTCAAATGCTATCTTGCTTCTTAACTAATTAATCGTTACTGGCAGTTTGAAATGATCTTCTTTTGTAGTAAAATGAATAGCAGTGTTAAGCGTTTAATTGGCATCATGTGGTGGAAACAATCCAGTAACCCTTAACTACTATCACTAGCCTGTAAGACCGCTACTATTTACTTATTCATCTGTGATGATAATCTGTGAATGTAATTGGAAAAAGGTTGTAAAATTGTAAAAAAGAGGAACGTTTTTAATACACTTGTTTCTGCTGAATCGAACTGGAACACCTTCATTATTGATATGCAAAATAAGAGCAATTGATTTTGAATTTTTATTTAACACTTCTATGTCAATAATAACGCAATAAACATTAGCGATCCGCTAATAGTGGTTATGTAAGTTTCAATAGGTGTAATAGTTAAGGGTTAAACATGCACTTCTAACATGCAACTTAACAATACAAGATTTCGTATCTTTTTGAAGCGAAAATGTAAGAAATTCGTGGAAAAGAAACATTGTTCATCATTGACGTGTTCTTTTATAAAGGTAATGAGTTATAAAATAGATGACAGTGTTCGGTGACTTATTATCATCACGCGACGGATATGTTCCTTTAAGTGCACACTAGCAACATTAACGAACAATTTGAGTTTCCTTCTTTTCAGATAATAACATCACATATACACGAAAACGAAACCTCATACATCCTGGACGCATTTCGCCTAAAAGATAATAACTAAATAAGATATGGACTAAACAGCAATATTCAGTGACTCAATGTATAAGATGACAACGCCGCTCTGGAGACTCTTATTAATAGATTGAGACACTAGAGAGTCGTTTCGCCTGGAGAACATTAATTGCACAATGTTGAAAGTGAGGTTGGAACGTTGTAGGTGAAGAATACTGTCGACGAACCGGTGTTTTCCGGAACGGTTTTCCAGCCTGTTATCGTTCCCAGCAGACTCGGCACTGGGAGTCGTTCTTGTCTCTATCCTTATCGGGCAGATTGCAACTCGCAATTTTCAGCATCGTCGTTCTAATCGACGCTTGGCGTGGGTCAACTGGGAAGCGTTAATAGACGATAAATTGAAATTAATGTCTGTGTTCTTGAGCCTAGTGGATGGCTTTCAATGTTACGCGAGCGCGAAAAAATTCACTGGATTAGCGCAAGCCGCGATGTCACTTTATTTCTGGCTTTATCTTTAGCTGTTTGCAATTGTCCCGCAGATAGCGTCCTCGCGCCGCACTGCCATTCGCAGGATAACGTTCGCGAAACTTATTGCCGGAAAACTGCCTGAGCCCACTGTGACTTGCTTTCGAAAAAATTTGGGATCTATAGAACGTCTATATGAACATAGAGTCAGGAGTTGTTCCAAAACTAGCAGTAAAAGCGGACATATAGATTAAAGTAATTTATTTGAAATGAAGGTACGATACTAAAGGGGCATATAGCGTTTATTAGGCTCAAGGAAGCTGCAACAATGAAACAGTGTTTCTATTTTATCACACAAAAGTTCTACCTTCAAAATTAGAAGATCAGTCAAAGAAGTCTATCGAAACCGACACTTCACAACTTAGCAACGCCTCTCATTTCTGCAACCGTAAACTTAGTATACTTCTCAAGACAGTAGATCATCATTCAACATCTCGTATTCCAGACTGTTTTCAACTTTCATAAAACGGTATATCTTCATTTCACTTCGCTCAGCGAAGATAACTTACAGAAGCTCGTGTTTCGTCCCCTTTCACCGGGGATCATTATAATTTGACTGTCAGCATAAGTAAACGGCTGCACAAGGATGTCTGTCAAGGATGTGCTCGCCAGCCCGTGGTGTTCGAAAACAAAAAATGGTTGCCAAAGAGACATGACTGTATAGTAACGTTCCCCATCGCCAGTACGTCTGCGCTCCCATCGATGACACGCGCTGTACTCGTGCTTGACTCGAGCAGTGAAACTGGCAGCATGGGTTAGACAGTGTGCAGAACCGGGAACCGTGTCAGTCTGCGCCGAGTCCTCCGTGTGGGAGCTGCGCTCTCTTGGTGTGTCACGTGGGGGTTGTTGATCAAACACCGTCTGCCTCCAGCCGGCTAATTAATCTCCAGATGCACAGAAGAGGAGCGAAAGCTTACCGATCGCAGATCAGAGGCTCAGTGAGTTCAGTTTATTGTGTGTGAGACCCGCCAAGGACTCGTGAATAGCAGCTACTCTTTCGTCACGCTCAGTGCCAGGTAGGTGACATTTCGTGCTCTTCTGTTTCTGCGACCCTGATGACTTGGCTGTTGATTTTGTGCGCTTATGAGAAAAATCAGTAAGCTTCAAATTATTAAGTGAGATAATCGGTCGTTCCTTAACTCCCTTTTTTTGCAATCGGAGCAGAAAATTTCTATATGGAAATTTTCTTCATCAATTGCTAGAAACGGAAGGTTAATCGAAACTTCTCTCGTCTTAGTAAATTGTAGATATTTCAAAGTAATATGGTCTTATTATACATTCTACTAATCTAGTCTTTCGTATACCATCTACTCATTTTTCTTATAAATTCATAAAATCCACCCAACTTTCCACCTAACGAAGACGACCGTCGTTCACTCGACGACACTAAGTTTGCGTATCTAGTCTTGGAACTACAAACAAATAGTTTACCTATTCAAGGAACAGGGATGTGTTAAAAAATCTTGAATTTGTTATCTTTGATTTTTAATTTAAAATGTACGTCCTTTTTCGAGTACAAAACAACTCTTCGTTGAAGTTGTTATAACTGTATGCATTTATTACAAACAGGGAAAATATAGTAATGGAATTTCATTAAAATGAAACGGGTCTTTCTACTGGTACAAGCTATTTACACGAGAAATATTATTAAAAATGATCCGATTAATTCATTTAAATTGTCCACATAGAGAAAGTGATGACGTTCCAATTGTATAACGAGTACTTCGAAGTTGTATTTTTATAAAACACCTTAGGCATTTCATTGTTCTATTGTTCTTTCCGCCGTCGCTTTATCATAGTCTGATACATAATTATTAGTCAAAATGGCAAAACTCTGCTAATTACGATAATTAATATAAAGGACGACCTCGTCGATGCTATTTTAAATTTAACTGCAATGTAAATGAGCAATGCAAATAGGTGATATCAGTTTCTAATCGCGTACGAAATATTGAGAGCAATACTTTAGAAGTAAAGTTCGAGATAATAAAAATATAATGCTTTTTAACCAGACAAGAAAAATAAAGCTTGAGATTTTAAAGGTTCTACTTGCGAGGGAAAATTTCAGACGTAATAAAGTTGTAAAAACAGAGCAGGTTACAAGAAATGAAAGTTGTATTACCACGTCTTGTTTGAATGATTAGTAGTACAATAACAATACGGAATGATGTTTTTGCTGGTCTTATTGAAATCTAGAGTACTCCGGATCCATTAACCCACACTCAAGACAAGTTCATTGACTTTAGCGGTTATCGAATGATTCTAAGATAAGCCTTTTTCTATTTCGATAACAACGGCCTGGAGCTGTTATATTTCTCGCATTGAAGTTGCATTTTACAGTGCTTATTATCCTCACCAAATAAACAAAACTGTACAATTACTTTCATCCTATTGACACATTATCTACGGAAGGCGCCATTTGGCGTCAAGTTGAATTCTGTCATCGATAAGCCCGTCGATAAGGTGTTAATGATAACCATCTAAATATAGTTATAAACAACAGCGTAATAAAACGCAGTATAGTATCGTTGAGATTACAATTACAACACGTGATTTAATTTTGTAATGGCAGTCAGATAGTTTTAATCAACTACGACTCTTCCGCGGCGAGTCTCCGAAGCCAGAAAAATGCAGTACCGGAATCATTGAGCAGACGCAACAGTTAAAAGTAATGTATCAATATCTACGAAAAAATGTTTTCCGTATTGGCAGAACTATATTTATCCGCTCTAAAAATCGTGTCTTCGGCGAGACATTCTTAGAAGTAGACGCGACGGTATTATGACGCTTGTACGGCGAATCGAAGAATGATAACCGACAACTGTCTGTCTCATCAACACGGAATCATAAATATCATCGATGATACGTTGCCAGGAACCGGGTCAACAGCGATTTGCCAAGAGGATTCAAAGCCCCATTATCATTTTCAAAACTGCTTAGAAACGCGATTTGTTGAAAGTCGCTCTGTCATCCTGGTACCATCACGGATTGGTCAGAAAAGAATTGCCATATTGTAATGTCTATCTACGAAGGTGTCTCTCTGGAGGCGTGTATCGGTGCCAGTCGAATCGGAAAACGGGATTGGTAGCATTCTATTTGCAAACCGGTAGGCACGACCGTCTTAGATCCTTTTTCCGTTCCCGCAACGATTTACCGGTTTTTTCTTCTCGATCTCTGTCAAGTGACCACGGGTTAACGCAGCCGATCTCTCTCAATATCGATCTTGCTCTCTAGATCTCTCGCTCGCGTGATAAAAAACAAGTATGCGTATTAACGAGGCGTAATCGCCGATTCGTTGGATCGAACGCACGTGGATCATCTTGTGCCAGCGCTGCGACATCACGTGTCAACCGGCAGGAATACCATGCTCGAGTGACGCATACTCCATGATTTCTACGATTACTTGGGGAATTCATTCATCGAAGACGTTCACGTCATTCGATTCTTTTTTCGTCGCAGCGTGCAGGCGCGAGCGCTCGAGGATCTACGTCGATCTCTCACGCTGGAAATTTTCCATTTTCTAACAACTTGAGAATGAAATGATTTGAGTATAATGTTGCGGCAGATTCAAAGATTGTACTGCAAACTGTTCAGTATCTAGCATCTTTAACCAGATAGTTGTTGCAATCACTTTGGAAACTGCGTACGTTACTATAATTATACTTCATAGGTTTGTTTTTCTTGTGTTTTGATTAAATTCAGTACTTTTATAAAATATAGAATTTAATAGAGAAGATCCAAGTGTATATCCATCTTAACCAGTTAGCTGTTTTTGACGAGTATGCCTCTTATGAATTCATTTTGTAATCTCTCTTATTTACGAGGCCTAATTTTCTACTTAAATCTGTTCTTATATCTCGGTTTCGTTAGTGCTTTAGTATATGTCGTATTTGTTCCTCGCTTTTAATAAACATCACATCAATTTCACGTTCTTCATACAAATCACGCATGAAGTGATACTTAATATTCCCTGCACGAAAAGTAGTCGAACAACCGTAAAATTCTGTCTGTTTAATCGCTCTCCTATAACAAAGTTGTACTACATTACCATTCAAAGGCTGTTGTGCTTCATCTTTATTGTTATTGACTTTGACTTCGAGTTCTGTATTTCTAAAATTATCTTTATTCTCATGTTTTTGAAATGTATCTATTAGGTTGGAAACTATGAAATGGGCGTTGAATAAATATAAAAAACAAAAAACGCAATTTTCCACATTATTTATTATATTCAATCGAAATAACTTCCATTGGCATCTACGACTTTCTGCCAACGATTAGAACCTAGTTTAGGCCCAACTTCACGAATATTTGTGTGTGAATATGGGCTGGTCATGGAATATCCTCAAGGTTCGTTCACGATAATCACATTGCCAGAACGAAATTTTTAGAACCAATAACGAGCATTTTTTTTTATTAGTGGATCCATCTCCGAATGCGCGATTAATGTTTCTCGGAGCTTGAGCTGCGCTATGATTCAATTTGAACTCGTATAAGAAAAGTAGATATAAATCGCGTTTTGTTTCCATTTGGTTTCGGAGAAAAAGAAAATAAAAATGGGATACAAACACGAAAAAATTTTACGAAATGTGTAAGAAGAATACCTTTAAAAATAAATAAAAATATCGAGCGCACGTTACAATGAACCACTCTCAGCCGCAGCTGAACACAGACTAAACAAAAGCGCCCGTATCATAGTTTCCAACCCAATATATCATATTGTTTGCTGCTAATCTCTCAGGTTTAAATAGTACTTCACGGCTCAAAACAAGGTCTCGTAAACCTGGCACAAATACTCGATATCCTAAGTTCCCTTCTAAGCTTTCCTTCCAAGCTTTCTCCTCCTTTTATGCGGTACATATACAAAGCATTCTGTCCCGAAAATTTTCAAATTTTCTATATTTGCCTCTTTGCCATACCATAAGCCGTAAGGATTCTGACCTGCTGTTTCGAAGGTCTCAATCTGTTAATGACATACGCAGCCGTGTTCACCGCTTCAGCCCATAACGACAAAGGTAATTCCGACTTCGAGTATAACATTGACCGCGCAGTCTCACCAATAATTCGGTTTTCCCGTTCTTCAACACCATTCTATTGAGACGTATACGGAACACTTAAGGTTCTATGTTCTATATCTTTGTTACCTAAATAGCGATCGACGTCCCTATTATTGAATTTCTTTTCGCCACCACTGTGAAATTCTTTTGTTTTCCCCGAACAGATTAGAATAGTTATTTATTTACCAGAAACTTCTGATTTTTGCAGCATAAAATAAATTTGTCTAAACCCAGAGTAATCGTCTTAATAATGATTTTTCTGAAACGATGTATTTGACGGCTTTCGTTTTGTTAATAATAAAAAAGCCGTATCCTCGAAGTTATCCTGTTCTTGAGTTCTACATTCCTCGGTTATTAATCGCGTCGACAAGTTTTCAAGGGTTTTCTTCTGATCTTCTACTGAATCTCATGCACTGTGAAAGTGATTAAATCTTCTAGATAATATTGACAATATGCGTGTCAATATCATGGAATCAGGAACTGCACCTCCGAGGTTCTTCATTTTAGTCGTTAGCTGTTCAATTTTAGCTAAATTATGATTCACACTTTTATCTAAGTCGGACTTAAAATCGAAAAATTGTTTTTGCATTATGCATAAATTTTCATCGAATTTCATGTCGTATTGAGTTCATGTCACGTCACTGTATTGAGTTTCTTCCACGTTGCTCGAGTCGTTGTACAACTCAGAACTTTTCTATTTTTAAACTCATCGATTCCATTTTTAATTTTGCACAATTCACTTTCTTTTTAATCGAGTTACTTACACTGATAGTTTTTGATAACCTGGGCCCATAATCTGTTGAGAAGTTATTTGAAATAATAATAACAAAAAATACAGAAAGTGCTTCTATCTAATTTCACAACGTGACATAAATCTTCACGTTCGTTGCATTAAACCGTTTCCTCTGTTCTCATATTGTGTCAGCTGAAACAATACCTCTTCATCAGACTTAATAGCCTCCCTTAAAACAAGTGAAATCAGTTTTCATTGATAAAATGACATTGTTACGTAGGATTCTGAGTCACATGTGACACACGAATTGCAAAGTACTACTTACTTTTCTTTGATTCGATGGTCTCCAGAATTCGCTTTGTCATTGATGATCGTAGCTTTCCAGGGAATCGTGGGAGATAAATTTCGGAACGGTTCTGTTTGCAATCATGTGGAATATTTGCTTCCTATCATTTAGCAGAGACTTACCTATCTCGACAGCCTACGAATTTCAATGACATTGTTTTCGCGACTCATCGGCATGAATTATTGTCATAAGCTGGGAATGATTAACTGACGTATGTAACATCTAAAAAAGTGAAAACCTTCAGCCTGTAACTTAACACCATATTTATGGACACAGCGCTGAGGGTGTCAGTGATAAAATTACGATATCAGTTAACGGATTCCATAATCACAGTGAATTATCGTTCACAACGGATCGTCGAACAGTGTGCAATTACTGTCGTCTGAGGTGAGAACTGCAGCCAGTTTGATCGTATCATTATCGTCCTAGAATAATATACGAATTGATCGAGTTGCAATAACGAAATTAGTCGGGGCGTGATAATTTGTTCGTCAAGTCGTAAACGTCTTTTACTTCGCATTTGATCGAAATGCACGTGTTCTTCAACAGAAGCGTTACATCTGTCGCTCTTCGATGATAGCATTATCTGCTCGCAAGATAAATGCGCAAATAGCACAGAATGTATTTCCTTTCTTTTCCACGGAAATCCTTAATTGAACTTGTAATTTCATTTAATTAGCTGCCTTCGAAAAGCCGCCGTGTTTTTCTGACTCTAGAAAAATGAAAACGAGAAATTCGGGTTAGCAGGCGAGAATTATCCGCAGCTAAAACATAATCACGAGAAGCCATTCACTATTTCACAATTGCCTGCACAGGCTGCGCACGAAATACGCTTTTAACCAAACGTTTTCAATTAACAGTCCGATGAAAGGGTCGCATTAGCAACCAGCGAAACTCGTTCGTGCAGAATAATTACTTTCACTAATTTTTCCCTCCACCGCCCTGGATTCTCGATCGATACTCGATGAAATTCTAATTCGAAGATTCGTTAGTGATACGCGAATGCTTATTTTCTAAAATTACAATAACGTTTACATCGTTTCTCCTGATTTCAATTTACCTCATTATACGTCATATGCATTATACATCGACCGCAATTGTAATTTTTATTTTCTATCGAACCTTCTGTTCTCGATTATTGAGGATGAATTTACGTCACTTACATCGTGGTACGAATGATTAAAATTATTGCTCGACCTGTTTCTCCGATGACTAAATTATTCAGCATTATATTTGCACGTTTGATGTTGAGGTGTACGCATTATTTTATTCTGGATCAACTACGAAGTTGTTGTGTTGATTCTCTAAATCAAAGGATGATGGATCGATGTTAGTATTGCGTCGAGTAGAATATTTCGTGTCTGCAGCTTGTCTGAATAATGCTTTCTTTCCGGGGGGAAACCACCTATCAGGATTCAAGGTCGTCTGCATGCACATTTTGTCTTACCATCTGTACAGAATACGAACAGAACACCCGTGCGTTGATAAAACTGATGCACACGCTCCGTGTTTGCCGACGCACTTGACAACAGAAGGAAACATTGATCCAAAATATTCACAGTTCTTTTCCCCAGTTATTATCAAATAATTTGTTATCTTATCTGGTATCATGAAAAGTTGTTTCAATATCTGTAATCATCATAAATTAAGTTTAATTAACTGTCTGAGAAAAGCCTGGTTTTTCAGAATTCTTTCTGGATAAATTATTCAACGATTTTTTAACAACAATTTCTGTGGAAGATTCAGGTCTGAAAAATCAGCTCCAGTTTTAAGAAAACAACTTCTTTAGAAAACTCTGTCACTCGAGCATTCTTAATGATTTTGCAAACAAAAAAGATATTATAGCCTACGCAATAGGTGTATTTCTAAATATCGCATTCCTTGTAGGAAAACTAAATTCTTTAGCAAATTCTTTAAAGTCAGGATTTTCCAGATGGTTAGCTAGATTTAGGTAACTCTGTTGTACACATTGCACTACTTATAGATTACATAACACCAGTGTAAATAAGTTTAAAACGTAAATATGATACATACTATAGTAAGAGTAAGTTGAACGCGTTGGACACGCATACATTATCTATTTATATTATCCCTACATATCGTGAATTCTGTGGACGCAAAGTCTGTACTTCAGCCAAGAAGAGAGTTTATCTTTCCTCTTCGCGTCCCACATATTCTCGAATGATGTTCTATAGGGATCATAACTGCGAGAAGACCTGAATCGAGTTCACGAGCGAATATTTTCGTGCAGCATGCAGCACAACTGGGAAAACAATCTCGTCGGTGCTATCTATAAAATTTTCTGTTTTGCGATAAGACATTATTTTCTGGTAGCGTATGTGACAGATACGAAACACACATTTCCATGATTCACTCGGCTGCAATAGCTTTATTAAGGTTTCACGAGTTTATGCACCAGCGTGAGAAACGAGTTTCAATTATACCAACCAAGAAATTCGGCAAAATAACACAAGCTTGACGAATTTTTAATCATCTTAGAGTGTAAAAAGTACTCTATAAAGATAGTGATACATATGGTTGGAATAAAGTACTTCGCGAACAGCTTCGAACTTCGATTTGTTGAATTTGATCTCTCTACAAGTACTTCGACAAATAGAAACAGTACTCCTAAGTACACTCGAACATAGTTTCGAACCTTTTGCAAGTACTTTGGTGAACGGAAATTATAGTTGCAAGTACACTCAATTCTTGCGTAAAATAAATTCGTAACTTTTACGAATATCGTATCAGAAATTCTCTGATTATACTAATCATTATTTAATTTACTTTTAAAATCAATCATGTAGTCGTTTAATGCATAATTCAATTCAACGTGCATTACTAAACTGGTAAATATCTAGAAAAGGGGACTCCTCACCAATCTTGATGGGCTTGAAATACGTTGTCAAGGTCATCGCGAATGAATATATTTTCTTATACATGTTACCGCAGATCGATCTCATGCAGTCAATATGAAAGCTGTAATTAGGTTACTTGAACCATCGACGAATAACATCCCATATTATGCACATATAATAGTCAAAAAATCAATTGACGGTATACCTGATGTATGCTACATTTGAGGTATATCGCATCCCTATTGATACTTTCCATGCGATGTTTATAGAGATAATCGAGCACAGACAAAGGAAACCATGTACAATCTGAAAATTAAAATACAGTAAATATTGATGACACGAAGGTCAGAGCTATTGACAATGAAAACAGAAAGAAAACACGAAGAAGGAAGTGATAATAAATTTCACGTGACTTAACGACTCGTAAATTCTTGTAGCCGCAGGTAATAAAATCTGCCAGTGTTTTTAGGTCGATTCATACTAAAAGACGAACAACGCGCCACGAAAGTCCGTATATTCATCGGACATTTGAAACCGAAGAGAAACGAGTATAAAGATTTCAGTAATATTTATTAATTTATCACTTAAAATTAGACAGATTCTGGCAGTCATATTGGTAAGCAATTTTAAGTAAAGTTGCTGCTTCTAGTAATCCATTCCGTTTTCACTAATATACAGTTTAACTTTCTAAATAATAATAAATATTAATAATGATAAATATTAACAATGAATATCTGAATAATAAATATTACAAATTTTTGCAGAAGTGAAATATTTTCTTTTTGCAAATATTTTTCTTTTGCGTTCAGAAGATCAGAACTATGATTACATAAAAATTAAAGAATATCCATGAAGTGTGGCACCTTGCATCGACTGTGAAGTATAGTAGACAACATGATAGATCGACCGATCTCGCGAGAGTGGCGATGATCGCGTGACTTGCGATGTTGAGTCTATGAGACTACGATAACTCACGCGTTATCAATGACGCAAACTCATTACTCGTTCAACGTCTGTATGCACTTCAACTTTCGTTTTATTCTCATATTTTCCAGCCTACAGTTTTGAACTCTCGAACGGTGTGTGCTGCACCATCACGGTGTCGTAAATCATTCATCGCAGCTAATATAATCGGTGCATATTGAAATCGGTTCGACTCGTTTGCTTCAGCTAGGCTGTTGCAAAGACGAAGCGTATCGGTAGCGACGATAATAACCGGCGTGAATCGCTTTAAACTTCCGTGAATTATTACTTCTATTTCCTAACGCAACGATTTCTCAATTGAGTCGTGTTAAGGGTAGAAGAACCATGTAAAGTCGATGCGAAATCCAAGGTCATGATTTCCCGATAGTTAGAAAATGACGTTGCGGCTTTTATCGCTAACCATTGCAGAACTACAGGACGCCACAAATGGTGAAGGTTAATGCTGTCAGAAAGGGGTCGATGAGGTTGAAAATACTCGAGATGGATAGAAATTACTGCGGTAGGTGCTAATGACTGTTAAAGGAAATTTCGCAATGCTCCGTTCTATAAAATGTCTTAAAATTGAACATATTTTTCTTCTTATCTTTAATTACTATTTTAAATGGGACTATAAACTACAGGTCTACTACAGTTTCTTCTATGCCATTATTTATGTACTTTCCATGTTTTTTTGCTTATCTATAATTACAGAAGAAGAATTTTATAATTCAAATGTTATTAGCTGTAAAGAAATTAAGAGGGACAACAAAAAATTAAAAGCTGATAAATTATGTATTTCCCATTTTTACCACGATAATTCGATTTACAATTCTCGACTAATTGCAATGTTTTAAATTAATTTATTTCGCTTATCAGGAGAATTCCAATTCATTTTGTTCAATATTAGAAAATATAGTTCTGACTTAAAGAATGTTTCAACTTGCTGCTAGAAAATTAGAATTTATTAAATCGTTTAATATAAGGCACAAATTGATCATTCAAATGATTTTTCTAAATGAGAAATTCTTGGTACATATTCTTATTAAGGAAGTTAATTAAATTAATTTTTCTTGCACTTCCGAAAGTTTACATTGCATAATCAATAAATGGAATGGTAGTTCCGGGTCAAACCAGACCCAAGATCATCTAGATTGCGGAAGGGAGTAAAACAGAGCAGTAGAAGCCGCGCACAGTGTTTGAAGTTCCATTAGCTGTTTGTTAAGCGGGCCTAGAGCCGATCGTTTATTTATCGGCGTTTGTGGCAAGGTGTGAAATCGGGTTAAGGTTAAGTCGTGTAACCGGCCGGTAGCCATGTAACAGTTGCAAGTCGAGTTGACGCAACATTCGGCACCGGCTGTTGGTCCGAAAGGCTTCACGGGGTGAACCATATGCATAATTTATGACGGGAAGAGGTCCGACGCTCGTATTAAACACAGAAAATGGGGTACGTCACGCGGTGCCACGTCTACCTTGTTCGCTATGGCACGCGAAACATGAGAAAGTTTACGCGTATCGATTTTCCGGCCATGAAGCTCGGCTCATTCGTGGAAATAAGTATTGTAACCTACACCGAAAAAGTGCCTATTCTTCTTGTGTCTACTATTGCAAACTTGCCACTGTGCAGGTAGCCATGAACTCGGGATTCCTTCTCGTCATTTCCGCTGAGAAAGCGCCTAGTTTGCTATCATAATCTGCTTCAAAAAGAATCTTCATAGTTTCTGTAGTTCACTAAGTATAACTCCTTTGCAATTGCATTTTAATTTCTAAAATTAGTCCACATCTTGATTTCTTTTGCAAGATTGTCGTAGAGATAAATACTCAATGCGATGGAAAAATTGTGGTAAGGCATGTTGCAATGCGAGATTAATATGTTATCTGTTAAATGATCACTGAAAATCAAAATAATTTTGTTAACGAGATTGATGCTACAAGACTCGCGGATCTTTACGCAAAATACAAATCTTCTGTATTAATTACGATGGACAGATGGTACAAAAATGTTCTTTCTTCAAAAATTGTAACGTGAATTTAAATTCTTTTGATAGTTTTACTTGTCCAGTTACTTGTCCTGTTACTTCCTCAATTCCTGGGTCTATTACTTGGCCTGTTACTTGGTCTGTTACTTGGTCTGTTACCTGGTCTGTTACCTGGTCTGTTACTTGGTCCGTTACTCGTTCTGTTACTCGTTCTATTACTCGTTCTGTTACTCGTTCTGTTACTCGTTCTGTTACTCGTTCTGTTACTCGTTGTGTTACTCGTTCTGTTACTCGTTCGGTTACTCGTTCTGTTACTTGTCCAGTTTTTACATGTCCAGTTGCCTGACTAGTTCTTAATTGCTCAGCTGCCTATCCAATTTCTAATTGTTCAGTTGTCTGTTCAGTTTCTAATTGTTCAGTTACCTGTTCAGTTTCAACGAAAAGAGTTCTGAGATTAATGAACGCTTTAACTTCCGCTGAGTCATGAGTGAAATTTGCACTGTTCGATTTAGGTAACTGTGCTCAGACCTCCATTCTGAATCTTAATGAGAATCGATGGTTCTACGAGCACCTATAGCGCCTACGTTAGGTCAGTATAAGTTACGCGTAGTTTTAATAACTTATTTGCAAGCAGCTGTTCGACGGTCTTTTAAAAATCAATGGTTGACAAGTTGAAATTACTTCATCAGTTTGTTATGATATTTACGATTGTGTACTATCGAGTACTATAATCTCTTGCGAACTTATTATTTATTATTTAACAAGTTGTGTGTATCATCGGTCATATGCTGCTAGCGGCACTATTCTTGTAGCTTGTTCCTGAAAGCTATTATCATTCGTAACATGTCTACACAAATTCAATTTTATTATAGGTATTTAAATCTAGAACAATTAATGATTTCGTTAAATAAATTACTCCGATTTTGTTAGTAGATGATGGTTCAGTAATTTATTTATCTCGTCCTACAAATACAAATTTACAAATATTCTCTAATTGCTCTAAAAATGTTCTCACATAATACCCACACAAGTTTTTATTCGCGCTAGTTCCAAATCGGAGCGATTGAAATTAATTAAAAGTCGCATAAGTCACCTTTCTACTTTCATACTCCACCCTGCAACGACAAAATTAAAATGTTATATCACGCGGCTAAGGAGCGCCGTAAAATTTTCCATCTCTGTCTTACTGAGAGATGCAAACGAGAAAAATCCATATCGACGACACGAATATCTTGTGACCCACTTATCAGCGTGTTCTGTGGGAAATAGATATGATGTTAGAAACTAAATATTTGAAGATGACACCGCCGATAGCAACAGGTACTAATTTGGTCTGCGAACGGTTGCATTTCGCTCACGTTTCTCACGTTCGAAATCACGTTTACTAGCGAGGCACATGTTTTATTACGTACCATGTCACCGCATGAATATTGATGCATTCACGAATTCCTTGATCTGGTTCGCGGTGAGTTGCTAACGTAATCTATTATACACAGGCAACCGCAAATACACATGACTATATTCGTAATTATTAAAAAAGAAGAAGAGAATAACATAAAAATGTCCGTAATTTAGCATACTAAAACAAGAGTGAAGAACTTTGCTCATTTAGAACAAATAAAGATCTTCAAACAGATTGTAAGCTGAAAAATAGAATACACTTCTATTCTTAATTATTATCTCTGTCGTATTTCGCAGTAAGTTTTATTCCACATACGTCGCAAACAAACATTATTCGACACTGATTGTAGTTGTGAATGCTATACGATACAGTGAACGCGTCATTTTAATTTAATAATCAATTCAAAGTATAAATTTTTGCCTATAAAATCATAGATTATGACCGTGTGTTTACTATTTATTATTTATCTCAAGCTGTATTATCTCAACCATAATCGCACAACATTTCAGACTGAAGTAATAATACTCGTTATAAAAAGCTACATTGATCATTCATCAAGCCATGCAAAGCTTAAACCCAGCAGTAGTCTACGGTAATGCCGTCGCGATCATACGATCTTACTCTGAAAACAAAGGAGCCTCTAAGATCAAACGTATAATTTCTATAATTAGACCTTGCCTCGGGTATTTTTCACGCACATCGTGTCACATCCTTCCTCCCGTATTTGCATCTGGTTAAAGTCTCACGTGTATCGATCGAGAATATAATACCATAGGAATTACCGTTTTATCGGCGCTTATTTACTCCGGTTTACCTTGTCATCGAGGGAAATACAGGCATTAACGTCTTCTTTGTTTTTATCTGCAAATTGCCAACTGAAAGGATGCTTTTGCATCATTATCTAAATGTGGTTTATTTATAACTTGCGCAGTCTCTCGAACACACATTGCTGAGCTACGTCACTTTAATTGCTCTCCGACTTTACTCCACGTTCCGAATGTTCATCTTGCGCGTTCAAAACGATTTTCAATCACAAAGTGAAGAAAACACAATTTCCCTTCCATTCATAAATTATTCTCCTTAAAATACAAATCAATACAATAATCATTAATTGACGCGTCTAGAAACTTTTCAATGCTCCCTTGTTTTAACGAAAATGATTGCCACCTAAATGATATTAAATTATAACCACCTAATTCAAAATGATTAGATGATAACCAACTACGTCAGCATGATTTTCAATTTTTGTATTATCTCATGCACTTAAATGGCACCTCCTAGAAACGTTTCGTTGCTTTCTTCTTAGCAATACGATTCTTATATTGGCCATAACTCACCCAAATCAGACATAACTCAAAATGATCTCTATTTGCAAATTCTTTTTACACTACAAGCCAATGTATCCTTGTTCATTAGATTGGCAACTCTAGAAATGTTTCAATACTTTCTTAATCAATGCAATTGTTATTTTCACAGCAGCCATAATTTAATTGCTAATTGCCGCAGCTAATCACAATGGTTATAGATTGCAGATACGTTTCAAGAAATTAATGGAGAATAAAACAATCACACAAACATCAGAAATTCTTTTTGACTGTTCAAAGTCTCCTCACCAGAGACTATAAAAACATAATAGGGACTCGTTTCACGATCGTTGTTGGTAAGGGATTGAAACCGATCTCGAACGATTCTCACGACGTTGTTGTTGTTATAAATAAGCTTCATTCATTTCAATCTATCACGGTTGCCAGCGCGTTGCGCAATTACTCAAAGATTTATCATCCGTCACGGGAGTGGCAACGGCGTGTCATTGTTTCGTTATCATTGCCATTACTGACAGGAAAACAACGGAGCTTATTGTAAATAATATCGGCCTACGTTTCGATTAATCTGCACATTCGAAAACAAAGAAAGTGCCGGGCGGATCTTACCGTGAATGATGTGTGCTCGGCTAGTATCGTTTCCGTTTTTTGGCGCTAATCAGTTGTACGTATCGTCGGAATGTTTATTTCTGCATCGTATCGAAACGCATATGGTTATGTGAACTACCGCACGTTCGGCCGGCGCGCAATCCGAGGTTAAACGACAATTAAAAGTAATCAAGGACGGAGATATTGAGATGAGATATTGGAATTCCCGTCCGGTAGATGCGTATCAATACGATTAATTTTGTGTACCAGGTTTTCGCACACGGTTTTAAGACATCCGATTCGTGGGGCGTTAAAGGCCAGATTCAGGTATAGTTACGGTATACGTTGCGTATATTCTTAACAGCGATGTCTTGGACCTAACTTAACTATTCTATGCTTTCTTCGGAAAGTCCGGATTTTTTATCAGCAAGTCATGATTATTTTTTTATCATCAATCTTCGATTATCACTGGTCGAGTACATGTGAACATTTTAGTAATTCTTTTGGCTTCATCGATCAACTTAGATGGATAAATTCGAAAGTTTCAATTTATTTGTTCAACCATTCGTATAATTGTCAGACAGAAGTAATAGATCTTGTCACATTTTGATAGAGAAAAATAAACTTTTATGTCTCGTTTATGATTGCTTGAACAATAATGTTCTCTGTCTCAGTTAGTATTATTGATGATAAGGGAATAAAAATGTATAGAGCGAATTTTCTAATTCCAACATATAAAAATGTACATTATGTAAAGAATAATTTGACGCACATTTTGCGGTGATTTGTACACTTAATATCAATCTGACATATGGGAATTGACCATGAAGGATGAACGTGATATATTAGTTATCAGTGGCGTCACCTGTGAGTCACTATCTTCCTCCGAAATTACAGAAGATTTCAAGGAATATCTTTATAGTCGCAGCATGAATAATACTATTTTACTAAAGAATGAACATTGGAGATCGATCCTTTACATTCACTTTAAATTCACGAACTACTTATAAATATCAGTGTACAGTTATGAATAGTACCGATGTGGAAAATACCAAGTGAAAATCTGTGGTACATTGGGAAAGTTTCAGACGCCACCGACCTCAAGTTTGATCGTACGGAATCCACTTGTTAATCAGTGCATCTTTCAATTTCGGGATCTTATCTGCAGCTTTGAAAACATGTCGAAGGATTAGCGATTGTTTTTGTGTTATCACTGTGAGAGACATTGAAAAGTTTGCATTCGATGCAAACATGACTGCTACCGAACGTGCAATGCAAAAACGTGCGAAGATAGAACGGACACGTCTGACTACTACACATACAATTCTACTGATGGGACGATACACGTACCACGTGAGCGTTCAATGTTCACAGTCGCATAACTTAGCTAACTTCGAAAAACAAAAGTCAAGCTCTTAATAATTTGACTAAGTAAAAAGTAATGCGGCAAAATCTAATTGCTTTAGCTTTCTTCACGTTTCATGCTTCTCATATTTACTTTTGTTATAAATATGTAAAATCAGTAATATAGTGGTTGCATTTTTCTTCCAATTCATTCTTTTAAATATTTCTGCTGCAGCAAATGACGGATAAAATTGAACGGAACCTACAACGTAACGATGACTCTAAATACCGAGCAATTTATCTCTGAATATTCTACGAAGTTTTTCTGGAGATATTTTAACGAGTAATTGGAAACACGATTGCAGATAGCAGTGCAACATGATCGGAATCAGGAAGCAATCCCTAACGGTCAGTAATAGGAAAGGAATAATTATTTTCAATGCCAATTCCTTATGGCCTTCATCGTAAACGGTATTAGATCAATTTTTCTAATTATATAATGGTGGGTGTGATACTGTAAATTATGTGTACCACCCACTTTTGTTCGTCAGCATATCGCATTTTCATTTTGTTCTTTATGTAACAATGCACACTTTGTGCATGACATTATCGGCAAGTTTGTAGAACGTTAGTCGTTTATCAAAGTATTTTTGCATACGTACATATTTAGTATATAGTTTATCAGTAAACTTACTGAGCTACTCCATTTAGTTGCGGTAATGGCGCAGTTTTGCTAGCAAACATGAATTTATCTTTCACATTCTATTGCTATCGAAGGATCTTTTAATAAAAAAAATTACATGAAGAATTTCGAATAAATATGGAACAGAATTTTGCTGTGACTTTTAGCGATGATACGAATTGTGTATCATTTTTAATTACCAGGAAATACTGACGAGATGTATCGTAATAGGAACATTTATTGTATCAAGTTGTTTGAAAAGTTTTAAAGCTTCCTCATGCGTTGATCAACAGCTTTGCGTTAATCCTTCGGCGATAACACAATTGAATCAAATACGCGTCATTCTGATAGGCAATCTGCAAGTATTTGACGCTGAATAAATCCGTTCAGTCCTTGGTTGATAAAAAAACACTTTAATGCTAATAGTGCTACGCCTCCTAATTACCTTACAGAGTTTTTCAAGATGAATTATCGATATTTTATAATATTTGTCACACACAAAAATGTGAAATGTTAAGATCAGAATTTTATCAGAAAATGAAATACATATTGGTAAGAAGATCGGAAGAATATCAGAATATTGAATATTGGAAACGAATGCACAAACTAATGATCTATTCAGCTATTCTTTTATTGTAGTGTGCTCGAATTTTATATATATATATATATATATATATATAATTCTATAGATTATTTTATAAAATTTTATGTAGGGGAAAAATGATTTTACTTGAAGTAGAAGTTTCCTCTAGCGAAAGCAGATTAATATTTAATATTTCCATATGTTACACTCACCATACTTGCACAAAGATCTACAGCCCAAATCCGACATATTAAGAACCGTATGTCGCCATCTGCGTGAATTCGAACTAATTATCCCTCCGCACCATCTGCTACGGGCTCTATCCCCTTTCTACTGCGAAAACGTAGGATGCGATCGCGGGAGGGGAACGATTTCGTAAACTTTGCGTGCGCCTGCTCGAGCTTACTTGCGATGTCTAGGCCATGATAAGTGTCAAAAATTCCAGCCCTTATCTTTATGATCTCTGTCCCCGTTATCGGATGTAATATTCAGTATAAAGACTTAACGCCGCTGATAGACACGTTCGTTTTACTCGTCCCGGAACCAAGACGTAAATCAAGTTCTCGATCTGTTCAGCTGCTGGACTGCTCGCGTTCGGATATGGACGAGATCAACGGTAGGTCATTCAACAACAAGCCCGATTTATCACCTCAATAATCTGCCGAGTCATCGATAAATCACAGTGTATAGGCGTCCTTTGGGAATCGGTGACTCCGCGGTCATAAATCATATCTTACCGAGCGCCGGGATGAAAACTGTCAATGTCCTCGTTGATCAAGAGAGTGAATTCACTTCGTACTTTCTGACACATTCGAATTTCATTTGACAGGCATCGTCTGCCTTTTTCTTGCGATTTCTGCTCGATGATTATTTTGTGGTTTCATTGTTCTGCGATTCTTAGTTCGTTGTTTGAGTGTTTGATTTACTCAGAATTAAAATAAGTTCTCGGTTCAATTTCTCCGAGATTCATTAGGGGCTTAACAGTGCTTCAGCGTTTTCTGATTAACCCTTGCTTCTTGATTTATTTTCAAAGAAACGTGCGTGTGCAAACAATTAGTTATCACAAGGTAAAACTAAAATAGTCCTGTTTTTATTCAATATATTTATAAGCGTCGCTCATCAAATTCGAGGTTATCGCAGAAAATGTTTTCAGACGGGACTCCTTATTTCCACGTGAGGGGTTAATATTACTTGGTTTGAGGAACTACAGAAAATCCGTACGAGGAATTTGCAAATTTTTAATAAAGATTACATGTGTTATGATATTCGTCGAAGAACATAGTGCTTGACCACGTTTTCCCGAAGAACACCGACGATAACACGATCATTAATGTTTCATGGTTTCTTTATTCGGAAGTAACATGTGGCATGAGAGAAAAATGACAGATATCGATCACCATGATCGCTAATGTTGAGATGGCCTACCTTCGCGGCGTGTTCATTCTCGCGTACCCTACTTTTCACGCAGCCGAGGAATATTTATAGACTTTTACTTGTCGTGAGCACATTTCTTTCGCACTCAAAACAAACGCGGCTGATCGATTTATATCGCCACGAACGCAAGGGCCGTTTGTATCCGGCGTCACTGAACTTTAACAAGTCCGTTGAACGTTCCTTTAAACGTTCCCCGTAATTAGTCCATGAATTTTCCGTCTACAACTTTGCTCGGACTTTAATCCATGCCGGTTGCGTGTTGACAATCCGTTTTGAATATTCACTCTGCTTTAACATAGTCTCCGAATAGTTTTTAAATTGTTCTACATTTTAATTTGAAATACAAAATCGAGGCCAACGAAAATTAAAATAAATTGACATTTATCTATTATGTGTAATGAACTGTTGTAACTTTGTGTCCACAAATTTTCCTATAATCTACCTGTGCTTATTTTAAAGCGTCAGATCTTTACTAAAATTTAAAATTAGAGTTAGTTACTTTTTTAAAGCTTTGTCAATTTTAACCTACTCTACGAAGTTTAAGAATTTTTCTTGTACATTTGTTTTTCTGTAACGTTATAAAGAGAAGTCTCCCATTTCGAATGACTCTCCGAAAGTTGATCAACGATTTTTTCTCGCAACTTTATCGTACTTTGAATGACAGAGTCGTGCTGTACTGTTTGACAGTAGATTTCAGTGTTACAAAAAAATGTTACAAAATTTGTTGATAGCCTTGATGCTTTTTAATAAACGCAATAATGATCGCAATAATGGTCACAATAATGATCGTAATAATGATTGCAATAATGGCCACGATAATAATTACAGGTGCTCAATAGCAAGGAATGTACCTCAACACACCGAGAAAAAAAATTCCCGGGAATTTTTAATCGACATTAGCACATCCTATCTCACGTAAAAATCAGCCATAAAGTGCTGTACACTCCAGAAATATAATAATTATGCGAAAAGCAGCGGGAGATCGAGTGATTTGATTTTTTTCAGACGGGCATTCGTGGCGTGCCGGAATTTGAACGTTTTCATAAACGTAGTACATTACTATAGAAAGTCATGAGTAATCATATAAAGTGATTAAATAATACGCTAGCAGTGATAAGCAAAAAATTCTTAATTAGAGCTGAAGCAAAAACGCCACGTGGCTCCTGCGCGACTATTCGGCGAGTTAGATGTTTCCTTGGAAAAGAATTGTCCACCCGCCACCTAATTTTCACTATTAGTTCCACCGTCGCTTTTGATGGCACCCAACCGCTTTGTTCGATTGACCCACTTCAAGGAACAAGTGCTGTCTCTTTTCTCTAACGCGGATCACTGCTACATCGGTTTCAATGCCATTAATATTCCTTGAATCCATTCTCGTAACTCGATAGTTAATTACTGTCGTGCCACCTCTCTTACCAGCTAATTTCCCCGCGAAGCATTTTTCTATACATTTAGGCTTCAAGCAGATTTATGCCATGAGGTAACTCGCACAGACATCGTTTTTTAATGCATTTTTACCATCTACTTTCGAAAAGATTCCACTATGGATTTTTCCATCAGTTCTTGTTTTTTTTTATTTTACATACTTATGCGGATGCAGCATATAGCAAATGAAGTTTTCGTAACAGTATAGTTTATAACAGTTAACATACTATGTAACGATAAAATCGAAGAATTATTTGTCGACTTAGGAAGAAAATGATAGTGATAGTAAACGGAAATGGTGAATTCACTTGACGAGATAAATATTTCACTCATTTAGGAGATCGTTCACATACAATTTTTTGACGTTAAGATGTGCAATGCCTTAGAAATAAATAATTAAAGTCCAATATGTATCTTGAGAGAAATTATTGGATTATTTACGCACGAATGAAGCTTTTTGTGAACAGTGTGGAGTTTTAAGGCCACACGAGGCGTATTCAGCACATTCTACGTGAAGCGAAGTGAAGTTCAGCGTTCCCAGTGCATGTCATCGCCTATCTCGCAAATCAATATCGTGTCGCTAGAAGTAATATACGTGGCGATATCTTTGCCGCGGTTATAAATAGCGGCATTTTCTAAAATTGACTGACGTCATAAATAGCCGTCGCTCTCTGTGTGCGTACATCACATAATTGAAGCGCGAAAGTGGAATATTGCCTAAACATAGACGTCGGTTATACCCGAGACAAATTCATGGAATTACCTGTGACGCAATCCAGCTATTCTTCAGACGGTCACGGAAATAATTGTAAAGTAGACAGCAAACAAACAAATAAATATCCGACCGAAGTACATATAAATTTAGTCTTAATCTAAGTGTCAATATAATAGATTTCATGCATTTATGGTAAACATTACTAGAAAGAATATGAAAGGAATAATATCATTTTCATTTCATGAAAATTATTGAAGAGGAGCAAGACCCCTGTGTCTTAAAATTGATGCAAAATATTTCCGCAGTTCAGTAATCGCCAATTTTTTAATGAGTGACTTACTTTTTCAAGCCCCAAGATAAATATTTTAAAAAAGAGTAAATTGTTTGCAGCTAACGAAAAATGCTTTTATTTATTATTAATACAATGTAGTCATTATTTTAAAATGCAGCAATCCATTTAATTATCCTTGAGAAGATCTACATATTCAGTGCAGCAGAAATTGCATACGGTTTATTGTAGTCGTTCCCTAGCATCTATACTTTAATTTACTGTTTTATTTAATTAATTCGTGAATTAATGTGGCATTGTCGGGATTTCAGCAATGTCCTTGGAGGAATCACGACGATCGCAGCGTCCGTACAGGTACGGGATGGTTCTGCTTTGCGTCGGCGCCCTGATAAACTGGTTAGGCCTCGCAGAGAACTACGTCGAACCGGTACGATATGTCGGTGTTGCTTGCATAATCGCGGGGGCTCTTCTCATATGTGCTGCAATGTGTTGTTGGCTGCACGCACCGCCAAGTAGGGCAACCATGCACACACAACACACAAATCATCCAATCACCGCTCAGGTAAGACTTCATTTTTCTAAATCGCTGCGTAACGATAAATTTCTTCTGGAACGCGTCGCAACTCGTCTCGACTCGCCGGTTTCTTGGATCTTGCATCTATTATCTACCAAACCCTCGCAATTCTGTGTGAAAGCGACACTAAATTTCTCGAAGCGAACAATGCCTTTCGTTGCTGACAATAAACTGCGAGGATTTATGCCAATCACTGGGAATTGTGCTAGAACGCTCTGCATAAAATTACTGATCTTTCACTTCTGCATAATCGACCGATATAACACACACTGAAACTAAAACATTGATTTTTGTGTACATCACCAACAGAACAAGTAACTGTTTTCTAGTTAAATTAAAATCTGTGTTATTCGAAACAGTCTATCAAAAGTAACACACTTGAGAAATTTGTGTACAGTGTTACCGTAAAATATGTGCGAGCGCATCACGTGGATACCAGTATACACATTCTCTTATTTTATTGTCAAGATTCACGTCTATCAATCAATCAATTTTCTGTGGCTCCTTCTACAATAAATAACTTGGTGCAACTTAACGACTTCGAGACGTTATACGATTAAAGTATCATATTTAACAGGATTAAAATTAATGTTAAAAACGCGATTGGCCACGTTCGGTGTCAACGACCTCACGTTCGCAATCCTAACGCAGAACAGCGATTTAGGAGCTCCGGAACAGTGCTCTTGATCGAAGCCACCGAAGATTATAGCGTTTTTAAATCGATCCGGGTCAACCCCCTCTTATAGACCGCGGAGAGTACTCGTTGCTACTATAGTAGTCCACCACCGAGCCGCAATTATCGTCGATTGTAAACGGGCTACAGGATAAAAATAATATGCTTCGATCAGAATCGTCGCTGCCATCTTTCTTTCACACGCAATTCGCTCCGGGGGCCTCGAAACACGGCGGATCATGTTTTATATACGTTTCCGAGAGCCATGTGGTGTTCCATGGGTTGCGGAATAATTGATGAAAGCTTCTGACGGACGAGTTTGACGATCAGCAAATAGTTGGTGACGCACGGAAACGCGGGAATCGATTCTCAATTTGAGTGGAATACGATTTTGCTGGAATCTTAATCGGCCTCGTAACATCCTGTCTGCGGCCTTCCTTTCCCTAATTAATCAATTTACATATACAGATAGACCGAACAGAAGAGTTTTCTTTTTACTTATTACATTTTTAGTAAGAAACTTTCAGCAAGTTTTTTTAATTTAAGTTTCAGTTTAATTTAATTTAAGGTTCAGTTTATTCTTTTAATGGGATGAACTCCTTGTTATGTAATGTAAAAGTACAATAACGTTCAAACAGAGTGCAAACAAAAAAGATACAAAGAGAAATGTTAAAACAGTGATATGCTATGTCATAACAGAGTAACAGTAAGGCTAAATTCTTGAAAGTATAAAGTGAGCTGCAATAAGACAACAGAATCATTGAAGCGATTAGCAATAGTTGATTAATATAATTATTGCTCCAATAGAATGTAGGGTGGATTTTCTTATCTAGAGAAAAAGCATTTCCTAAAAGACTGAAATTCTCATTCGAAACTTTCCAACAAGATCTCACGGTTGTTACGCGTTTTCCAGAAAACACGTCATTCCGGAGAATCGGAGCTTCTCGGTGTCATTTGATAAAGGTTTTTGTCGCGAATACGCTTATCTTCCCACGATTATATCTCATCTCTGTCTAGAATGCTTCCTCTTTTGTCCCTTTCGCGCTATTCTGTGCTCAATCTCATTGTCCCAGGATCTTGATTGCGCGTTGTTCTCGAAAAGTTCGCTGTGAAAACCTGTCTCTCTCTTTTTACTCTCATCCTCGTTTCTTTTCCTCATTTTCTTTCTTTTTTTTGCTTTTTCGAAAGTAGTTCGCCCAGGCAGCGCAGCCACTCGACTTAAAATAGCCGGTGTTCCCTCTTTCAGAATAAGGAAACAATAGAAGTGCGAAGGCTGTCCGTGGCTCGATGCATAAAGGAGGTCGGTAGTCGTAGCGGCGCGTTTAGCTACCGTCGTAAGGATGTTCACCCGGAAGCTTCTGCGTCTATATTTATCGGTGGCCATCCTTCGACGTATACCCTCATTCATGACTATTAGGTCATTTATTAATTGCATCGAAGATTTGCTGGTTCTTCGATACTATTTTAACAAAAATATGTAGTTAGAACTATACACAAGTGGATCCTCTTTATGCAATTAGTTAGCTCATGCATTTTCATCATATGCGTGCGTTCATCTTATCATTGATAAATCGCTTAGCTAGTTTACAATGCATTTTGCATAAACAGTTTCTCTTAATCAATTCCATGAAAACACAAAGTTCTTATCACTCCAATGCGAGTCCCGTTTTGGTTATGTACTACAGCCAACTAAAAGTTCCGTAAAATTTAGTTGTAAATACTTGCGTATCTTTGATACATCTAGTTTGGCTGGTTCAATTGTGTCGTAACACAGCAAATTTGTAGATAAAATGTTCTAAGAATTCTGCGTGAGAACTAGAAGAATTCCGCACAACTATTTTTACGAACCAGTATGTGATTTATACTCGCAGGAATGTGTGCACCCTAACATACTCGGGCGCTCTTGTTGCATTTTCGTAACATCGTCTGAATATTTAGCCGGTTCATTGCGCGTTGACTCACCCCGAAACTTGTTAGTTTTTCCAAGAGTCCAAACAAAGTTCTCGAACCCAGGAGCATCACGAATCCTCGCTTTCTACCGTCACCGTTCTATTACGGTCTGCAGCATTTAATTCTTCTATCGCAGCCGATCGAAAGGAAATTACGTGTCCAATGGCTATCCATTAAATAAATGAAATTCTGCAGAATGTCCACGAACCATGAAATGCAGAAAAACGGCAATGTTGCAACGCGATACTCCGCAATCGGTAGCAACGAGACGTAACGCGGGAAAAATGGCTGACTTCACGGGGAAGAATCGGCGTCAGTCGTTCACCTGCCGTCGAGATACACCCCGATGCGATTATGCAATTTTCTCGGAACCTTTTTTCTTTTATGGTCGCGAATAAACCGCAGCTATTTTCGTACTCTGTGTCCCTCTCTCTGTTCGCCTGTCTGCACGTAACGCGCCCTTTCGTGTCTTAGGTCCGCATTCGCGGCTATAAACTTCATAAAGGTGTCGAGGC
>CM052164.1:11502656-11513406 GCA_028455555.1 Augochlorella aurata
TAACTATTTCAATCTTTTCAATCATATCTAACTATTTCAATCGTTTACGTTTCAATTGTCCTCAATGACATTATTTAATAATTTTACTGAGGTTATCATGTAGATAAAGATTGTTCAGATTTTTCTTAGTAGACCACAATAATTGAAAGTTCTATTAATAATACTCTTCTGGTAGATAAAGTGTTAAAATTTGTAATCCTCTATGGGCCCGCGTAAGTTTTAGGTCACGTGCTAATATATCGACATTTTACTAAATAATTTTATTTATACTTCTTAATTACATAAGATCTCTGAGATGACAAGTAACAATATTGATGATAGTTGCCAGGACCATCAACTTCAAATGTCAAAGTAAATGTCTTGCAAATAGATATTTAAGGAAAAAATTCGGCCTGTGGAGGGTTAATATAGAAATTTTCTTTGCTCTGATTGGTTGGAGTAAGAGAGCATGAAATCAGCACAATTAATTCTATTCGGAAAACGTATTTCCGAAGTCTATTTTTGTGTCTATTTAGTATTAAAAAAATCCATTTTATGCCAACACTACAGTATTGCCTCACCATATTGCGCCATGCCAGGGACAAAGGGCTCAGAAATTTTGAGGTATGTTACAGACACTATCTTTCTCTGATTGGTTGACGCTCCACAGCTAAGCAGTGCTGCCCTCACAGTTTTAGACAAAAAGAGAAGTGACGAGTGAGCAAGAGGGCACGACATCAGCAAACCATAAGCGAAACCAGTCACACCGATGACCAATGTAGCTTGTCTCCCTTTAGCGTGCTTGCGATCTCACTTTTTTCGTGTATCCGTATGCCTGGTGCTCCATCTCGTAGAATTATCGAGCATATTTACTAGCGAATTTGGGAACGATGTTCAATGTACATTGAACATTAATTATTTCATTACCCTGAATGTTAGTCCGTGAGAATGAAAGAATGTTGCAAGTGAATAGTATCTTCATATCTTTTTCTGAAAAATAATTATGTGCTCGAAATGCAAAATTTAATATGTAAATGTTATTTTTAAAGAAATCCAGAAGCCATCTAAAAGGTTACTGAAACTGTGCAGTTAATTGTGTTTGACGACTACAATATCCGTCATGGAGATGTAGCAGAATTTTGTGTCATGACGATTATATCCGTCATACGTAAAATTTCGTTACAATTTGATATTTAAATTGTAATTCTGGCGAAAACTAAATTATATTCGTAAATATTAATATGTTTAAAATGTTTAGAGGTCAAGACGAAATGAAACAAACAAATGAAAATTGTAAATAATTTGAGTTGGATTCATGAGTTGGATTCGTCTTTTTGGATTCGTCATCGCTTGATTATCGCGACACACACTGATGGGCTCTTTGCAAAGACATTGCCACAGTTAACTGGTTAAACAACTAGAAATAGCAAATTTATCAATAGAATATTTTCGATATAATGATTCTTTCACACATTCATGGTTCTAAAATCACCGTGTGTGTTTGACGTTATTAATTGTATCCGTTTCGAAATGATAGGACAAAATAGCCACAGGAGTGCTTAATAATATAATTGGCAAAAAGAATTCTTATAAATATTAAACGTCAAGAAGCAATTAATTTATTAATGCAACAATTTCTCAAAACATCCGTGCTCGACAAATTATTCGACATCTCAGATTCTATCAGTTATTGTCAGTAACAAATTAAATGGCAAAATAGCCAAGGGGGTGCTTGAACAAATTTCTAGCAAACTGAATTGTTATAAATATTAAGAAGCCAGAAATAATAAATTTATTAATGAAAGAAATTTGATTTAATAATCCGCAATATCGAAATCAATGGTGGGGGTTACCTCCATGGATTACTGCTGACCCTTGGTCCACCATGTGGTCACTAGTGGTCATCCTAGTGGTCACTAATGGTCATTTAAGTGGCTATCAATGGCCATTCGAGTGGTCACTTTTGGTCATCGTAGTGGTCACTTCTGGTTATTTTTCCAAATTTTCCATAATCACGTGTTGTTTTAATTCATTGTGAACAGAGATCAAAATTAGCGTGGCGAATAGAATAGTCACGATTATCATTAACATTGAAATTAATTGTTTAAAGTTGTTACGTACGAACTCCACGGAATATAATTTTCAGTGTTAAAAATCTGTCTCCGGGCGCACCAAGAATTTTTTTACAGCCAGAGAAACGATAGTTAGGCGATCCCCTCCGTTTATACTAGGGACACACGCTAGACACACACACACACACACACACACACACACACACACACACACACACACAAGAACGCCACACCAAGAACCTCAGGACCATCCGCGGGAAAAACTCCCACGATTTAGTTACGTAGGCTATACCCCCACTACCAGAATTTCCCGCAGGAATCGAGTATAAAAAGGTCCAGATTTTCTTCAGCAACGGGCAGTATTCCACAGAAATTCGAAGAGCTAGATTGTCACTCTGCACAAATTCTCTATCGTTTTCTGATCGGGCTAATACGGAAATTCCAAAGTACGTATCCCGAAACATACTAACCCCCGCAGATCTCAGTGCGTAAAAAACGAGAAGCCAGAACTTAGGGCTCCGCGACACAACCTTACACAACCAACAATTGTACCAGACCAAAGTTGTAATATATCCTATTTTGTGTTTTAACCAAACCTAGAGTTTGGTTCATTATTACCTCATCCTACATTCGGATCCAGTCGCTAGTATTAGATCCACCAAGGTGCGCCTTTGCCGCTCGAGGTGCACCGAACAAAACTTACGAGACTAAGAAATCCACCTACCTATCCCCTCGTAGGCCCCGACGGTGAAACAAACGTCGGCTCATCTACGAGTTACCTTCCTGTGGGTCCCGGTGGCGAAACAAACACCGGCTCGTCCACGCTCTCCTCTCATTGTGGGTCCCGACGGCGAAACAAACGTCGGCTCGTCCACAATTCTTAAAAAAATCCTATTCCCCTAACCGACTAATTAAAAAGGAAAAACGAATCCTCGGTTACGCACGCTTGCCTTAGCCCTCGGCCCGTAACAAAGTATAGCGTTGCAAATAAATACGATCGTGTTTCGACTTGGAAAATTTTGGAGATTTTTAAAATCCAATTTTTTTGGCTAATAAGGATATAGCAAATCTATTGTATTTAAATGAAGTGTGCGGATTTATGTATTTGTTTTGCCTTACTCTTTTCTGATGATCATAAATGATGTTATTATGCTGCGTTCCTGGATTATTAATTTATAGGTATTTAGTTGTGTTCCTTAATAGGAATACGATGATATGTGTTGTTTATACTGCACTGGGTATAACCTTAGCTTTTATATTGAGCATGTTAGAAAGATACAGTTTCGTATTCGTGATGGGTGGTGGTATGTCTGGTGAAAAGTCAAATATCGCGCCGTGTGTTTCAGATGAAGCACCAGGCAAACGGATGCGCGAAAAGAGTGATTCTGCAAATAGCCGAAATAGTTTCGTGAGAGTCTTAATATGATGGAAACAGACAATCTAATCCTCATAAATCCCAATTCAAACTTGTATTTATTAGAAAATCATAGTTCTATTTGTTATTTCCATTTAATATATTTAGAATTATTTCATATGTTTAATTAATATACGTAGAAATACTTCCAGTATTGTGTGTTACGAGCCGAGGGCCAGTGGGCTCACGTGGCCGGAGGTAAAATGAGTTGTGGATAATTAGAAGGAAAATGTGTGGACTTGCCGAAGCTTCTTTCATCAACGGGTCGCCACTAGGTTAGGTGTCAAAGGAGTTTGTTGTGGACTTACTGAAGCTTCTTTCATCAACGGGTCGCCACTAGGTTAGGATAATGGAGTGTATGGTAATGATTCTAATTGGCCTCGTAACTTCTTAAAGAAAAATGAAGATGCACCTCGAGCGGCAAAGGTGTATTTATGGGATCGTACCAACAACTGACTCGAACTAGGAAATAGTATGATTGCCTTGTACACAGAATTCATTGGTAAAAAGTTAGTATAATTTACAAGAAAAAGAAATCTATTACAAGTCTACAGTGTAGTTTATTGTGTCGCGATTGTCCTAGGACACGCTCCCTGGTTTACGCACTAAATCGGCGGGAGTTAACTACCTCGTATACGTACTCGGTTTTGAAGTTTGCTTAAAAGAAAATTAAACTCGATCTCGCTAGGTTTCGTCGTCAGTAACTGACTTGAAACTGCCCCGATGCTGAGAAAAATCCTTGCCTTTTTATACCCAGATGGATCGGAATTTTTGGTAGTGGGTGCTGGGCCTACGTGATTAGATCATGGGAGGTTATCCCGCGAATGGTCCCGCGACTCAGGAACATGTGGTGCTCACCCCTTAAGCTGGCGCCAGCCAGACAATGTTCCACATGCGAGAGCGTACACCGCGGATGGTACCGCGAGGTATGTTTGGGTAAATCCGATATTAGTTTACAACGGTGAGCACGCCAAAATCACACCTGGAAGAACTTTCCCGTCTTTGCCAAAACATTGCTGTCGCTCCCACCTTCCACACACCAGCAACCGCCCAAGAAGATGCGCTAAGGCACAAGGGAAGGGTGCTTTTTTCGCAATGATTCGCTGATTGGTTATTGTCAAAATCAAGGGAAACCAATCAGCGAGTATTAGAAATGCGTGGGAGTGGCAGCAGTTTACCTTTTAGACAGAACATTTTTTGAAGTCAGAGTTGGAATAGAAATCGAGGCATCAAGACCTTGTCCGTTCAAGTGTATATAGTGAGAGTTGTATCAATATTCGAGGCACTAAGACCTCCCGTTAGAAGGTGTATATAATAAGAGGTTAAATAAATAAGTTTTTGTGCGAGCTAAAGTCCGGTCCTTCACACCTATAACGTCACATTTCGTCGCTATTACTGACAACGCCGTGACGCCCCAACAGGTAAGACAAAAATATTATATAAATTCTCACATTTTATTTGAAAATTATACAATACATTTGACACAGCCTTATACTCTATTTCGTAATATCAAAAGAATTCATAATTTGCAGCTATTAGCTCGATATCATCCTCGATACAAAACAAAGCACGATTTGCAACATTTTCTGTGCCGAGGATGATTTCGATTGCCCGGATCTCACCGCGAGGAGGTTGTTGCTACAGAGACCCGAAAGGGAGTCAGAACGAAGTCGGCATTCGCTATAGCTCCCTTTTTTACATCAACGATTCTTAACTTAGACGCACGCAATTACTAACTTATAAATAACTAAAATAAATAACTAAAATACTAACTAAGACCAAGCAATTATTAATTAAAAATCTCGTTCGTACGTTAGCTAGCAACCTCGCATATACCATTGCGGACCAAAACTGGATCAAAGAAGAAGTCTCCGATCCAAGGGGACCAAAATGACTCAAAGTAGAAGGCTCTGATTCTTCTAAAGTGAGACACGAGAACGAGTCAGAGCAGAAGGCTTTGACCCGGGTGTGACGCGACGCATACAATTCTTGCACAAGTCTCAAAGCCTCGCAGATTTCAATATTGGATGCTTTACCATGAAGAATGTTAATCCAAAGTTACACCCTCCAAACGCCAGGTGACCATTTCTCGATCCGCGTTCTGCCCCCAAGTAACCGGCGTTAGGCGCACTTAAGAGGACTTAGGACGTCTTACATTCCGATCATAGCAATAAGCGAGAGCCTTCCCAGGATAATTCACCAAATATCGAGATGTGTTCACACTTGCCCAAGCAAGGTTCAGCAGCAGGTTCTGTCGAAATCAAGAACGAGACGCGAATAACTGTAGGTAACGCAATAATATGCGACACATTTACAAAGTTAGCGCCTCGAGTAACTCGGCGACGCTACTCCCCGTACCACCCGGGCACTCCCGTGAGTCGGAAGCCGCTGAGCAATCTGAACTAAGAAACAAGCAGTTGTTAATTAAACCCTTGCCGTAACTTGAGGAGTATAATTCTTGATGAAGATTTTTAGTAATATCCTGTCAGGTATAAGCGTTATTCCTTTCTTTTAAGTTGATATAAAATTCCGTTCTAATATTAGTAATTCAGTTAAATGTCGGAATACGATAAATATAAATTATCTTCCTCCTCTATGAAATGATTATAATCGAAAACGGCATGGGGTTGAGAGGCTCGCAATTATTATTTATGACGCTCACTCGGACGCATTACGGAAACTTAAATTACGCATCCTTCGGCGAAAGATGGACCCACGGTAAATGATAAACCCTCGGCGGATGATAATCCCTCGACGGATGATAATTCCTCGGCGGACAATAATCCCTCGGCGGACGATAATCCCTCGGCGGACGATAATCTCTCGGAAGATGAGATGTCACCGTCGGTCAATAGTAGTGATGATCAGTTGATGGATCTTGAAATTGCAACCATGATAATCTTACAATACTTCATAAGGATTGTCGGGCAATCCTTTGGTCGCTGCACTCGTGAACATTCTTTGAGTTTTCTACAAATGAATTTATTCATTTCTGCAATAGTTGTATATATTTTGTATATTGACAAAGATTACACTTACTATTCCTTCCTTCTTGACGAAGCCCGACTCGTTGCCTCTCGATCTCATTCATCCATAATAGGAAGATCCACAAAGTCTGTAACAAGAGCAAGAAATTCGATTAAATTCAATCGCCATTAAATGTGAAAATAGATTATGTGCTATAGATACTTGCTTTGTGTGCTTCCAAAGATTATACTTATATCGGCCCTTCCTCGACGAAGCCTGATCGCTTTGCTCCTTGATCTCTGCAAGTACAAGATTCCACAACATCTGTAACAATAACAAGAAATTCATTTAAGTTCAATCGCAAGAAAATATGGAAATAGATTAGGATGAATACAGAAAGTAAGGATAATACGTGCCGCGTAATGATCCTCGTGTTCGCTATTGATTTGAAGTCGCATTGAGAATTCATGATAGAAAAATTGCAACGGAAATCGTTACATTTACGACGCGGCTCGCAAGGTTACAATCACCTACCGAAAATAACGCGAAACCACCCTTCGCGATCCGAGGCTGCCGAGCAAATAAGTTTAGATGTGCCGAACTTGGGTCGCGAACCGCGATCCCCTTCCCCTACCCCTTCGACAGAACGAGTATAATATCAAATATTGCATATTATAGCCGCGCCAAGTTAATAAGCTCGAGTCGACGCGCAGAACAGCAACAACCCTCACAAATACGGTAACCGATGCCCACGATTAAATTCTCCGAAATTCTCGCGGTCCCCTTGCCACCACTCCTTTCACAGAACGACAAATAATTAAAATCTGCTCTTCGAGTTACCGTATTATATTTTCGAAATCCTCGTAACGTATTATATCCGCCTGGAGTTAACTAGTGTTAATCTTGATATAACAATTTTTTCTTGAAACAGATCGAAATCCGCTGCTCGTTTATGACTCATGGAAAAAAAGGAAGCCTATTAGCCGCTTTTCTTTCTTCAGATTAAAAGTTGATTTTAATTGCACAAATTGATCGATACGTTATTAGATCTAATTTCTTTCGTTAATAAATTTAATATTTATGACTTCTTAATATTTATAAGAATTCCGTTTGTTACACCATTCCATTTAGGTAAAGACCGCTATGGTAACACAGCATTTTCTACAGAGTCGGTAATTCAGACTCTGAGACAAAAAATCATTGCACACAATGTCTGTACGGATTCTAGGTCTATACCATCAACCAAAATCAATTGTTGGTAATTTCGTTTAGAAGTTTCAGCGTTTTGTCGCTGCATAAATTGGTGCTGTTCGAGCGTTTAAAGACAGTGAAAATTCGTGCCGAATTTTACATTGTTGCTTATGGGAATAGCGGCACGATTAAATTGCTCAGGTATTTCATATTGAAATATGAAATGGAAAATTATTTATAATCGATAAATTATTAATATAATCGATTAATTAATATGTAAAACATTATTATAGGTACGATGCTAGGGATCTCATATGATTTGCAATCATAAAAATAAAAAGAAATTTTAAAATCACCTCAAAACATCAATCAATCTTGATTGCTAACTTGGTGAAAAATTACTCGATTTTAAGATTACTTCGAATTGATTTAGAATTATTCTCTTAAAAATTTTCGGACGTTTGGAAGCTCAATGTAAAGCTATGAGAAGTATCTTAATATAGGAAAATTTTGTTTTGGAAGAGATTTCTCCCGACGTTTTTTTTTGCTCCTTCTTGAGAGCGTACGCTAGCTAACGCCGGCCGGGTCTGGCTGGCGCCAACTTAACCAGTTAAGTGTGTTTGACGACTATATCCGTCATGGAGATGTGGCAGAATTTTGTGTCATGATGACTATATCCGCCATGCGTAAAATTTTGTTACAATTTGATATTTAAATTGTAATTCTGACGAAAACTAAATTATATTCGTAAATTTTAATATGTTTAAAATGTTTAGAGGTCAAGACGAAATGAAACAAACAAATGAAAATTATAAATAATTTGAGTTGGATTTATAACTTCCTGAGAGCTAACTTTGTTGTTGCTAAACGTTGTTAGCACAATTCGAAAAAACAGAATTGGCATTTGTAAAAGAAGTTAGAGAAACGCGTATCAAAAAAGGCGAATATGTTGCAAAATTTAAAAATAAAATTATGTTATTGAAATGGCAAGATAATAGGGAAGTTTTTCTTCTAAGTAGCGTCCATAACGACAACATCGTAGAGATAGAAAAAAGAAATGTAATAAAAAAAAGTACCCGAAATAGTTGTCGATTATAATATAATAATAAAATGGGTGGAGTAGATATAAGTAATGGCATAATTATTGCATACTCAACAGCAAGAAAAAGATTAAAGAAATATTATAAAAAAATATTTCTCCACCTTTTAGATGTTATATGTTTAAATTGATATTTAAGGTATAAAAAGAATGGTGGAAAATTAACCAGAATGAACTTTTTATTACAATATATTGAGGATACAGTTGCATCGTATCCCATCGAATCGCAAAAATTATCACAATCTCGCCCAATGACATCTAATGTTTCACGTTCGATCGAGAAACATTTCCCGGATTACACACCAGACACTTCAACAACAAAAAATCCTTCGCGAAGATGTTCTATTTGTTATACAAAAAAGATTAGAAAAGAATCTCGGTATTGATGTCCAACGTGCAAAGTGCCACTATGCGTTGTTCCTTGTTTTCGTGAATATCACACGACAGCAACAGTTTAAATTTTTAATTTCTATAAATATTTGATCTTTTTCTAAGTTTTTCGTTTATTGTTAGTGCCCAGCACTAAGATACTTTATGACACGGACGTGCCTAGCAGGCTATTTTTGAGTTTAGGATTTTTTGACTAACATCTGGTATGCAATTTAGACGTAAAGTAATTTCCTGCCGAGAGAACGCATACTTTATTGCTTAACTTTAGAATTCGCTTCTCTCGGCCTCAATAGCCAAGACGTGTCATAAAAAAGGGAAGATTCCGAAGGGTAAGTCCGATATTAGTTTACAATGGTGACCACGCCGAAATCACACTTGGAGGAAATTTCCCGTCTTTGCCAAAACATTGCTGTCGCTCCCATCTTCCACACACCAGCAACCGCCCAGGAAGATGTGCTGAGGAGCAAGGGAAGGATGCCTTTTCCCCAATATTGGATGCTTTACTATGAAGAATGTGTCAAGCTTCAAGCTTTAAGCTTCAAACATCAAGATTCAAACTTCAAACTTCAAGTTTTAAGCTTCAAGCATCAAGATTCAATCCTCATGCTTCGAGATTCAAAACTTTAGCTTCAAGATTCAAGATTCAAGCTTCAAGCTTCAATATTCAAGCTTCAATATCCAAGCTTCAAGCTTCGTGCTTCAAGCTAGAAGCTATTTCAGATTTTTAGTCGTGGTGGAAAAATCACTGATACCGTGGCTATGTTTCTGCTCGGATATTACATTATAGCGGTATGAGTACAATATTTCAACATAAAAAATTTGAAATGCGGAGAATTTAAGGATTTCTTGTCATTTTGTCGCAAAGTGTAAATATATAATTACTGTTAACGTTACAGGAAGCGAGGGCGAAAGATACGACCGCTGTTGTAACATACGTAATAATACTAACATCTCTCATCTTCATATTTTGTTACATAGGCGAGCTGGTCGCCGAAGAAGTAAGGTTTAACACATATCACTTCAGAGTCTCACCTTTCTCCATTCAAAGTAGGTACTGTCCCTTGCTCAGAAGAAGTCCGTTGAGAAAAGTGTAGGACCAATTTCCACCAACCCACCCATATTAACGCCCCAAAGAAAAGGGTAAACGCGTTGCTCTTATTGGCAGAAACGATCCCTTCCCATTATACCCAGTTTTCACTAAACGAGGGACTCGAGCCCGGCCGATTATAAAGAAACAACGTCTCCTGACTCTCTTTACCGTCTCGCTCCTCCGTGGTCGCAATTTCGAGAAATCGGTCGCTCGCTCCACCTAGCCTCTTTCACTTTGTTTTGGTTCCAGAATTTTATTATTATTGATTAAGTTACGCGCTGAACAAGAGACGTCACTAGGTGGAGCGGGCAATCGACCCCCTTGCTCTTCGCGTCGATTAGCCTTCTCGTTTATCAATAGAAGAGGGTTTTAAAGTAGGGACTACAGACGTGCAGGTCAGGCGTAGCAAGCGTGACACTCCTCTTGCCCCTCGATTGAAACGAGCAAGGGATAGTAATTTAACCCAGTTCAATGGCGTATTTGTAGAAATAATTAAATAAATCATGTAGAATAATATGATCCAAAAAGACAATTAAAAGCAGTGAATA
>CM052164.1:11513506-11539608 GCA_028455555.1 Augochlorella aurata
GTTGGAGCACACAGCCTCATTGCCATTCTCGTGGCTCATGCGTGTGGCCAGTTGAATATTTTGACGGCTTGGATCACGGAATTTGTTAACAAATTCGAATGCAAAAGGAAAGACGTATACTTTAAAGAAATTGGGACAATCGTGGAACATCATCTGCGTGTTTTGAGGTATAACATTTCGTTCGATCATTCTTTTACTCTGTTTATGTGTATGATCGACAATCGTTGAGCACAATTTGTTCATTTCACGAGATATGTATATTACGTGATGGCACGCGAAGAGACCAATGTCTTGACAGACGTATTTTCGTTTTCCAAAACTTGCTATGGAATGATATGGAAGAACAATAGTTATGTTTAATTAATTTCAGCAAATATATTGCAGTGTAAATATTTGCATCCATCTTCTAAATGAACTTTGCAAAACTTGATTTCTGTTTTCGATAAGAATTATTAATTGAAATTATAAATCATAATTTTCCTGTCACAATAACATGATCGTTGAATGTCTAATTACGCATCTATTTTTTATTGAATGTGCTATTTGAATTGCTTCAGTTCATATTTAGAGAAAATTCCTTCTGTACATATACGATAGATGTTCCAATTATCGCGCCTGTCCCAATATTCATGCGCATGGATTAAAAGCCTGTAGAAAAAGAAAAATTTTATACATAAATTGACGCCTCCTCCTTGATCTTACATGTTGATAGGTAAACAAAATAAAAAAAATACAGATCATCAATTTATATGTAATAGTTTCCATTTTCTGTACATTTTGAATCCGGGAATACAAAAATTGGGAAAGGCACGATAATTGGGACACCTATCCTACTTACCGAAGTTTCCGACTCTCGTGCATGTTAATTGCAGTTTGATATCGCGTATCGAAGACGTAGTGCATCGGATATGTTTCATGGGACTGTTTGAGTGTACGATGGACATATGCTTGCTCGGCTATTACATTCTTACGGTACGCTAACGACGCTAGGATTATATTTTATATGCACACTGTACCTACATCAAACGGATAATCACGATTCTATTCTTTCCTCTGTGTGTAGCGATAATATCGTCTGCAATTTTTATAATTCGAAACAGAAAATTGACTTTATTTTGACAAAATTGACTCTGAAATTATTTTAACTCTTTACCGACCGGTAGCCTATAAATCGGTGTTTCTCTCGATTGGTAGTGGGGAAATCGGTTGTCACGACAACCGATAATTTATTAAGGTATTATTGAGACAAAAGTGTTAGATTGTACTACTGTGAGCTTTAATTCTATAATATTTAATTCTTTAAATATTAGATACCTTCCGCGATTGATAAAATAAATAAAATAAAAATAGAAACTAAAATTTAGAATTGAGCTACTCTAAGCTCCAATATTATTATACATATAATTTTCTAAATATTAGTTACCTTTCGCGATTAATAATATAAATGAAATAAAAATAAAATTAATAAAATAGATAAAATAAATATTTTTTAATGCTAATGTTATGAAAATATAAAAATATTATTAGATCGGTCGGTAAAGTGTTAACCGTGTATCAAGGGATGCCTAGAAGCAAGTGACATAGAAATAGTGATCTATTAAGGGAATTTTAAACTTTGATCAGACATAAGGCACTATTACTGTTTATTTAATGTCCTCGTTAATTCTTATTTAGAATAACTTTCAGAATAAAATTATAGACAAGAGTTATAGACAAGAGTTACCGGTACAAAAAGTGCACACTAGTCTAACATTTCTATAACAGCTCTGATTTGCCTCGATTATGATGTGTTCTTGCAGGAATGGGCCGAACACAATATTCCAAATTTGTCCGGATATTTCGGTATTCTCATAGCCATTACATTCGATGTTTTTATAGTGTGTTATATCTGCGAAATGCTGACAGAGCACGTAAGTGCGATGCGTTTCTATGAACCAAATTCGTTCGTCTCTAGGATTACGACTTATCAAATGAATTGTTATCAGAGCATGAAAATTGGCGACGTAGTTTATATGACAAATTGGTACTATCTACCTGGCAAAACAATCCTCGATCTGACATTAATTATCAGAAGGTCCAGCGTAGTAATTAAGGTGACTGCTGGCAAGTTGATTCGCATGTCTATTTACACGTTTGCGGATGTAAGTAAGTTTGTTAATACTTTAATGGACACGACGATTTCGTGATTTGTAAAATCTACGTGTGTCGTTTCAGGTGGCAAAAACAGCTTTCGCATACCTAAATTTTCTACGCCAAACAACGTGATATGACCCATATTCCAACATTATTTATAGCATCCATGATTTTTCAAGATTTATATATTACTCTGTACTCTTACTGAAAGGCAATATTTTAAAGTATTCTACTCATGTAATCACGCTTTTTCATATTGCATAACGCGTTTCCAGAGAACAACGTACAATTGAAAAAATATATTGGTAGATGATTGGAAGATAAGATTATTTAAGAATTATCTAAGTGTCATTTCAGGAAGGGAATACTTACTTTTTTAATACTACTTTTTTACGACATCCACGAGCATTATACATTTCTAATAAAGCGCGGGTAATCTTACCAAATATTTTTTCATTTTATACATTCAACAAAAAATTTATAGATTTACAAACAGGTGAAAAGAGTATTGAAGAACTTTGATTAAGAGACTGCAGATTTCTCACATTTATGACAAAAATGAGTTAGCGAAATTTAATAGACTAGAGAGAACAAAAGAATTTAAGAATATCGGAATGCAGTTTCGATGTCATTCAAATGATTTAAAGAATGAAATACATTTCTATTTAGCTTAGTTTCTTACAATTGATGCAGCAAAGCGCCCAGCATACAAATTTGCAGTCTAATTACTACCTGTTTATATAATATATCAAATTTCTGTAGGACTGCTATTCTTTTATCATTTCTGTAGAATTACCCTCTTTTTTACTGCAAGAATTAAACACACAAGAGCTTGCTCTATTAATCTAACAAGTTTCAAAATATACTTACATTACCGTTGTGAACATTTGTATTGAAAGTCTACTCCTCAGAAAAAAAATAGAGAAACCAGGCAACGTTTGCACAGAAGAACGCACTAGTCAATGAAGTGTACATCTTCTCCTCTAATAAACATGTTTGCGCTGTCCGCTGCAACAAGTTATACTGAACAGACAAATCGATTGTCGAATATTTTCAAATATTCGTGAAATGTACGCAAGCGTTAAGCAACCCGGTTTATCGACTACTACCGTTCGAAGCACGCAAGTTATTGTCAGTAGCTTGCAGGACTTTGACGAGCGACTGTCATGGTCAGTCAATCAACGCCGATCCTCGGGATGATCCTCGGCAATCCGAGCGATTATAGTTTGCAGTTGAACCGATGGTATTTGAAACCAATAGGCGCTTGGCCATCTTCTTCGTTCACGTCTAGGCTCGAGCGATTCGCTTCGGTAACGTTGAACGCCCTCTGCTACTGTATCATACTGTTCACTGTGATTCCTTGCTTGTTGCACATGTTGCTCGAGGAGACGGATCCTTACAAAAAGCTCAGAGCATTCGGGCCGTTCGTGCATTGGTCTATGGGTGGTGTCAAATACACCACGCTCTTGATGCGTGGCAATGAGATACGTCTTTGCGTGGAGCACGTGGAGGTCGACTGGCAGATCGTGACCAGAGTGCAGCATCGGCTGGTGATGATGAGGTATGCCAAGTTCGGTCGATACGTCTCGGTCTTTTGCGCTGCTTTCATGCAGGGAGGCGTTCTATCTTACTGCTTTGTCACCGCGTTGTCCACGCGGCCCGTGGAAATCGGGAACGAGACCAGAATCGTGCACGTGCTACCTGTAGAGTTTTACAAGAGTCTGCTCAACACTGATCTGAGTCCTGCCAACGAGATCGTTCTCCTCTCCCAGTTCCTTTCCGCTTTTATAGTCAATTCCAGCGCTGTCGGCGCCTTCAGCCTCGCAGCTGCTCTCGCGGCTCACGCGTGTGGTCAGTTGAACATTCTAATGACTCAGATCACCGAAATGGTGAACAGATCACGAGATCGTGATATCAAATTCTTGATCACAGAGACTGGAGCGATTGTAGAGAATCATCTGAGGATTTTAAGGTAGTTTTTTGGTCATTTTTTAAGTAGAATTATTTAAAATGCTCTTCGACATTAACCTAGGGCTTTTTTAAATTGTAATGATTGCAGTTTCATATCACAAATTGAAGCAGCAATGAATAAAATATGTTTCTCGGAAATGTTTCACACTTCTGTGTCCACGTGTATGCTCGGCTATTACATCCTTATGGTATGTTACAATGTTATGCCTTCGTGAAACGTACTATATATAATATTTTTAACATATAATATTGAATATTGTGACAAAAGAGAAATACATTCATATTATTCTCTGTAATAATAAAATTTTCTTTTTATCATTGTTTCTGCTATCTTTGTATGAAACAATAATATTAAGGTATTGTCAGCTAAACTAAAACAAATTTTCGTGGTATATACGTGTATGTTAAACTCTACAATATTCAAAATAAGTTGTCTTCTCTTTGATTCTATACAATAACGAAAATATTACGTAGATACATTAATATCCGTAAACAAAACTTAAATTAGGCAAAATTTTGTCTACTGCGTGAATAATACTATTGTTATAAAAAATCAATTTTACTGTATTTCTCAGATCATTACTGCATATTATATCTGTAGTGACTTGGGTTCAAGATAATTGTTTATATATAAGGAACACAAATTTGCTTCAGAAAGTTCATTTTTCTAATAGATCTATGTGTCAAAATAATTACAGTGATGTTTCCAGTTTTTCAGTATAGAGTGCAATATTGCTGTTAGCAAAGAAATACATCTTTAGATAAGACAGAAATATGAATTAAAAAAAAAAATATATATATATATATATATATATATATATATATATGAGAAATAAATGTTTATTTTTTTTAATTCATCTGGATTCTAAATAGTATAGCGGCAGCGGAACGCCTAGAGGCGTCAGTGCTTTACCACGCATTGAAATCACTAGCCGCCATTCGGAGTTGGCGTGAATTGCGTTCGCAGCTGTATTACAAACTTATTCCTCACAGCTGTTATTTGTAAAGAAAACTATTTTAAGAATTTTTGAAGCTCATTCGGCTAAACGCAGATAATATGCAACAGCATGTTATATAGGACAGCTCGATAAAGAAAGAACAAACTCTAAAGATAAAGGAAATGCTGTCGATTTCCATGTTTTATTTAGTTGCACTATTAAAATTAAAATGTGTTCCACGAAAAGAAAACTCCAACCTCGACAGGATTCGAACCCCAGCGTAACAGCACCGAAATCGTACACCTTAGTCACTCCGCCAACCGATCAAGTTGTAATGAGCGAAAACATTTCAGTATATAATACGCACGTCACGATTTTTTGCACCCTTAAATCGCATTTTTTAGGTTAAAAAATTGTTTGTTTCAATGTAAAAACGTTTAAAATTACTTAATCCATACTTGCGGTATACTCAACAAGTAGTAACTTGTAGTGACACAGCAAAAATATCGACAAACTCGGTTTTCATTTTTTTTTACAATGTTGCAGTCGACTAAAAAATCTGACAAAAATTGAGTACATTACTTGTGGCAGTACCTTATCAGGGAATTACTATAAAAATAGCCCATATTTTAGTTTTCGAGAAATCTTCAATTTTCCGATATCTTTTTGGTTTTTCATTTTTGACAATCGCAGTTTGCAACCGAAAAATCTGAAAAAATTTTATAACATGTGGCTTGATATTCCAAAAAAGTCTTATTTTTTTCAAAATTTTAGAAAGCCGTTAAAGGGGGAAAAATGCCGGAAAACCGCGAAATCTAATTTACCCTGTAACTACCCTCACGGACAAGTTACAGGGTTAAAATTTTGCACAGATGAGTTTTTTTGGGTCAGCTATCGAACGGTATATGATTCATTGAAAAATCGCTAAGGGCACTTTTGACCATCTTAATCGGCTAGGCCCTTTGTACCAACAATTGATTTATTAATAAAAAAATCAAATTTCCATTGAATTTTCTGAAAAAATATTAGAAAAAGACTTTTAGAATGTTATGCGTAAATACCTTTGAGTTATTCAAGTAAAACTTTGTCTGTTACCATAATGGTTGGAATCACGCCAATTTGAAGATACTGTGGGAAGCAGTATAATGATGATGGTGAAAGTACGGAGTGAAGTCTTTTTTATTACTTTTCAATATATACAGGCGCCGCGATTTTGATCTCTAGACGTAATCGCGCTTACTCTCTTTCTGACTTCTTCTGCGGCATATTTTATATCCGCTTGCTTGCGCTGGTAATATTCTAAAACAATCCTGATTGGTTAACCCCTAATTTGGGTTCTTCCAATCGGACTGTTCTTTTGCGTCACCGCCTATTCCTTACGCCCTCGGCGTGCTTATCTTCGGAACGGCGTGGTGAACGGAGGGGATGAATGTGTCGTGGGACTTTTCCTTCGGGCCACCCGCGTTTGACGCACGTGTCGACGGACCGATGGGTCCGCTGTCAAGCGCCCTTCGGAAGATCCCCTAATTTACGACGGTCTCAGTTTGCTATTGAGGATTTTTAGAAACTAAACTTTGCTGACATGCGATACCTAAACTCTGGAAAATGTCCACTCAAAAATAATCTAGTCTTACGAGAGTCGTAAATTGTGTTGGCCGGTTGCACGAAAGAACAATGTCCCTTTTTGTGCGTACGACCGGACGCTACAATACGAAAGTATTTTTCTTTTAGGAATGGGATGATCACGATTACAAAAGTCTGGCTATCTATATGATGATACTATTTTCTATGACCTTCAACGTATTTTTACTTTGCTATATTGGTCAAATACTAACAGAACAGGTAACAGAGACAACAAGTACCGATTAAGACTGCAATTGAGATTCAACGAGTGCATTCTCAACAGTGCAAGAAAGTCGGTGAAGTGGTATACATGTCAGATTGGTATCACCTACCTCATAAATGCATTCTCGACTTGAAAATAATCATAACGAGATCCAGCGTGGTGATTAAGATTACCGCCAGCAAGATGATCCATATGTCCATCTACACGTTCGGTCAAGTAAGTATGCCAGTCGTTCGAATAAACGGTTCGCCATAACAGAATCAGACGGCTAAAGTCGTTTGATGAGAACTTTATGTCATTGTAGGTAATGAAATCTTCCTTCGCGTATTTCAATCTTCTGCGACAGACCGTATGATGAACGCACTCGTGTTCAAACGTGACCTATGTATACGAACTTCCCAATAAATCAAAATGTGTAGAATCTTATTTAGGAAGCGTGTGAATGGAGTTCCTTTTTAAATACAATATTTAAAAAATCATTATACTTGATCATTCTGCGTTGCAGTATCTTTGCATACAAATTAATGTTTGTGCGACGCTTGTGTTGCATCTGTTATTATTTATAAATAAATCGTGAATATGTTTAAATATTTGATCTCATATTTGAAAACGTTCTCAATAATAAACATGTTTTAGATTGCTAAATGAATTAATATACACGCTACATTTTATCCCCTATGTTAAACTATATACAATACTGTCAGAAGTGTTAAGCCATCATCTGGAGTTTGATCAATTATAATATATGTGTGTATTGATTGATAATAAAATCTAGTCGGCTCAATATTATTGCAGAGCACTGCGTGTATAATTTTTAATATACTCAACACTAAAGATGTAGAGTGTATTAATAACTACGAAAATTATCTGGTTTATTAAATTTGCAATTAATACTAATGGGGAGATAACCATCAACCACTGATATGCGGTAGTGATGTATTCCTAATGATACACATCATTTCAAAAATTATTTCTATGTTTCATAGTATGTACTTTTACCTTAAGCCAAATTTAAAAACCAGGAACATTGCTTAAAAGGTATTATCATTAAACACAATGTTACTATGTTACGTTACTCCTGACTTCTATTTCGAATCTCGAGAACTCACTTTGCGTCAATGCACATCACAGTTCGCGATTTGATCGCGAATAGCACAAGTATAAGGTAATGCAGTTGTATACCACTTAAAAACTCAAACATAATACATTATTGGAACAGTTAAAACGTCTGCCAGGTGTGTTTTACTTTTTTGAGTGGACAGTACATCCGATGCGAGATGGCAACAAGTTACGCTATCCATTCTGTTACTGTTGGAGGACACAGTTTCGCTGCCATTCTCGTGGCTTATGCGTGTGGCCAGATAAATATTCTGATGGTTTGAATCGCGAAATTCGTAAACAAATTCGAACGCGAACGGAAAGACCTGTACTTTACAGTTTAAAGGTATAACATAACAACAGGCAATTGTTGAGCACAATTTATTCATTTCACAAGAATTATATAATACGTGATTGCACGCGAAAAGACCGATGTTTTGACAGATGTATTTTCGTTTTTTTAAATTTGCTATGGAATAACATGGCACAACAATAGTTATATTTAGTTAATTTCTATAAATATATTTCACTATAAATATTTGCATTCATCTCCTAATTTAACTTTGTAAAATTTGGTAAGAATTATTAATTGAAATTATACATCAGTGTTTTAATCAATAAAGTTTCAGTGTTATCTCGACTATTACATTCTTATGGTACGCTAAAGACGCTAGGATTACATTTTACACGTACACTGTACCAACATCAAACGGATAATCACGATTCTATTCTTTTCTCTGTGTATAGCGATAAAATAGTCTGGAACTTTTATAATTCGAAGCAAAAAGATTTATCTTCTTTTTGCGCAAAATTGGCACTGGAATTATCTTAACCGTATCAAAGGATGCCTAGAAACAAGTGTCACAGAAATTGTGATTGATTAAGGGATTATTAAAATTTGTGTAGTTCTACCATAAATATTATATCTTTCTAATAAAGCGGAGGTAATCCAATTAAGTGATTACTCATTTTATACATTCAACAAAAAAGTTAACTATTTACAAGCAGTTAAAATGAAGAGTGATTAAGTGAAATTTAGAAGACTAGAAAGAATATAAGAATTTAAGAATATTGGTATGCAGTTACGATGTCATTCAAATGATTTGATAGAAGAAATATATTTCTATTCAGCTTTGTTTCTTACAATTGATGCAGTATTTAGCACATAAATTCACAGCCTAACTACACTCTTCTTTACTGCAAGAACAAAAAACACAAGAGCTTGCTCTATTATTCTAACAAGATTCAAAACATACTTACGTTTAGTTATTCAGATAAAATGTAGTTCCGTTGAAACATCTACTACTTGCAAAAAAACAGTGAGACTATAAGTCTAGGCAAAGTTTGCAGAAGAGAACGCACTAACAAATAAAGTGTACACATTCGCATTTGGCAAACATGATTGCGCTGTCCGGTGCAACAAGTTGTACTGACCAGACGAATCGATTGTCGAATATTTTCAAATATTCGTGAAATGTGCGCAAGCGTTAAGCAGCCGGGTTTATCGACTACTACCGTTCGAAGCACGCAAGTTATTGTCAGTAGCTTGCAGGACTTTGACGAGTGATTGTCATGGTCAGTCAATCAACGCCGGTTCTCGAGGTGATCCTCGGCAATCCGAGCGATTACAGTTTGCAGTTGAACCGATGGTATTTGAAACCAATAGGCGCCTGGCCATCTTCTTCGTCCACGTCTAGGCTAGAGCGATTCGCTTCAGCGATGTTGGTCGTAGTCTGCTACTGCATCATACTGTTCACCGTGATTCCTTGCTTGCTGCACATATTGCTCGAGGAGTCGGATCCTTACAAGAAGATCAGATCATTCGGACCGTTCCTGCATTGGTCTATGGGTGGTGTCAATTACACCACGCTGCTAATCCGTGGCAATGCGATACGTCTTTGCATAGAGCACCTGCACGCTGACTGGCAGATCGTGACCAGAGTACAGCATCGGCTGGTGATGGTGAGGTACGCCAAATTCGGTCGATACGTCTCGGTCTTTTGCGCTGCTTTCATGCAGGGAGGCGTTCTATCCTACTGCTTTGTCACCGCGTTGTCCACGCGGCCCGTGGAAATCGGGAACGAGACCAGAATCGTGCACATACTGCCTTGCGAATTTTATCAGAAGTTGTTCAACACAGATCTCAGTCCTGCCAACGAGATTATTCTGATCTCGCAGTTCCTTTCCGCGTTTATAGTCAACTCCAGCGCCGTCGGCGCCTTCAGCCTCGCCGCTGCTCTCGCGGCTCACGCGTGTGGCCAGTTGAACATTCTAATGACTCAGATCACCGAAATGGTGAATAGATCAAGAGATCGTGACGCCAAATTCTTAATCACAGAGACTGGAGCAATTGTAGAGAATCATCTGAGGATTTTAAGGTAATATTTTGTTCATTTTTCTAATTTAATTATTTAAAATGCTCTTCGATATTAATCTAGTGCTTTTTCAAATTGTGACGATTGCAGCTTCATATCGCAAATTGAAGCGGTGATGAATAAAATATGTTTCTCAGAAATGTTTCACAGTTCTGTGTGTACGTGTTTGCTCGGCTATTACACCCTTACGGTATGTTACAATGTTATGTCTTCGAATAATGCGTTCATTAACTGATCAGAAGAGAAGTATAATTCATATTATTCTCTGTCATAATAAAATTTACTTTTTATCATTGTTTATGTTGTCTTTGTATGGATCAATAATATTAAGGCATTGTAAGCAGAACATAAATTTTTGATGGTATTTATACAACATAAATATATTAAACTCTATAATATTCGAAATAAGTTGTTTTCTTTTTGATTTTATACATTAACCAAAATATTATGAACAAACATTAATATTCGTAAACAAATCAGATGACTGTGGATCTTTAGGCAATACAAGATTTCTAGCTGTTATTTATAAAAACTTAAGTTAAGTAAAATTTGATCTACTGTGTGAATAATTCTATTATTATAAATAATATCGTATACTGTATTTCTTGTGATCATACTTGATAAGAATGCATAAAAATTGTCTATATATTGCAATAAATAACCACGTAACATGCTCAAATAAAATTAAGGAATACAAAGCTTCACAAAGTTAATTTCTCTATGAGATCTATGTGTCAAAATAATTACAATGATGTTTCTAGTTTTTCAGATTACAATGCAATATTGCTGTTAACCAAGAAGTACATCTTTAGTTAAGAGAGAAATATATATGAAAAATAAATGCTGATTTTTTTTTAATTCATCTGGATTCTAAGTAGATGAACACGCATTGAAATCACTAGCCGCCATTCGGAATTGGCGTAAATTAAATTCACGACTGTATTACAAATTTATTTCACAGAGCTATTATTTGTGAAGAAAAACTATTTTAACAATTTTTTAAGTTCATTCGGCTAAACTCAAGTAACATGCAACAGCATGTGATGTACGACAGCGCAAACTTTCGATGGAGAAATAACAAGCTCTAAAGATAAAAGAAATGCTGTCGATTTTCATGTTATGTTTAGTTGTATGATTTATTTGATAGCCATACATTGTCTTATAATAAAAGTAAAATCTTTTCAATCTCTTTTTCCAGATCCTTTGGGGGATCCATATTTTATACTATTTTTTTCGAACTATCACTTTTCACTTCTTTCAGTCTGTTTATTATAGCCACGAAACATTTGAAATTGTTTAAATTTAACTATATAAGTACTGTATACAACAACAAGTTCTTCTACATTTGAATAATTTTTGAAGTCTGGTGTTCTGTTTTATTAACTTCTATACTACGTCCATAATTTGTACCAAAAATTGTTTATGATCTTATTAAGGAAAAAATCAAATTTCCATGGAACTTTATAAAGATATATTAGAAGAAAACCTTTTAGAATGTTATGCGTTAATAACTTTGAGTTATTCGCTTAAAACTTTGTCTGTTGCCGTTGTGGTTTGATTCACGACAATTTTAAGATACGAAAGTATTGTTCTTTTAGGAATGGGACGATCACGATTACCAAAATCTGGCCACCTATGTCATGATATTAATGTCTATGACCTTCAACGTATTTTTACTTTGCTATATTGGTCAAATACTAACAGAACAGGTAACAGAGACAACAAGTACCGATTAAGACTGCAATTGAGATTCAACGGGTGCATTCTCAACAGTGCAACAAAGTCGGTGAAGTGGTATACATGACAGATTGGTATCGCTTACCTTATAAATGCATTCTCGACTTGAATGTAATTATAACGAGGTCCAGTGTGATGATTAAGATTACCGCTAGCAAGATGTTCCATATGTCCATCTACACGTTCGGTCAAGTAAGTATGTTGTGTCGTTGGAATAAACGGAACACCATAACAGAATCAGACGGCTAAAGACACTTTATGAGAAATTTGTGTCATTGTAGACGATGAAATCTTCCTTCGCGTATTTCAATCTCCTGCGACAGACCGTATGATGAACGCACTCGTGTTCAAACGGTGACGTATGTGTACGAACTTCCGAATCAACCAAAATATGTAGAATCTTATTTAGAAAGCGTATGAATGGAGTTTCTTGTTAAATAAAATATTTAAGATATCATTATACATGATCGTTCTACGTTGCTATATTTTTGTATACAAATTGATGTTTGTGTGACACTTGAGTTGCATCTGATATTGCTTACTATTACAAATTTGATCTTATATTCAAAAATGTTCTCAATGACAAACATGTTTTAGATTGCTAAATCAATTAATATACGCTACAGTTTATCTCTTACATTGAACTGCAAATAATACTGGTAAAAGTGGAGTCATCTGGAGTTTGATAAATTATAGCGTTAGCATGTATTTATTGTAATAAAACGTAGTCTGCTTACCATTATGATTATGCACTGCGCGTATAATTTTTAATACGCGCATCATTAAAGATGTAAAATATATTGAGAAATAATTTATGAAAATGATCTCGTTTATCTAATTTGCTATTAATGATAAACGTGATACACATCATTTAAAAAAATGTCAGCAATTTGAAAAGACTTACCACACGACCTCTCGACCATCATGCTGTCTTAAAGCACTGCGCACAATAACTGTCAGTTAGTTTAACAGCTGTTGTTTCCCTCATTCGCCTATCTGACGATTCCAGTGACTGCTAGATTGGAAATTACCTACCATGTAACTACGAAAACAAATTATCGGTGCACGTAGCCGATGCGGCACTCGTGATTGAAACTTCATCGGTGTTCAATCGAGCGCCCTTTCATTATAAACAAATATAGCTACAAGCGTTTGCGCGAAATGCAAATTTTCTAAGTAATCGATGTTATATTGTTCGGCAAGGAGGCTTAAGAGTATCCGCCATCTTGGTATAGCTCCTTAGTGTGGCACTCTATATCCAAATTGGGGTATTAAGAAAACAAATACACATAAAAAACAGGTAGCAGCATTAGGATACCACACTAAGATGCCAGATAGTCTACATTCCCCTTTTGTATTCAATCCCCATCGCCCTTAAAGCAACCGTAGCACTGTAATTTTGACTATAATTAAATAAATAACTATAATTAAATGATAACATGATTAGGAAGTTGGCAATAAGAACTGATGGGCAAATGATTCCGCGCGGAAACGTTGTGTTGTCGCCGCAAGTGAAGAGACGGAAGTGAGTCACCGTTTGAGGCACGTGGGAAATACTCATAAATGTAAGTTTTCCTATTTACGTGACGGGTAATAAAAAATCACCGCCAATACAATCTCAAATCTACCAAGTATTATTTCCTGTCAATATACTGTTGCAATAAACGCTGAGTTTAATATAAAAAGTATCAGTGTTGCACCCATTGCTGTCACTGTGAGACAAAGGTGTTGTAATGTGTGGCACTCTGGTAAAGACATTGGGTGCATCTAATTATTGGAATGCAACGCTTGAAAATATATATACGTACGTGCAACACTTGAAGATATAAAAACAGACTTATAATGTAACAATCAAGTGAATTTGACGGTGTCTCGTATTAGGTACTTTTACGTTAAGCCAAAGTTAAAAAACAGGAACATTGCTTGAAAGGTATTATCATTAAACACAATGTTACTATGTTACATTACTCCCGATTTATATTTCGAATCTCGAGAACTCACTTTGCTTCAATGCACATCACGGTTCGCGATTTGATCGCGAATAGCACAAGTATAAGGTTGTAGCGACCGCTACTTCCGTCCCCTGCCGGTAGATGGATACCTTTCTCGCAAGTCCTCTGAACGTTCCCGATTTCTATATATACCAGCTAATTATGATTCCTCAATATCCCCGCGTTTAAGGCAGGGTCCGCTAGCATAGCCTTACTGACGAGTCCTCTAGCGGACCCGGGACGAAACGCTCCCTCACTCCATCTCTCGCTTCTTTCTGATTTCTTTCGCGCTCTTAACCTCTAGTGCGATTTACATCTCGGTCCTATTTCCATTACGCCGATACCTTCACATATATTCTTAACTCTTTGACGGTACCACCAAAAGATAATGCAGTTGTACGCCACTTAAAAACTTGAACATGATGCAGTGTTTAGAACAATTGAAACGTCTCCAAGGTACATTTAACTTTTTTTGTGTGGACAGTGCATCCAATGCGAGATCGCAACAAGTTACGCTACGCATAGTAATCGATCAGCAAATATGCTGGCCTGCTTGGCATTTGCGCAAGCGTTTTCAGCTTTCTTCCCGAACCGCTGCGCGCAAACTGAGCAATTTTAATCATTCCTCCGACTTCGTTGAGCGAGGACAATGGTCAGAAACTCCACAGTGGTCGAGACGAAGTACAATAGTCAGAGTGACTATAGTCTGCAGTTGTATCGGTGGAACTTGACGCCAATAGGCGTTTGGCCTCCATTGCCCTCCACGTCTAAGCTGAACAAGGTCTTGTCTACTGTCATAATCGTCATCTCTTACAGTTCAATACTGTTCGCGGTGACCACCAGTGTTCTGCACATCATGCTTTCGAATGATAACGTTCAACAGAAGCCGAGAGTAGTCGGGCCAGCGTTGCATTGGTTCATCGGCTTTTTCAATCTGTCGGCGCTGCTGATGCACAGCTAGCAAATAAGACGGTGCTTCGACCACGTAGAAGCTGATTGGGAGATCAGAACATGGCTGCAGGATCAACAAGTGATGCAGGGGTATGTCAAATTCAGCCGTTACGTGGCTATGACTTTCATGATTTGGCTGCATGGCAGCGCACTCTCCTCTTGCATTGCTACCACGATGACCGTGCAGGTCATACAAGTTGGCAACGAAACTAGATTCATTCACCCGTTGCCCTGTACTTTTTATAAGACGCTGTTGGATGTCAATGTTAGGCCCACGAACGAGATCGTCTTCGGTACGCAGTTTTTCTCAGGTCTGGTAGTTAATTCTGTTACCGTGGGAGTACACAGCCTCGCTGCCATTCTCGCGGCCCATGCTTGTGGTCAGTTGAATATTCTGGTGGCTTGGATCACGGAGACCTGTACTGTACAGTTTTAAGGTATAACATTTCTTTCGATCATACCTTTACTCTATTTATGTATATGTAGTGTAATCGGCAACCGTTTACCATAATTTATTCAATTCACGAGAATTGCATAATACACAGACGTATTTTCGTTTTCTAAAATTTGCTATGGAATGATATGGCAGAACAATAATTGTATTTAGTTAATTTTTGCAAATATATTGCAGTATAAGTATTTGTACTCATCTTCTAATTGAGCTTTGTAAAACTTCATAAAAATTATTAATTGAAATTATAAATCAGTGTTTCGATTAACGAAGTTTCAGTGTTTTCTCGGCTACTACATTCTTATGGTACGCTAACGACGCTAGGATTACATTTTACACGTACACTATACCTACATCAAACCGATAACCATGATTCTATTCTTTTGTCTATGTGTATTGATAAGATTGTCTGAAATATCTATAATGCGATCCATCTTTTGCGCAAAGTTGGCACTGAAATTACCTTACCATTGTATCAAGCGATTCCTAGAAACAAGGGACATAAAAATAGTAATTTATTAAGAGAATTTTTAAATTTGTGTAGTTCTAGCCAAAAGTTTACACCTACTTCATCTTTGAGCAGATTTAAGGCACTATTACTATTTATTTAATGTCCTCGTTAATTCTTATTTAGAATAACTTCCAGAATAAAATTAAGAAATAAAATTACTCCTAGAAACGTAATCCACATTCGAAGAATGTTCATAGTACGCACGAATACGTATGAAGTTTATCGAGATTCGTATATTACTCTGTACTCTTACTGAAAGACAATATTTTAAAGTATTCAATTCTTGTAATCACGCTTTTTGATATCGCAACATGCATTTTCAGAGAACAACGTACAATTGACAAATATATTGACAGATCATTGAAACATGCCATTATATAGGAATTATCGAAGCTCGTTTTTAGGACAGGAATACTTACTTCTTACTACGTTTTCACAGCAACCATGAATATTATACGTTTCTAATAATGCGCAGGTAATCCTACTAAGTGTTTTCTCATTTCATACACTCAATAAAAAGTTTGAACAGTTACAAGCAGGTAGAATGAAAAGTGAGAAAGTGAAGTTTAATAAATTGGAAAGAACATAAGAATTTAAAAATATTTAAGATGTCGTTCAAATTATTTAAAGAAAGAAATATATTTCTATTTAGTTTTGTTTTTTACAATTGACGCAGCAAAGTACTCAGCATACAAATTCGGAGTCCAATTATTACCTATTTATATAATTTATAAAATGTCTGTAGAACTGCCACTCTTTTATTATTTCTGTACAACTATCCATTACTTTACTGCAAAAAGTAAACACGCAAGAGCTTGCTCTATTAATCCAACAAGTTTCGCAATATACTTACGTTTTATTGCTTAGATAAAATGCAGTCCCGTTGTGAACACTTGCATTGAAGATCTACTCCCCACAAAAAAACAGAGACTATAAGTCCAGTCAACGTCTACACAGGACAACGCACTAGCCAATGAAGTGTACAGTCTCGCATCTGACAAACATGTTTGCGCTGTCCCCTGCAACAAGTTGCACTGAGCAGGCGAATCGATCAGCGAACGGTTGCAAATGTACGTAAAATCTGCGCAAGCGTTGAGCAACCACGTTCATCGACTGGTCCCGTCGTAATACGCGTGTCAGTAGCTTGCTGGGCTCCGATGAGTGACCGTCATGGTTAACCAATCAACGACGATCATCGGGGCGGACCTCGAAAGTCCAAGCGATTACAGTCTCCAATGGAACCGATGGTACTTGAAGCCGATTGGAGCCTGGCCGACTACAGTTTCCACATCCAAGCTAGAACGCGTTGTCTCGGTGCTGTTGGTCATCGCCTGTTACGGCTCCATTCTGTTCACCGCGGTCCCTTGGATACTGCAGATCTGCCTCGAGGAGACAGACCTCTATAAGAAGCTGAGGGGGATTGGCCCGCTCATCCATTGGGTCATGGGCGGCATTAAGTTCACCACGTTGTTAGCCAGTAGCAACGAGATACGGCACTGCGTCGAGCATCTTGAAACCGATTGGCAGATTGTGTCCGGCGTACAGTGTCGACAGGTGATGCTGAGGTACGCCAAGGTCGGTCGTTACGTCTCGATCTTCTGCGGTGCGTTCATGCAGGGGGGCATTCTCTCTTATTGCTTGATGACCGGCATGGCTACAAAGCCTGTGGAAATGGTCAACGAGACCAAAATCGTCCATGTGCTGCCCTTCGCGTTCTACCAGAAGCTGATCAACACCAACCAGAGCCCTGCCAACGAAATTGTTCTCGCCTCGCAACTTCTTTCTGGATTTATTGTTAACTCGTCTGCTGTAGGAGCTTTCAGTCTTGCGGCAGTATTCGCGGCGCATGCCTGCGGCCAGTTGAACATCCTGATGACACGGATCACGGAAATGGTGAACGAATTCAGAGGACGAGACACGAAAATCTTCTTTGAGGAGATTGGACTCGTCGTGCAGAACCATCTAAGGATTCTAAAGTAACGTTGAACTCGTTTCAGTGATTAAATTCTGATATTCGTTACCGTTGATATGTATACTGTTCTTTTGGTTTATTCAGTTTTTCTAATTAGGCTGATTTTTTGAAAATACTCGCATTAGATATACATTAGAAGTTACATCGTCAACGAAGAGATTAGAAAAAATCGCAACCAACTGAAATCAAGAATAAATTGAATAATTCATAATTAACCTTACATCATCAATGCCAACGAATACATTAATTCGAAAGTTTTACTTCTAATTGCATTTATTTCAGCTTCATATCGCACATCGAAGATGTGATAAGTCCAATATGTTTCTCGGAATTATTCCACAACAGTCTGAGCACTTGCTTGATCGGCTATTACATCCTTAAGGTATGACAACAACTTTAAACAAAAGTGCAATCCATGATGTTTAATATATCTGTCTAGTATTTATTATTCTTCAGTTATCGTAAGTCAGATATAATCCGTCACCCTTTCTATGTTCTAGTCGCAAGCCATAATATATACTTACCGGCAAAAATCAGTAGTGAACTTTTTTAACATAGGATAAAAATTTGCCAACGAAAAAATTAATTTTACTTTCTTATAATATTTTAATTTTCTATTTTCATCTTATTTTATTAATTTATTTCTTATTTTCGTTTATCTTCATCATTCTTTTTTATTTGTCGTATAGAATAAATAAAACAATATTACAATATAAACTAAATATATAATATGTATTATTAATTTCCTAAGCTGTATATTTACTAAAATATCAAATTTCACTCAAATGGTAAAGGTATGTAAAGTTTCGTAACATTTGTCGGTAAGTGTATGTCATATCTTATATCCGACTAAAAATTCTGCAAAAGCACTATTATTGCTTTTTCTTTTTGGTAACGCGGGGGAAATCTGCACGTCAGACGCCCCTCGTAGCTCGGGGGCGCTGACGAGGGGTAGTGTGCGTTTCGACGCACTAAAACCACCGCGGCGACCAGGGGCCGCTGTACCCCACGGGAACTCATTCGAACACAACCGCGGCCCCCCCCCCTCGCCTGGCCGGCCGTCATTGCTTCGACGGCCAGCCCGTCCCAGGGGAGGCGTGAAACCACCTCCCCCTAGACCCCAGTGCGCTTAGCGGTGCGGGTGGTCGCTCACCGCACCGCTACTCCACGGCGGCCGCATAGTCGGTACCCAGAGCCCCCGCCCTGGGTACCACGACCGCCCGGGGGGTGATGTCACCAGCGTCATCCCCCCACTCCCGACAACTATTATTGCTTACATTATTATCGCTTTAACAGTCAGTTAAAGTCGAAACAATCGTCCACATTTTCCGCGTAAATGAAATTTAATGATCTTCATGATACGAATGAATAAAGTCGGCTATAAGAACTTTTCTTTGTGAATTCTTTCTTCCGAGGATTTATACGACTTGCGTGTCATCTGTTTAACTATTTGATGACTGAGATTGCGTTAGCAATTGGTTGTCCCCGCTTAGAAAGAGTTTTGCGATTTCTAGAAACAAATACTCAAACGATATATTGTTTTCAGATATCGGTTTAGCAAACAATGAAATTTCAATCAAATTCTTTAGCGGTATCTGTATAAGAATATTCGTAGCAGAAACTAAATATAATTAAACAGATATTAAAATACAGCTTACTTTGCATAGCGCCATAGTATTCTAGTTTTTTTTCGCCACATTTGTCATCGTATTTTGATACTCAACCATTTGAAAATATGATAGTATTGCTTTTTTAGGAGTGGGACGAACGCGATTACCGAAACCTGACCACATATTTCATGATTATGTTCTCTATGACCTTCAACATATTTTTACTCTGTTACATTGGTGAAGTACTGACAGATCAGGTAACGGAGACAAGTAGATGCAAGTGTTTAAACCTGGGATCGAGATTCACGGACCGCATTCTCAACAGTGTAAAAAAGTCGGTAATGTGGTGTACATGACAGAATGGTATTGTTTACCTTATAAATGCATTCTTGACTTGAGAATGATCATAGCGAGGTCGAGCGTGGTGATGAAAATCACGGCTAGCAAGATGATCCACATGTCCATTTGTACTTTTAGTCAAGTAAGTACTTTCGGATGCTTATGCAGCTCTGTAATACAATAAGAAAAATGAACATCTGTAAGCACACGGCGGAACATTTATCATTTTAGGTAATGAAATCTTCCTTTGCGTATTTGAATCTATTGCGAGAGACCACATGATGCGTGCTCCCGTGTTAATACGTAGAAGAATATGGTACAGACTTCCGGATACATTTGTGTAGAATTCATTATAGAACGGATAATTAACAGAATCCTTTGCTAAATGCTGTATGTGAAAAACATTAGAATTGAATTGTCAATTTTGTACATTTATGACAAAGGTCAGTAGGCAATGAAACATTGAAAACATTAGAAAAATTAACAAACACTGTTATATAATTCTCAGCTCTTACATTTTTATTAAATTTCCGTTTATTTCAATTGATGTACACAATTACGACCTTGCATGAAGATCCGCAGCCTAATTATGATATATGGGTACAAAGCTTTTTCTATCCTTGCACATGTAATTTATGTTCGTGTGCTACGTCCGATTTTTGTGTTTGCCGATTTCGACATGCACGAGTTCAGAATGGTATGTTATTCGTAATATTATTTCGACTGTCTGGAAGATTAATCTGGCAACTGCTAATTCATATAACATCGTCACAGTTATATTCCAAAAGTTATTAATATTTTCTTCAGTCATTTTCAGACATCGATGGTATCGTAAACGATCTGATCTGAACGAAAACTTACAGACTTTTCTACAAACAGTATCTTAAATGCAAGACAATCGCTGCATCATCCCATTAATTCTTTCGGCATCAACGTAGCACTACATCAACACAAGCAACATTTTCTTCAGAATACTAAACATATTCAGAACCTTCCTCCACTGAACTAAGGCAATAGGGAACATACTCACGTTTTATTGTCCGTGTGTAGAGTTGTGCACAAGTTTCCTCTCCCTATGCACTTTCGTTCTTCAAGTCCCCCACACAAAGCCGGCGCCTCTGATAATAACTTCATGCAACCATCCGACCTCGCAACAAGTTTCAGTGGCTAGACAAATCGATCGTCAAACATTTTTAAATATTCGAGAAATGTGCGCAAGCGTTAAGCAACCGGGTTGGTTTATCGACTACTCCCGTCCGAAGCACGCAAGTTATTGTCAGTAGCTTGCTGGACTTTGACGAGTGATTGTCATGGTCAGTCAATCAACGCCGGTCCTCGAGGTGAACCTCGTCAATCCGAGCGATTACAGTTTGCAGTTGAACCGATGGTATTTGAAACCAATAGGCGCCTGGCCATCTTCTTCGTCCACGTCTAGGCTAGAGCGATTCGCTTCGGCGATGTTGATCGCCATCTGCTACTGCATTATACTGTTCACCGTGATTCCTTGCTTGCTGCACATGTTGCTCGAAGAGACAGACGCTTACAAGAAGCTGAGAGCATTCGGGCCATTCACGCATTGGTTTGTGGGTGGTTTCAATTACACCATGCTGTTGATCCGTGGCAATGAGATACGTTTCTGCGCGGAGCAAATGCATGATGACTGGCAGATCGTAACCAGAGTGCAGCATAGGCTGGTGATGATGAGGTATGCCAGGTTTGGTCGATACGTCTCGATTGTTTGCGCTAGTTGCATGCAGGTTGGCGTTCTGTCTTATTGCTTTGTCACTGCGTTGGCTACGCGGCCTGTGGAAATCGACAATGAGATCAAAATCGTGCACATACTGCCTTGCGACTTTTATCAGAAGTTCATCAACACAGATCTCAGCCCTGCCAACGAGATTGTTCTCGTCTCGCAGTTTCTTTCCGGGTTTATAGTCAACTCCAGCGCCGTCGGAGCAACCAGCCTAGCGGCTGCTCTCGCGGCTCACGCGTGTGGTCAGTTGGACATTCTAATGACTCAGATCACCGAAATGGTAAACAGATCACGAGATCAGGACATTGAATTTTTGATCTCAGAGACTGGAGCGATTGTAGAAAATCATCTGAGGATTTTAAGGTAATATTTTGGTCATTTTTCTAATCGAATTATTTGGAATACCCGACGATATTAATTTAGTGCTATTTTAAATTGAAATGATTGCAGCTTCATATCGCAAATTGAGGTGATAATGAATAAAATATGTTTCTCGGAAATGTTTCATTGTGCCGTGTGCACATGTATGCTCAGCTATTACATTCTTATGGTATGTTGCAGTGTTGTGCCTTTGTATAACGTACAATATCTATTATTTTTAACATGTAATATTGAATGGTGTCATTAATTGATCAGAAGAGAAATATAGTTGAAATTATTCTGTGTCATAATAAAGTTTACTTTTTATCATTATTTATATCGCCTTTGTATGGATCAATAATATTAAGGCATTTTAAAGCATTGTAAGCAGAACTTAAACAAATTTTTATGGTATTTGTACAGCATAAATATACTAAACTCTGCAATATTCGAAATAAATTGTCTTCTTTTTGATTTTATATATTAACCAAAATATTATGAACATGTATTAATATGCGTGAAGAAATCAGAAGGCTGTGGATCTTTAGGCAATACAAGATTTCTAGCTGCTATTTATAAAAAAACAAGTTAAACAAAATTTTATCTACTGCGAGAATAATTCTATTATTATAAGTAACATCGTTTTATTGTATTTCTCACGATCATATTTGACAAGAATGCATAAAAAACTGCAGATCATTAGTCTATATTATATCAATAGTTACCTGGATTCATCGTTGTCTATATATTACTATAATTAATCACATAATATGCCGAAATAAAATTAAGTAATACAAATTTGCTTCAGGAAATTCATTTTTGTAATAGATCTATGTGTCAAAATAATTACAATGATGTTTCTAGTTTTCCAGATTACAGTGCAATATTGCTGTTAGCGAAGATATACATCTTTAGTTAAGTGAGAAATATATATGAAAAACAAATGCTCGTTTTTTTTTTAATTCATCTGGATTCTAAATAGTGTAGTGGTAGCGGAACGCCTATAGGCGTCAGTGCTTTACCACGCATTGAAATCACCAGCCGCCACTCGGAGTTCGCGTGAATTACGCTCGCGACTGTATTACAAACTTACACCACACAGCTATTATTTGTAAAGAAAAACTATTTTAACAATTTTTTAAGTTCCTTCGGCTACACTCAAGTAACATGCAACAGCATGTGATGTGCGAGAGCGCAAACTTTCGATAAAGAAATAACAAACTCTAAAGATAAAAGAAATGTTTCCGATTATCATGTTTTGTTGAGTTGAATTATCTATTTAATAATATAGTCAACTCCTTTAATTGTTTTCTAGAAAATGTAAAATCTTGTCAATCTTTTTTTGCAGATCTTTTAGACGACCCATGTTTATATTATTTTTTTTAACTGTCACTTTTCGCTCCTTTTAGTCTGTTTATTATAAATACGAAATATTCGAAATTGTCTAAATTTAACTATATAAGTACTGCGTAAAACAGCAAGTTTTTCTACATTTAAATAACTTTTGAAATCTGATGTTCTGTTTTATTAATTTCTATCCTACAGCCATAATTTGCATCAAAAATTGATTACGATCTTATTAAGAAAAAAGTCAAATTTCCATTGAAATTTGTACAGGAATATTAGAACAAAAGTTTTAGAATGTTATGTGGTAATAACTTAAAGTTATTCGCGTAAAACTTTGTCTGCGTCGATATAGTTTGACTCACGACAATTTTAAGATACGAAAGTATTGTGTTTTTAGGAATGGGACGATCACGATTACCAGAACCTCACCACCTATGTCATGATACTAATGTCTATGACTTTCAACGTATTTTTACTTTGCTATATTGGTCAAATACTAACAGAACAGGTAACAAAGACAACAAGTACCGATTAAGACTGCAATTGAGATTCAACCAGTGCATTTTCAACAGTGCAAGAGAGTCGGTGAAGTGGTATACATGACAGATTGGTATCGCTTACCTCATAAATGCATTCTCGACTTGAATGTAATCATAACGAGGTCCAGTGTGATGATTCAGATCACCGGCAGCAAGATGTTCCATATGTCCATCTACACGTTCGGTCAAGTAAGTATGCTGTGTCGTTGGAATAAACGGAACACCATAACAGAATCAGACGGCTAAAGACGCTTTATGAGATCTTTGTGTCATTATAGACAATGAAATCTTCCTTCGCGTATTTCAATCTCCTGCGACAGACCGTATGGCGAACGCACACGTGTTCAGACGGTGACGTATGTGTACAAACTTCCCAATAAATCAAAATATGTAGAGTCTTATTTAGAATACATATTAATGGAGTTCCTCGTTAAATACAATATTTAAAAGATCATTAAATGTGTGATTTTGCGTTGCTATATCTTTATATGCCAATTGATGTTTGTGTGACACTTGTGTTGCATTTGATATTATTTATAACTAAATCGTTGATATGTGTAATTAGTTGATCTTATTTTGGAAAATGTTTTCGATAACAAACGAGTTTTAGATTGCTAAATCAATTAATACACGGTTCATTTTATCTCTTGCTTTGAGGTGCATACAATACTGGCAGAAATGTTAAGCCATCATCTGAAATTCGATAAATTGTAGTAAACCCGGGGGAACGTGTGCTGGTAAATAAAGGAATTAGTGAATATTGGTTGTAGTAGAATGTAGTTGGCTTAACATGATTCCATAGTACGGTGTCCATAATTTTTAATACACGCAGCACTAAATATGTAAACTATATTAACAACTAGTTTAAGAAAATTATCTGGTTTATTAAATTTGCAATTAATACTAATAGGGAGATAACCATCAACCACTGATAGCGGTAGTGATGTATTCCACATGATACACATCGTTTAAAAAAAATATCAACATTTTTAAAAATCTTACCACACGACCTCTCGAATATCATGCTATCTTAAAGCACTCCGCACTTAACAGGAACTGTCAGATAGCTTAACAGTTGTTATTTCCCTTGATGCTCACCCCTATCTGACGATTGCAATGACCGGTGAATTAGAAATTACCTACCATATAACTGCGAAAAAAAAACTACCGGCCTACGTAGCCGACGCAGCAACTCTCTCGCGATTAAAACTTTATCGGCGGTCAATCGTGCACCCCTTGGTTTTAAGCAATTACAGTCGCAAGCACATGCGCGAAAGCGTGGTTTCCAAAGTAATCGATGTCACCATTCCATCCGCCTCCGTTAGTTGTACGTGCACATTCAATCGGCCAATATCATGATCGCTCTGGATCCAACAACCGCTCGGTACGGTGACATGATGTACAGTGTTCAAATAAATCGTTGGTTGCTGAAGCCGATCGGCGTGTGGCCGATCGCGTTGTGCATCGACACCACAGAGAAAGTTAGTATCGTCGCGCTCGCGTTAATCAGCACCTTCCTGATAGGGTTCCTGCTGGTACCGTGCGTGCTGTGCCCCATCCTCGACAAGTCCGGCGATTTGGACGCGAAGATCAAAATGATCGGTCCGATGAGCTTTTGCGTGATGGCTGCGATCAAGTATTTAATTCTGGTGTCGCGCAGTAACCAGATCAGCCAATGCATACGGAACATCTGGGCGGATTGGAAACGGTGCACCTCGGTAGAGAACGACGAGAACAGAGACATCATGATCGAGAGCGCCAGGCTCGGCAGATTCCTGGCTGTTTTCTGCGCCGGTTTCATGTACTTCGGCGGATTTTTCTACACTACCGTGATGCCTTTGTGCTCCAAGAGAACGGAAATTGTCAACAATGAGACGGTCAGGTCGCTGGCTTTCCCAATCTACCGTGGTCTTCTCAATCCAAGAACGAGTCCTTGGTTTGAGATCGCCCAACTCATGCAATGCTTAGCCGGGTTCGTGATTTACTCTGTCACGGTCGGAGCTTGCAGTCTGGCTGCTGTGTTCGTCATGCACGTCTGCGGACAGTTCAAAATTCTTTCGGTCAGACTCAATCAGCTGGTTCATGGCGACAGTGTAAAAGCAGATAGCGAAACTGCTGAAAAACGCTTGGGTGACATCGTTCAGCATCATTTGCGGATACTCGGGTAAATCTTTGTATTT
>CM052164.1:11539708-11549776 GCA_028455555.1 Augochlorella aurata
CCTAATCACGTCTCGTGTTCAGCGCGTAACTTAGCCGATAATAATCAAAAGTCTGGAATGGAAACAAAATTGAAGAAGCTAGATGGAGGCCACGGGAGAGCGAGACGGTGACGGGAGTTTGGAGGCGTCGCTTGTTTACAACCGGCCAGGCTCAAGTCCCCCGTTTCCTGGAAATGGCGGTGAATAGCAAGGGATTATTTCTGTCAATAAGGGAAATGCGTTTACCCTACTTCTGCGAAAGCGTTAACATGGGTAGGTTGATAGGAATCGGTCCTATACTCTTATCTGTGCCACCTTTTCAGCCAGGGACAGTACACTGACTGTAGTGAATTTAAACAACGATGCGCATAAAATTAATTTCATATTTTTCAGGCCAAGTACCATATCATGATCGTAAGACGATGCAAATAGCGAACGCGTAAAGAAAGCAAGAAATTGCGAACTTACCGTACAATTTAAAAACAGTGACCCTAATCGTATCACAGTTACTTTGCTGCAGCAGAATATCAAGAATTATCTTCTGGTAAACCACCAATTCACCGCTCAAGTCTCTTTGTTTTCATTCGATTATCGATTGCACGTGACGGTTACGAGGGTTGCAAACGAAAGAAGAAACTGCTCTACACTGTCATTCCACTATTATGTTCTCCCCCTTCGCGATTAAGTTCGTGGGACGATCACGCAATTGGCTAACAAAAAACACAATTGTTCCCCTTTACACGACTGCAGTTGTTATGTATGTCTTTAGGCGGCTGCCGAATGCATCGAACGTGCGCTTGCGTTCTGATAATATGCGACAGATTTCATCGGCATCCTGCCCAGTCGAGAACTCGCGCCTGGGAAGTCAACATGCGTGATCGATCATGCAATCCGACCAAGAGTTGCAACGAGGATCACGAGGACGACTTGAATTACACGCTGGAAATGTGTCGGTGGCTGTTGAGGCCGCTCGGCATATGGACGTTAGTCTATCACCGCGTAAGCAAACTAGAGAAAACTCTTGCAATACTATTACAGATAACTAGCTTCTCCAGCCTACTTTTCATTATCTTACCATCGGCATATAACATGGTTTACGTCGAAGAGGACTTGAAGAACATAGTGAAGTTGCTCGGTCCTGTAAGTTTCTGTACGTTCTCTACCATCAAGTATTTTATCCTTGGCCTCAAGGGCAATATCTTGGGATGGTGCATTCAGCACTTGGAAAAAGATTGGAGAATGGTGAAGGACCCATACCACCGCGCCATCATGCTGAAACAAGTGTCCATCAGCAGATTCCTCATCACCGCGTGTGTCGCTTTTCTCTATTCGGGAGGTCTGTCCTACCACACGGTGCTGCAGTTCTTGTCGAAAGGCAATACCAACTCGAATGTCACCTTCAGGCCGGTCGCTTATCCTTGCTTTAAGTTCCTAGACATCCAGTCCAGTCCCACCTACGAGATCGTGTTCTTTCTGCATTGTGTCTCTGCTCTTGTGCAATACACCATAACGTCCGCCGGATACAGCATGGCGGCGATTTTCGTCACGCACATCTGCGGACAGGTCGAGATACAGATCTCCCGATTGGACGATGTGATGAACGAGAATGAAAAGAAAACTAACTTCTACGACCGAATGAGAATCATCGTTCGAGACCACGCCGAGGTGGTGAGGTAAAATGGATTTTATGCGTTTATAATCAAAAGGTATAGGTGAATCGCAGAAGAATGAACACGTTAGAAGAATTTAAAAATTGTTTACACCATTTTCAGCTTATTAATCATCTAATCGTCTAAATTCTTATGTACTTTTCCTTTACACGTTTTTGGTCCTAGTTTTTGCATGTAACTAAGAGTTTGATCTAATTGCTACGAGATTAGAATTTGAGTGGTCAAAATTGACTCTCGCTGTAATGATATATCTATTGCTGTTCTAGGTTCTCTAAAGAGGTTGACAAAGCGCTTCGTGAAGTATGCTTGACAGAGATCGTGGAATCGACGTTGTGTATGTGTCTGCTCGAGTACTATTGTTTGACGGTAAAGGAACGTCGACCAATACGTTTCAGAGCCGATAGCTATTATTGGTATCATTCTGCTTGTAGGAATGGGAGAACAGCGATATGATCGCAATACTCACGTACATCATGCTGTTGGTGTCCTTCACCTTCATTATATTCATATTTTGTTACGTAGGTGAAATTCTATCCGAACAGGTATTTATCAACCGTTTGCATTCCACATATAGCACTTTGGTAGTAATTTTACTTAATGATATTACAAATGTCAGGGTAATTCACATTTTGCGTTTATACCGATAATTCATCTGTTCATGCAAACGTTAAATTAGTGTAGCTGAATGGGTCCAGCATCTTATGATGTTCCATGGTACAAATTGTCACCGAGAGAGGCATACAATCTCATTCTTGTGAACGCAATAGCTCAGTATCCTCCTAAACTTACTGCTGGAAAAATAATGGACCTATCAATAAGCACTTTCGGAAGTGTAAGAGATTTTATTTTTATTAGACCGCGGACTTTTTGCATTTATAACAAGAATGACCAGACGCGATTCAGAGCACTGGGGAGACTGAAAAGACTTGACAATCAGTGAATGAGTTACAGCTACCGATAATTATTAGAAGGAGAATGAAAGGAGGAATAAAATACAAACAATTGTTATTTCGCGTAAAGATCCGCAGTCTCATCATCAATAACATTTTCAGAGTATAGAAAACTTAATCTTTTTCAGGTTGTGAAAACGTCAGTAGTCTACTTGAATCTACTTCGGACATTTGCTTGGTAAATAAACTTCAAATTGCTCTCATCAATATTCTAATGTAACTAATATTTTGTATCATGTGCTAATTTTTATAGATCTCTTGTGATCGGCATTTATAGAACATGTGTAGGCGACAGTAACTATCGAGATAGAAGCGTTTCCACGGAATAAAATTCCTCAGCAATGTCAAGAAACACTTCCAAAATTACTGAGTAAGGATAATAACATAATAATGTTGTTGACAACGGAAATGGTTTGCTCCAATAAAACGTTACCGGCAGTTATCCAGATCCAAATCCATTATTTATCCTTTTGTTCAACATTATTGTGTCTATATAAGTTGCGTTCGGTTTCACTTGGATGTAAAAAGATGCTTCGGCTGAAACTTGTAAGATTTTGATCAGTACGTATCAGAAATTTTAATGTAATATGTATAGAACGTTTGGGAATGGAACGAAGAAAAAGCTGCATTCCCGTTATTTCGTATACTTCTCGATATTATACATAACTTTCGTTTGAAATATTTCTTCGTATCATCCATATCTATTGTAATGTTTGAGCGTTTTGTGATAACTCAAACATCCTGTATGTTGTTCAAAAGTCACTCGCAATTGGAAAATGAGGGGTTCCTGAGGTCGTTTCAAGCAACTTTTTCCTTTACAAAAATTTTCTCCAAGCCATCGTTAACAAGTTATTAACAAGAAATACTGACCAATGAGAGGCAAGTCTGGATAGCGTGAGGCAACCGGGCCAATGATCAGATGAAGCCCAGTTCCGTTCATTGGCTCGGCCGCCTTGCGTTAGCAGAGCTCGTTTCTCATTGGTCACTGTTCTTTGTTAATAACTCGTTAATAATTCCTCAGAAAAAAATTTTGTAAAGGAAAATGTTGCTTCAACTAATTTCAGGAACACCTCACTTCCGGACTGTTAAACATTTTTGGGACACTCATATATATTACTCATCCATACTGGTTGAAAAGTATTCATAACTGTGTTCATAAAAGTGTTTTCATTGTTTCAGTTGTCCTCTCTAAAATACATTGCACAAATTGGAATTTCTTGTGTCGTTAAGAGAATTTATGAAATTTATATTGTACGTATGTAAGCCTTTCGTGACGAGCACCGACTATAGTTGGCATCGATACGACAACCTGTGTGTACGAATGCTGAGTATAGTCGGCATCCACGTGACGATATGTATGTAGCAGCGCCGACTATAGTCATAATGGATTAATCCTACTAAAAGTATATTTATAACGCACGTAATATATTTTGGACGTCGGAACGAGTTTCTACTGTTATTTTTCTATTTGAAAATGGAAGATTTGTACGGTACAAAAAAATTACGATAAAAAATCTTTCTTGAACCATTACAAGAAATTCGAAAAGAGCGATTATTGGCATAATTTTACAGTTTAAAGGTTAATTTTTTAAAAGATTAGACAATCATTTGAAAGTTCTGTTTGAAACTTCGTTTAAAGTTTGTTTTATAAAATGCTTTTGCGCTCTTGTTCGAATGTTGCAGCGAAGTTCAAAAAGAATTCTATTTTTAAACGGATTGGTTGATTCAAATTGTATTCTTATTTATAATAATTGAAAAATCTGTAATAACTGAAAATGCATTTTCATGTTTCTCGTATAATACGACGAAATAATTGTATAACACAAAAAATAGTGTACATACAAGATAATGTCAAGGCGACGTTGAAAGACGTAAGTGCAAACATCGAAATCTATCGACGTGCAATGTGCAGACTTTAGGTACACGAGTATTATGATACAATAATACATTTCGAAAGAGGTTAACAACGTATTATTGGAATAATTATATAGCACAAAACTCCTCCATCGGTCGTCCGTTGTATTTCAATTTTAACCGTACTTACCCCCTGGTGGAGAAATAGCGGCTCGGATTGTCCCGAATTCTCCACGCACGTTCAGCGATTGGGATTTTTATTTTACATGTGAAGCACATCGTATTACTTACACTTATAAAATGCAAAACATCAATAATTTATGTCATTGTCTGAAATCTTCCATAAATAATGATGCCATATTTCCTTCGTTTTTCTGGAGGTCTGCAACAGAATTCAAGAAATATTTGAACCGTAAGCAGTAACACAAAAAATTCCCTTGTGTCAGTGTACAAGAAAAAGACAAAAAAGTATTGTCAGTTCATAAAGCTGCTTTACAAAATCAGCTGTTTACATCCATATGACTGTAGTGAATTTAGATAACCATGCACATAAAATTAATTCAGTATATTTCAGGCCAGGTACCATATCGTGATGCGATACGACCACACATAAAGCGTAAAGAAACCAAGAAATTGCGAACTTACCCTACAAAGTGACCCCAATCTTATGACAGCTATTTTGCTGCAGCAGAATATCAAAACCAATCCTGGTAAATCTTTGTTTTTACATGATTATCGATTACACGTGACAGTTACGAGGGTTGCAAACGGAAGAAAAAACCGTCTTCTACTATCTTTTTCTCTCCCCTTCGCAATTAAGTTTGCGGAACGATCACGCAATTCGTTGAAAAAAGAGGCGATTGTTTCCCTTTACACGACTACAGTTATTACGTATACCCGTGGACGGCCGCCAGACAAATCGAATATGCGCTTGCGTTCTGAGAATATGCGACAGATTTCATCGGCGTACTGTCCAGTCGAGAACTCGCGCCTGAGGGGTTACCATGCGTGATCAACCATGCAGTCAGACCAAGAGCTGCAACGAGGATTACGAGGACGATTTGAATTACACGCTGGAGATGTGTCGCTGGTTGTTGAGGCCGCTCGGCATGTGGACGTTAGTCTATCATCGCGTAAGCAAATTGGAGAAAGCACTTGCAATGCTACTGCAGATAGCTAGCTTCTCCAGCCTGCTCTTCGTTATCTTACCATCAGCTTATAACATGTTTTTCGTCGAAGAGGACCTGAAGAAAGTAGTGAAGTTGCTCGGTCCAGTCAGTTTCTGCACGTCCTCCACCATCAAGTACTTTATTCTTGGCCTTAAGGGTAACATCTTGGGACGGTGTATTAAACACTTGGAGAAAGATTGGAAAATGGTGAAGGATCCGTACCACCGTGCCATCATGCTGAAACAAGTGTCCATCAGCAGGTTTCTCATCACCGTGTGCGTGGCTTTTCTCTATTCGGGAGGCATGTCCTATCACACGGTGATGCAGTTCTTGTCGAAAGGCAATACCAACACCAACGTCACCTTCAGGCCGATCGCTTATCCTTGCTTTAAGTTCCTAGACATCCAATCCAGTCCCACCTACGAGATTGTATTCTTTCTGCATTGTGTCTCTGCGCTTGTGCAATACACCATAACATCCGCCGGATACAGTATGGCGGCGATTTTCATCACGCACATCTGCGGACAGATTCAGATACAGATCTCCCGACTGGACGAACTAGTGAACGACAATGAAAAGAAAAGCACTCTACACCACCGAATTAGTATCATCGTTCGAGACCATGCTGAGGTGATAAGGTAACATTTACCGAATTGATCCGTTTATGATTAAAATGTATAGGTGAACTATGGACACGTTAGAAGAATGTAAAAATTTTGCTACACCATTTACGACTTATTAAAATTATTAACCACTTGTTGTATTTCGATAAGTCTGACTCCTGATTAAGATTTCTAGTAATAAACTGTTACGTGTGACTGATACAATAAAATGTTAATTCCTTGTCATAAATATTTGACGCTGAACCTACCATGTTGGTGAAAATGATTCATCTCACATTTCTTTCTCTTAAAATTGTTTTAAAATTATGAAGCTACTTTTATAGGAAATAGTTGAATGAATACCTTAATTCAAGCACATATCACGAAAAAAAAGGGTTCAGTCTAATTATTCTTAGAAAGTAATGCACGTCAGTCATTTCTAGTGATAAATAAAAATTGTGTTTTTCTGCTATTAAATTATTAGAATCGAAAAATTTCGAATCCATGTAACTACGAAGAATAATCTACGTCAAGGTAAACACTATACCTGACAGGACTTTTGTCAATTTCATGGCAGCCATAGCTTGATTTTTCTAACTTCTTATGTATTAACACATTAAAGGCGGGCGATCTTGACGAAAGTATGCTAAGTAACGCGGCGGGAGTCGTAGTACTACTACGTAGTATTAGTACTTAGTAGTATCGTAGTATTAGTAGTATCGTAGTACTTTAATGTGTTAATTCTCCTTTACACAACTTTGTATCCACTGAGTGGAATTAACAAACGTAGCTAATAGTTTAAACTAACTGATACAAGATTAGAATATGTGTGGTCAAAATTAATTCAACTCCCGCCATCACGATGCATCTATGACTGTTCTAGATTCTCTAAAGATGTAGACGAAGCTCTTCGTGAAGTATGCTTAACACAGATCGCAGAATCGACTTTGAACATGTGTATGCTCGAGTACTATAGCTTGACGGTAAAGTAACGTCGATCGGTACGTTTTAGAGTCATTATAATCATTATTGGTACCATTCTGTTTTCAGCAATGGAATAACAGCGATATGATCGCAATACTCACGTACATCATGCTGTTGGTGTCCTTCACCTTCAACATATTCATATTTTGTTACATAGGAGAAAATCTATCCGAACAGGTATTTATCGACAAATTGCATTCTACATATAGCCCTTCAGTTGAAATTTTTATGGCCATGATTCATCTGTTCATCCAAACATCAAATCAGTGTAGCCGAATGGGTCCAGCATCTTATGATGTTCCATGGTACAATTTGCCACCGGGTGAAGCTTACAACCTTATTCTTGTGAACGCTGTAGCTCAATATCCTCCTAAACTCACTGCTGGGAAAATAATGGACCTATCGATAAGTACTTTCGGAACTGTAAGACATTTTATCTTTCAAAGCACGTGGATTTCATGCAGGTACAGGGTGTGCCTCATCTTTCCATACATACTTTGGCAGTGTGTTCTATAGGAAAAAATGAGACTAACATGTAATATGGCAAAAAGTCCTCCAATTTTTCGTCAAGAATTTATGACAAAAATACAAAGTATGATTTAAACGCTGTTACATGTACCTATAGCCCTCACGCGACAAGGAGACGCACCTTTGTGGTTACATTACCCCTCCTACTAGCTGCCCCACTGCCGCAACTATCGGTTGCTATTGACAGCCGTCGATCTTCATCACTAGTGAGGGGGGGGGGGGGAATCTAAACACAAAGGTGTTTTCTTGTCGTCTGAGGACTATATATTTCCATTTCAAAGTGATTCTTGCCTTTATTGACGAATTATTAAATTTATTATTGATTTCAGTTGGTTGCGATTTTGTCGAATCTCTTCACTGGCGATGTTGTTTTTTGTACTTAATTATTCTCTTTCATGGTATCATCACCATGTCTTTCACATTTCTTATTTTTGTCATAACTTCTCAATAAAACATTTATGGACTTCCTGTCATATAACATATTAGTCTTATTTTTATTTGTAGAACATACTTCCCAAGTATGTCAGAAGAAATGCGGGACGCCCTTTATAACAAAAATAAATTGATGCAATTTAAAGGATTGGACAGACTAAAACGAGTTGACAATATCAATGAATTAGTTACAATTAAAATTATTAAAGGGAGAATGAAAGGGGGGATAATTTTTAATTTGCATAATGATCAACAGTCTTACCATCAGTAACATTTTCAGAGTACATAAAAGTCTTGAAAACTTAATCTTTTTCAGGTTGTAAAAACGTCAGTAGTTTACTTAAATCTACTTCGAACATTTGCTTGGTAAATAGATTCCAAATTGCTCTCATCAATATTCTGAAGTAACAAATATTTTGTATCATGTGCTAATTTTTATAGAAAAAACTATGCCGACTGGTGGTCGACATTTATAGAACATGCGTTGGCGACAGTAACTATCCAGATAGAAGAGTTTCCAAAAAGAAATGAGTAAGAATAATAACATAATAATATTGTTGACATCGGAACTAGTTTGCTCCAATAAAACGTTACCGACAATTATCTTCAAATCCGTTATTCATCCTTTTGTCTAATATTATTGTGTGTAATCAATTTGTGTTAAATGTATGTATAGTCTTCATAGATTTATGTTATTTTGTCAACGAAATTTTGATCAATCTTAAAATCTAAGTTCTTGCTTCTTTTATCGAGCAAGTATTTTCATATTTTACGCACGCGACTTCAATGACACCACGATAATTCAGATGCAGAAACCCAACGAACAGCGAAACGACTACATTGTTGAAAAAACAATCGTACAGACCACTTGTTCATCCTGGTTGAAAAGTGTTGTCATGAGTCAGAATCACGTGGAAATCTTGACTGAAGTTTTCCTCCATTTTTCTTTTTGTCCTCCCTAAAATACATTGCACAAATTAGAATTTCATGTGTCGCTTAGAGAATATCTACGAGTTAGGTTACATTGAAATCGCTGACACAGGTTTTCCACAAATTTATCACCGATGTCGGCTGAAGTCCTCGTCTGTGGTAGCGAGTTCAAAATAGCGCACGTATTTAACAAACTATTATTAATTTATAAAACTATAAACGAGCAAAGAAAAATGAAATAACCATGATTTTGTTTCAACTGTCTTTAGTGCACCAGTTTTATGGTCGGTTATATTGAAACTTGCACTCTTAACACGTTGACTGCCAGGCGTACTTTCTATGGTTTGCCCAAGGCGCCAACGTGAATTTTTCGTTATGCGACGCATATTAAGTCGAAATATTATTTACAGCAAATAAAGTGAGTTATAAAATCATGCTTGAAGCATTTTTCGTGCTGGAGGTCACCGGTGACCCCCACGGCGCTGTAGACAATTTTTGCGATTGTGCTTTATCCATATTTACTCTCATTATGTATTTTTATTATTTGCTGTGTTACCGGTCACCGGTTGCCCCCACGGCGTTGTAGCCAAGTCGAGCGCCGGTCACCGGTGACCCCCATGGCAGTCAACGTGTTAAATGAACTCGTAAAACAGATGTGAACTTGGAAATCATATCCTTCTGTTCAGTACCACGAATCCGTAATTTCACTTAGCCATTCATCGTTGCATGTCCATATCCATGCTTTGCGAATCGTAACTACGATGGAAATGTGCTGTTCAAGTGCATTCTACTCCCGCGCGATTAAAACTGCCTATAGTAGAAGCAACCCCTTCGGGTGAAGTGAAGAGACGTAAACTACCATGAATTATTTCCCGATTAGTCTTCCCTTCGTATTTCGCTCTACAATGGAACACTGCAATGAGAAAATGAACATCGATCGGTATGTTCTGCGAAATCATACTTGCATAAA
>CM052164.1:11549876-11579646 GCA_028455555.1 Augochlorella aurata
AAGCAGTGAGATTATATTACTGCTACTGCAGTGTGCTTACACATCGACATACACAGACACATTTCACGATACAGAAGTCGGTAATTGTTTCTCACGCGATAGATAATAGGAAGGGCCCATTTCTGTCAATAAGGGAAACGCGTTTACCTTACTTCTGCGAGGACGTTAACATGGGTGGGTTGGCGAGAATCGATCCTACATTTTTCCCTGTGCCATCTTTCCAGCCAGAAACAGTAGTTTAGTTTGACAATATGTAATGATTAGTTCACAGTTCAGATCGCGTTTGAAACCATAAGTTAAATCAAATTGGCGATATTATGCATTTGTGATAAAAGATAACTAGTGAAATTAAAAACAATAAAAAGATAACGACATATGATGTATAGCGCGTTACCATCATTTACACCCAGTTATTATTTTGAATGAAGTTATGTAGACTGTGATAGTTCCTCAATTGGCATGCCACATTAAACTGCACCCTCTTTGTATAGCAACCGGACATAATAGCTTGAGGATAATTCCAACTCACGACCCTCTAGAAAGGGCTGAGAGGGCTATAATTTCAGCGGGTTTACGATGTATTTTTCAACGAGTGGTGGATCAATTCGAAACTACAATCAAAGAAATGCATTCACACTTGCATCAGCGTAAACTTACTGTCCGTGTATAATCGATGCGGTGAGACCGTTCTGGTGATCAGTCGGTTTAGAACCTTCGTCGCGTGAGAATGATACCTCTTGTAATTCAAGACGAGGACGTCGATAAACCGCGAAATCCAAACTATGAAAGAGACTTCGTTTACATTTTCAAGCCAAGCAAATGGATCCTGAAATCAATCGGTATTTGGCCGGGTTTCTTGAAAGACGGCAACAAGCTTCTACAAAAACTTGCTATCGCATTCTCTAACGTAATTCTACTATTCGCGATAATACCATTTACAATGTATCTCGCGGTGGAAGAACAGAACTTGATGATTATACTAAAACGAATAGGTCTGGTAACCTTCTGCTGGCTATCTATGTTTAAGTATTGGTCGCTCATCGTGTTCAAGCCCACCTTCAAGCACTGCATTCAGAGCATACACGAGGATTGGAAAAAGGTCAGTGATTTGATTCATTATTACTTTCGGTTCCAATTGACCAGTTAGCTGTGGCGCTCCCTTTTCAGAGTACGCGAGCATCAAGCGATGACGACTATACTCGTCAAGCACAGAATAAGTGTCGCTGTTAAAATATTGGATCAAAAAGACGATTTTATTCTATAAAATTAACAATTTTATTGCTAATATTTACTTGTTCACTTAACATTAACGAAAAATTAAAAACTTATAAAAGTTCATAATTCAAATTACTGCTGTAGAGTAGTATTTAGCAGAGCAAGGAATGATTATTTTTGTAACAATGTAAGCACCTTCGTGTAGGATTGTTTGTTGATGAAGTGCCTTTAGTGCTGTACTAGTTGCCTTTCAACTCTTCATTTTATTCATATTTTTTATTTGTTTGCTTTATTCTAGCCTGGCCTCAAAATATTCCAAACATCGTGAAATTTGAAAATATGTTTCTGTTTCCACTAAAATTACTGCCACTTTTTCATGACGAGTATACTCGTCAGACACAGCTAACTGGTTAAAGGATAATCGAAATATCTTGTGACAATTAATGGTGAATATTTACAATTGGTGTTAAGAAACATCTATATTTTTACTAAATTTTGACGCATGTAAATATCCGCTAATGCGCTAAAGATGCACAAGTACATTAATTTATGTATACGCGAATTTTCACCGGTCACAGTATGTATTCTTATATGCACCTGCATTCACAATCTGAACTCTAGACACGATTTATATTGAAATGTCAGAACAATTTTTGACCTTTTATTATATCAGGGTCTTATTAACGGTTAAACGTCATCGAAAGATTTTAATTTCACGTTGAAAACCTCCGAAGCGAAATGGTTAAGAATCCTTCAAGTAAACGAGGAATACTGGGAAACATTGTGACAGGTGGAGCTAACAGAAGACCGTAATTTGATGCTGAAGTACGGTAACATGAGTCGAAATCTAACGACATTGTGCGTGGTGTTGATGTACTCAGGTGGTTTTATGTACCATACGATCGTGCAGTACGCGATCGGTACCTTCGTCGACGAACACAATCGCACGATCAAACCGCTGATTTATCCCACGTACAGCGGGTTCTTTGACTCACAGACGAGGCCTTTATACGAAGTGGTGTACGTTCTGCACTTCTTATGCGGATACGTGACTACTTCCGTGACGATAGGTGTTTGCGCACTGGCCGCGGTATTCGCTACACACGTTTGTGGCCAAATTGACATCATGATACTAAGACTGCAAAATTTAGCTAACGACAGAAGCACTAAGAATCTGCACCCACGATTGATAAAAATCGTCCAGGATCATGTACGGATGCTAAAGTACGATTCTTCAATCATAAATCGCTATACTAATTAATAATAGATTTATATCGTAACACTCTTTCCAGGTTTTCAGCGATAATAGACGCATGTCTGCAGCAAGCATGTTTCATGGAATTTCTTGGTTCCACTTTTCTGATATGCATGCTCGAGTATTACACTATAACGGTGCGCCGAATTTCACGATCTTTGTCCCCTTTGGCTCAATTGTTTATGCCTCGAATGACACTCACGGGCACACAGATAAGCTTTAAAAATTTATTCGACAACGTCATGTTTTACAAATGTAAATATGTGCTCCGTAAAATTATTGTTTGTTATCGAATATTAATAATGTCCTATACATAGACAGGTTGCCCCAAAAATGTCTAACAATCCGGAAATGGGGGATACCTGAGATCATTTCAAGCAACTTTCTCCTTTACCAAAATTTTCTCCGAGGCATCGTTAATGAGTTATTGGCGAAAAACATTGACCAATGAGAGGCGAGTACCGCTGACGCGAGACGGCTGAGCCAATGAGCGAAACTAGGCTTCGTCTGCTTGTTGACACAGACGCTTCGCGCCATCGGAGCTCGATTCTCATTGGTCGGTGTTTTTCGTTGATAACTCGTTAACGATGCTTCGGAGAAAATTTTTGTAAAGGAGAATGTTGCTTGAAATCGCCTCAGGTATCTCTCGTTTCCGGATTGTTAGACATTTTTGGGACACCCTGTATAATATTGAATATGAAATCATTGCCACAAGCCGAGTTTTCGGTTGTCTTTGGAGGCATACTGTACTTATAATTAGACATACATAAATAGTATAGTTAAGTCGTATTTTAGACCCTGTTTTTTAGGATTGGGAGGACAACAACACGGTCAGTCTTGTTACATACTTTATGCTGCTGTTATCTTTAATGTTCAATATATTTATAATGTGTTACATAGGAGATCTTTTGGTAGAGAAGGTATGTCAAATCATATACATACACCATTTATGACAAACTGTACAACAATTTTAACTCTTCTACTATACAGGATGGTAAATAACTGGTGGTGGAATAAAATTGAGAATAAATTCCTTTCCCTATAAATCTTTGACATTCAGAAAAAGAGTTTGAGATAACAACAGTATTGAGCAGGAATCAACTAGTGTATCCTACCGTAATTAATCTGATGAATTTTCTAACTTATTTTTCTGGAGAACGAAGCCTTCAAATTTAAGAAATATTTTTCAACAATGTTGCGATGGAATTACCAGTTACTAACCACTCTATGTATGATGCTATAGAATAATGTGTAAAATACTAAGAAAATTAATATATGTATGCATATATTTTGTACGTTGCAGACTGGTACTGTGGGATCATTATGTTTCATGATCGATTGGTATAATTTCCCTGTCGACACGATGCGCAGTTTAATTATGATCATCGGTATATCAAATTGTCCGGCAAAAATCACAGCCGGCCCAATAGCCGATTTAAACATGTCAACATTTGGAAACGTAAGTAAAATTACACAGAGATTTAAATTATGTCACAATCACAGTTATGCGGAAATCACAGTAAAACTAAATTATCGGTGATGATCACGCGAGTCTATCTTTGCAGATTATCAAATCAACACTGGCCTACTTAAGCTTCCTACGGACAAGTGTTTCTTAATCTCGAATTCAAGTAGCTATTTGTAGAATAGGCAAATAAAAAGGTTATACTGATGCATTGGGATTAGACATCAAAGATTTTAAAATAATTATTTGAAATCCTAAATGTTGGTATTGCATGTATTTACTTCTTTATTAGTTGGTTTGGACGACTTCTATAGTTAGAGATTTGTGTTATATTTGTTGTGTGGACTGCATGCATAAAGCATCAGTTTCCGTTGCTTCTGCTAGAACTTTCGACATTTTTTTAACCAAATGTAAAATGACAATAATTACAACTCACCTGTTCATTCATCCGTTCATATGAAAGACGCACGTATTACATTTTGACCAATGATACGAAATTCCGTGATTGAAGTAGTTGGCCAAGTTGACATGTATACAATGGACGTTTTTTTCTCTGTCCTTTAGAATATATGCACTCCATGATCAAAGTATTACGAAAATCAGAAAATACATGGCTTACCAGGGAATCTTTCCTTCAAAGAGTCACACAGATTCCACTAGAGAACAGGCAGTTTAATTTCAAAATTATTAGTAATCAAAATCATCATAGTTCAGTTTGAGTTTGGCACTGAGAGTCCCACTAAATTGCAGATTTTATGCATTTACAATAAAGGATAGATAATGAAAATTATAATAATATAAAGACTCAATGATACAAGATATAGATCACATTATCATCATTTGCACCTACTGTTGTGTCTTACCGTTAGTGAGGCTAGACGCGCACTCTCGGTATAAAGCAGCCGGTGATGTTAGAACTACACTTACGAATAATACCAAAGCATGATCTTACAACAGAGATGGTAATTTCAGCGAATTTATGGTCTTTTTTCTGCGAATGGTCGATCAATCCACAATAAAAAAAAATGTGCGCACGCCGACATAATCGGGAACTCAGTGTCCATGTATAATCAATGCGACTAGTCCCTTCCCGTGATCAGTCGCTTTACAGCTTTCGACGTGAGAGCATGCCACCTGTCGCAGTTCCAGATCAGGATGTCGGCAAACCGCAAAATCCGTGCTACGAAAAAGACATCGCCCACATATTTAAACCATGCAAATGGATCCTGAAATCAATCGGCATTTGGCCGAACTTTTTAAAAGACACCAACAAAGTCCTACAGAAACTTGCGATCGGACTCTGGAACATAGTTCTACTGTTCGCACTAATACCGTTCACTCTATATCTCGCGTTAGAGGAAAAGAACTTGACGATTATATTGAGCCTAATAGGTCTAGAAATCTACTGTTGGTTAGCTCTATTCAAGTATTGGTCGCTGATCGCGTGCAAGCCCGCCCTCAAGTACTGCATTCAGATCGTGCAAGACGATTGGAAGGAGGTCAGTGATTTGTTTCGCTATTAACTTGGCTCACCAGTTAAAGTTTATAATAAGAGAGATTAGAACGAAAATTTTATGACACACACAACTCGTGAGTATTTATAGCTACTAATTTAAAGTAGTAGGAACTACCTTGTTATACTGCATATTAAGGCATGCAATTATCTGCCCGTGTGCTGGAAATATACAATTACGTCAATTTTCGTCGAAGGACGTATTACGTTTAATTCTTGCATTAAATACTCGTGATAAAGCCAAACGAAGTAAAATTCAAGTGAACTTTAATCTTTCGAGTCCAGGCAACGTGCCTTTAGAATTTATGCGCGACAAACGATTCAAAGTAACACTTTCAAATATTCGAAAAATGTGTAATCTTTTATTATATCATGATTTAATGAACGGTTAGATGTCATCGGAAGATTTTCATTTTACGTCGAACGAACCCTCGGAGCGAAATGGTTAATGAAAGAATTGTCCGAGTAAACGAGGAACACTGGGAAATGTTGTGACAGGTGGAGCGAACTGAAGACCGGGAATTGATGCTGAAGTACGGTAACGTGGGTCGAAATCTAACAATACTGTGCGTGACATTCATGTACTCGGGCGCTTTCATGTATCACATGATCTCGAAGTGCGTGATCGGTACGTACATCGACGAACACAATCAGACTATCAAACCGCTGAATTATCCCGCATACAGCGGACTTTTCGACCCACAGAAGAGGCCCTATTACGATTTGGTGTTTACTATGCACCTTATGTGTGGTTACGTTCTGAGTTCTGTGACGATCAGTATATGCGGATTGGCCGCGTTGTTCGCTTTGCACGTCTGCGGCCAAATCGACATCATGATACTAAGGTTACAAAACCTAGCTGATCACAAAAAGAAGACGAACATGAATCTACGACTAGCGAAGATCATCGACCACCATGTACGGACGCTAAGGTAAGCCTCGTTTTTCACGACTCGCTAGTTTCATCAATGACGACGATGTAATCTTCTCAAACTATGGTGTAATCTTCTTTCCAGGTTTTCGACAATGATAGAGACCACTCTGCAACAAGTATGTTTCTTTGAATACCTTGGATCCACTTTTATGATATGTATGGTCGAATATTATACTATAACGGTGCGCCGAATATCACGTTCTTCGACTTCTTACGCTCCTTTTCTTATGCCTCGAACGACACTGTATGACGCAATCATAAAACATGAGTACTTCGTGCGTAACAGCACTTTAACAAAGGTTCTATGAAAAATAAAATATGTGTTTTTTTGAGAAATATTTGAATTTCAAATCCTTATGTTACAATCCGAGTTTACGGTTGTCTTTGGAGGCATACTCTACTTACAATTGATAATGTATACACATATACAGTGTGTTAAAGTTGAATTTTCGTTCTCGTTTTCTTAATTTATGATTGTCTCTATGGTAGGATTGGAATAACAGCAACACAGTTGGTCTTGTTACGTATATTTTGATAATGATAGCTTTTACTTTCAATATATTCATACTGTGCTACATTGGAGAGCTTCTGGTCGAGAAGGTAAGCATGACTCATTCCATACAGTACATATCACAAACTATGCATTAATTTTAACCCTTCTATTAAATTTACTGGTATGACACAAGGTGAAATATTCAGTAATCTAATGTTTATTTTGTGTACCTTGTAGACTGCTAATGTTGGATGCTTGTGTTTTACGATTGATTGGTATCATCTGCGTGTCGAAACGATGCGCAGTCTGATTTTGATTATCGGTATTTCAAACTTTCCATCGAAAATTTCTGCGGGACAGATCGCTGTCCTGAACCTCTCAACTTTTGGAAATGTAAGTAAGTTTTGTACATAATTGAGTCAGATCGGAATCGCAATAATGTGAGAATCGTAGTGAAAGAAAATTCTAGTAGTGAAACAATAGTCTATCTTTGCAGATTATCAAATCATCATTGGCCTATTTAAGTTTTCTACGAACATCAGTTACGTAATTTTGGATGTTAGTAGCTATTTGTAGACCAAAGGAATGAAATAGTTGTACTAAAATACTAACATTGTAATATTATTGACTGTAATCCTAAACGTGGATATACATTGCAATAGAATCATTTAACAACTAAACTTGCGGGGGTTGTCTATGGCTTTGTGGTGTTAATCCTGTACCTTATATAGAGTCGGTGTAGAAAATATTCGTACACCTTTTAAGACGAAATAATCTTGCAGACCAGTAGTGTGGGCTCGTTACATTTTATATTGGATTGATGTAATTTTAGTACAGTTACGATGCGCAATCTAATTATGATCATCGGTATACCAAGTTGCCGGTCCAATAGCCGATTAAAATATGTCATCATTTGGAAACATAAGATTACACAAAAATTTAAATTATATCGAAATCACAATTATGCGGCAATCAAACTAAAATAAAAATTCTTATCGACTTGTACAGTGAAGATTAACAATAAGTATACCCGTCGAAGAACGTAAGTTATATCATAATTTAAATAATTTCGGGTCCGAACAGAATTCAGCGAATAATTCGCGAAGCTATGTTATTGATAAATGACGCCGTTAAAGGACGGGAAGGATTTGTTCGTTTGAGAAAAGTTATTAATAAGAAACTCACCCATTTAGTTGAGAGTGCATTTGCTGTTCTGAAATGTGGATCACGAGCCACGATGTTGGTGCACTGACTTCGCACAACGTTGCGATGGTCCCAGTTTGACGGTTGTACCGAGCAAGGGATGCGGTCAGAGCTACTCCAGAGAGGCACCCAACACAGAGTTCACTTTCATAGTTTTTCACACGTAGTATTTTTAAACATTATCTCACTGCGCTATTACTGATCACCTTTTTAATAATATTCCGCGAACGCTGTTTCCTGAGTTAATACTATATTTGTGGCCCTTAAAAGGATCGATTAAAATCAAATATTTTGTTCAAAATGCCGTCCTTCGACTCGTATGCATAGTCAGGCGCTATTTCCCCCAGCAGCCACTGTGAATAGTCAATTCTCCTTGGGGCATCGATGTCGTGCATGTGTTGCAGATGCGAAAATTTAAAAGGATGCATCGACGCATCCTGTACAATGCGGTGCACCGACATGTGACTCGTAATAGAAACAAAACCATTAAAATGTACAAACATTTGCAATAGAAAAATATTTCTTTTTACGTAATTAGAAATTGCAGAGGTGATATTAATTGAGACTTACTCAACGCTACGAAAAGGTTACTTCAAATGACCTCAGGAACCTCCCATTTTCGGCTGTTCCCATCTTTTTGTTACACCCTATAGTACGCACTTTCAGTAGAATAATATCACATTGGATTAAAACTAACTGAATTCGAATTCGTCACTAAAAATCCCACCGAAGTCCATTTTACTCATTTATAGCAAAGATAGATAATGAAACTTGTAATAATGAAAAGGCGGAAAGTATGAACGAATACTGAAGAATGTACGTAAAGACTGTCGTGTCTTAGGATTAGCCAGAGTAGAAGCGCACCCTCGGTGTAAAGCAACCGGTCTATGATTAGGGATAATTCCAACCCACGATTCTACAGCAGAGACGGTAATTTCTGCGAATTTATGATATCTTCCCCGCGAATGGTTGATCAATTGAAAAGCGCAATAAAAAAAAATGCGCACACGCTAGCATTCACTCAGTGACTTTATAGCTTTCGAAGCGTGATCATGACGTGTAGTGAAGTTCCGGATCAGGATGTCGGCAGACCGCGAAATTCGCACTACGAAAAAGACGTGGATTTCATTTTTAAGCCCAGCAGATGGATCTTGAAATCGATCGGGATTTGGCCAGGCTTCTTGAAAGACAGAAACCAACTACTTGAAAAACTTGCGGTCGGTTTCTCCAATACTATTTTGACTTTTTCGATACTACCGTTCACTATATATATCGTATTCGAGGAAAAGAATATAATGGTCCTATTGAAACTTACTGGTCTGCTGACATACTGCTGGATATCCGTATTGAAATATTGGTCGCTCATCGCATGTAAGTCTACCCTCAAGCACTGCATTAAGATCGTGGAAGACGATTGGAGAGAGGTCAGCGATTTCTATCAGTTATTACTTGCCTCGCCAATTAAATAATTTATAAATAAAATTACCATATAACTTTAAAAAAAGGCAAATTATGTGATTAAAGAAGGAAAAAAGTTTACATTGTTTTTGAGTATATAGAAATCTTTAACATTGCAGTGTACTTGCATGAAATTTCAAAAGCTTGAGTAATGCAATCTAAAAAATTCATTTTTTCGAATTTTTGACAATTTTAATTTTTTTACCACATACGCCCCTGCCCCTACCCTCCAAGAAAATCTAAAAAATTCACGTTCGTAACCATAAGAAGATATCGATATTTTAGAAACATAAATCTGCTGTAGTGAAAGATTCAATATAAAATCAGCATTTTTAAGATTTTTAAGATTATAATCCGGATTTTTGAAAACAGATTCTACTACAAAAAATTACATAGAGTCATTAAGTTTTTCATAATTTTCCATTGAGAAGAACAGAAAAAATAATGCATAATATGTTAATCTGATTTAAACCTGTAACTACGCCGTAGAGTAAGCGACTTAAAAATTAGTCAAAATGGTTTTCTTTTAGTGACCTATTGAATGTTCAACAAAAATCACTTTGGTTATGAGTGCATTTGACCATCTTATCCAGCTATACCTTGTGTAATCTTTTATTATGTGATGATTTAATTAACGGTTAGATGTCATGAGAAGATTTTTATTTTACGTGGAACAAATCCCCGGTGCAAAATGGTTAGTGAATGAATCCTTCAAGTAAACGGTGAACACTGGGAAATATTGTGACAGGTGGAGCTAAAGAAAGACCGAGAATTAATGCTGAAGTACGGTAACATGAGTCGAAATCTAACGACATTGTGCGTGGTGTTGATGTACTCAGGCGGTTTCATGTACCATACAATTGCGCAATACGCGATCGGTACGCACATCGACGAACACAATCGAACAATCAAACCGCAGACTTATCCCGTATATAGCGGATTTTTCGACCCACAGAAGAGGCCCTATTACGATTTGTTGTTTGTTATGCATATCATTTGTGGATACATTATGAACTCTGTGACGATCAGTGTATGCGGATTAGCCGCGGTGTTCGCTTCGCACATCTGCGGCCAAATCGACATCATGATACTAAGGTTGCAAAGCTTAGCTGACTACAAAAAAAAAACTGACTCGAATCAACGATTAGCGAAGATCATCCAACACCATGTGCGGATGCTAAAGTAAGTCTCCTTGTTCATGAGTTACTAGTGTTATCAATGACGGAAGTAAATTGTACCACTCTTTACAGATTTTCGTCAGTGATAGAGACACTTCTGCAAGAAGTATGCTTTTTCGAATTCATAGGTTCTACTTTTATGATATGTTTGTTGGAATATTATACTATCACGGTGCGCTGAATATTAAGTTGTCTGACCCTTTGAGCTCCATTGCTTATGCCTCGAACGACACTGAATGGAGCAATCATAAACTGTGAAAACTTACTTCGTAACAGTCCCTTAATAAAGGCTTTATGGAAATTTAAAGTGTGTTTTAGAGAAATATTTTAATGTCGAATTATTGTTGCAATACGACTTTATAGTTGTCATTGGAGGCATATTGTACTTATAATTAATCATTCGTACATGTGGTATATCAAAGTCGAATTTTCATTCACGTTATTTAACTTTATGATTATATCTGTGATAGGATTGGAACGACAAAAACATAGTCAATTTTATTGTATATAGTTTGCTGCTGTTATCTTTTATGTTCAACATATTCGTGCTATGCTACATTGGAGATCTTCTGGTAGAGAAGGCAAGCATAACTTTGTCCGTTCTTTGTCACAAACTATACAGTATTTTAATCATTTTACTAAAGCGACTATTATGGCATAATGTGTTAAATACTCTGTAACGTGGCATTTATTTTGTGTACTTTTCAGACTGGCAATGTTGGATTGTTGTGTTTTACGACTGATTGGTATCATCTCCGTATCGAAACGATGCGCAGTTTAATTTTGATCATCGGTATATCAAGATATCCATCAAAAATCTCTGCCGGGCAGATAGCTGATTTAAATCTGTCGACATTTGGAAACGTAAGTAAAATTTCATACACAATTGAATCACATCGTAATCGTAATGTCAGGATCGTAGTAAATCATAATTTTCTGTGTTGTTCACGCGGGTCTATCTTTGCAGATAATCAAATCATCACTGGCCTATTTAAGTTTTCTACGAACATCTATTGCGTAATTTTGGATTTCAGTAACTATTTGTAGCTCTAGCGAATAAAACAGTTGTATTCAAATAGTGGCATTATAATGTAATTGTACGCAATTCTAAATGTGAATATACGTTACAACAGAATCATCTAACAATTAATACTTGCGGAGGTGGTTTATGGTTTTGTGGTGTCCATCCTGTACCTATATAAAGTCGTTGCAGAAAGTATTCGTACATTTTTTAAAACGAAATAACTATCTTATAATTAGTCCAAACGGTTTAAATTTTTCTGGGATGGTAAAGATAATAATTTACTAGACAATTGTTAACAACTAATTTACAGAAATTCTAATTGGTCGGTGTGATAAAAGAATTAAAAGATGATGTTTTTTTGCAACTTTTTTTAGTTCATTTTTTTTATTTAAAAAAGTGAATGTTGTAAATTTCAGCAACTTGTATTCATGCCGAAAAGTTAATCGAATTAGTTAAGATAAAACAGTTGCAATTTTTTAAAACAATTTTTTAGCCATTGTCTAGTAAATTAATTCCTTTAACATTCCAAACAAAACTTAGATCCCTTGGCCTAATTACAAAAAAGTTGTCCTGTTTTGAAAGGTGTACGAATACTTTGTAAACTGACCGATATTAATCATATTTTCTTTCCAAACTGATTCGAACATTTCAATCACTGCAGATGTTAATTTTTGACATTTCGGTAATTCTGAATAGATTCATTCATATTTCACTAAAAATTAGGGTCCCTGGTTAGAAAGATGGAACAGAGAAATGCTTAAAACAGGTTTCCACCAACTCATCAATGTTAACGCCTTCGCAGAGGAAGGGTAAAGGCGTTTCCTTTATTCTTTCACAACGAATTAGTTCATTAGCCTTGCTTACCAATAGAAGTGGGTTTCGGTGTGTTATCGACAAGTCGGGACTACGGCTACGCAGGTCTGGCAAAGCGAGTGAGATATCCTCCATGAAGGGGGACGAAAATTGTAGCATCTTCCCAACCAGGAGCGGTACATGGTTTAGTTTTTAAATCTGCAAAAATTCTATTTTTCACGACTTTATATAACACTGAATTCCAATACATTAATATCAATTTTGAGTTCGAGAATGGTAGTAGAAGTAAGATAAATAGAATAAAATTAAAGAAACTCAGATTATGAACATTTTATACGACTGTTACTGTTTTAGGTTCGCGAACAAATGTAGTTTTCCTATAACATAGTAAAATCATTCCCATTACTAGGAGTAAAGTTTCTTGTGTTAAACAGCAACATCTCGTAAATCTAAACGTTGTGAACTTGAGACTACTTTATCGCGGTTTGTATACAGGTACTATTCTGTATAATACGGTATGCAAGTCAGTGATACTATCGTGTCTCAGTAAGCATGCAACTGCACTCTGCGTGTAAAGCAACCGCACATAATAGCTTTACATTGTTGAACAATTCCATTCCACACATCTGCAGGATGGTCGACATTTCCGTGAATTTCTGTTGTTTTTGCAACAAGTGGTCGATCAAACTGAAATTTTAATGAAAGGGGTGCATGCAGACTTGTACTAACGAAGTTTCAGTATCCATGGATAATAATCAATGCGACTAGTCTCCCTGTGTGGACAGTTGGACAGTCGCTTTTGAGCTACCTACAGGCTAGCATGAAACCTCTCGCTACTCAAAATCGGAGAGTTGGCATACCGCGAAATCCGTATTATGAACAAGACGTCGTCTACATTTTCAAGCCATGCAAATGGATTCTAAAATCAATTGGCATTTGGCCGGTCTTTTTGGAGGACAACAACAAACTTCTACAGACACTTGCGATCGGAATCTGGAATATAATTTTACTGTTCGCGCTAATACCGTTCACGTTGTATCTCGCAGTGGAAGAAAAGAACTTGATGATTATACTCAGCATGATAGGTCTAGAAATTTTCTGTTGGCTATCTGCGTTCAAATATTGGTCGCTCATCGCGTGCAAGCCCATTCTCAAAAAATGCATTGAGTGTATGCAAGACGACTGGAAAAAGGTCAGTGATGTTAATCATTATAACTTCGGCGAGGCAATTAATGAATATAATAAAGCAGATTGGAACAAAAATTAAACAAATGGTTACCTATTTTTACTACTTAAATTTTAAGTACATATGTATCCGTAAGTATGTTAGGAATACACAAGTACATTAATTTAGAAGAATGTAATGCAATGCAATATGCATACAATACGTGTCATTCCTGTGTCAAATATTCGTGACAAATACAAACAAATTAAGAAAAATTAGAATTTTAATCTTCGACTCCGGGCAACGTGTTTCCACAATTCGAACTTTAGGCAAATTTTGAACCTTTTATTATATTGAGATTTCATTAACGGTTAAATTATTCCAGTAGATTTCTATGTCACTTCGAAGAAACCTTCAGCGAAGTCTTTAACACGATTAATGCCACGCTAATTACTATGGGACACACTAATTTTTGATTTGGTTTCGAAGTGCATTTGTATTGCGATCTATTGAACGTGCTGAATGTTACTTAGATGTATCGAATGCAAAAGAGATAAAATACCAGCCACTATGATAAATGTAAACTTTCTAGTTTCAGTTTGATTAATTAAATTATTTAGATTTTGTGTAAATTTGTGGGGTTGATCTGCTGCACTTAATGTATTACATAATACTAACGAAAACATCCTTTAAGTATCGGAGAAATACTGGGAAACATTGTGACAGGTGGAGCAAACAGAAGACCGTGACTTGATGCTGAAGTACGGTAATGTGGGTCGAAATCTAACTATACTATGCCTGGTCTTAATGTACTCAGGCGGATTCATGTACCACACGGTTGTGCAATATGCAATAGGTACCTTCGTCGACGAACACAATCGCACGATCAAACCGCTGATTTATCCCACGTACAGTGGATTTTTTGACCCTCAAGAAAGCCCTTTTTATGAGATGGTGTATGCTGTGCACTCTTTATGTGGTTATGTGGTTTATTCCGTGACAATTAGTGCTTGCGCATTAGCTGCGGTATTCGCTGCGCACGCCTGTGGCCAAATTGACATCATGATACTAAGACTACAGAAGTTAGCCAACGAGAAAAAGAATAAGAATCTGCGTCCACGATTGGTGACGATCATACAGCATCATATACGAACGTTAAAGTACGATCCTTCAATCACGAGTCGCTGATCTCATCACTGACGGAAGTACATTGTAACTCTCTTTCCAGATTTTCGGCAACGGTAGAGACATGTCTGCAACTTGCATGTTTTTTGGAATTCCTTGGTTCCACTTTTCTCATATGTATGGTCGAATACTATACTATAACGGTGCGTCGAATATTACGTCTTCGATCTTTGGGCCTGAATTCTTTATGCTTCGAACGGCAGCCGCAGGCATAAAAAAGAAAAGCTTTGTGTAGCAGGTTACTTTGAAATCATTGACAATCACCTCGCGAACTATGTTTTCATCAACACGAGTTCGCCGACGGTCGGCTTTTCCAAATTTTTTGTCTTATAATGATTAGAAAAGAATGAGTCGTCTGTCGATCGGGAATAGCTTAATTAACCCTTAACGCTTCGACTTTTAATTGTGAATATGGACCGGTAACTTCAACTTATTCTAACCATACTTCGACTTGCAAGTTTTTAAGTGTCAGATTTGAAATGCTACAATGACGTGTAAATAATAAACAGGTTCAGATCTAACTGTCTTTACTGATCGCTTGCAGCTAACTGAGGAGTATTATTTTTTATTTATTATTTCTAAATACATTTGAAGCGTCACACATCGGTGGTGCCTGAGAGGCACATTTGGAGCGTTAAGGGTTAATTTAAGCAGTGATTTGGCAAACAAAATATCCGGGTTAGGTCCCGATTTATCTGCTCGGTCGACTCATTTGCTCCTATATTCGAAAACTTGTTCAAATGATGGTTTTGTCAAAAAGTAAACATGTATTTTTTAACTGGATTATATTTTCTTGTAAAAATTTAGGATATCTTACGTAATGTTGAACATGAAGTTACTATCACGAAAAGTATTTCCAATTGTCTTTCGTGGTATACCGTAGATAATCATACATAGATATAGTAAACTACATTTGTCGAATTTCCGTCTCCGTTGTTTTATGTACAATAATGTCTACGGTAGGATTGGGAGGTCAACAACATGGTCCGTCTTATTACGTATATTCTGATACTATTATCTTTAATGTTCAACATATTCATACTGTGCTACATTGGGGACCTTCTGGTAGAGAAGGTATAAACAATTCTATGCCTACACTATTTCTCGCAAACTATGTGCTGTCCCTGGCTGGAAAGATGGCACAGAGAAAAGTGTAGAACCGAGTTCCACCACCCCACTCATATTAACGCTCTCGCAGAAATAGTGTAAACGCGGTTCCCTTATTACCACAAGTGATCGCTTCGTATTAACCGCAATTCCAAGGAAACGAGAAACTCGAGCCTAACCAGTTATGAACGAACAACACCTCCTGATTCTAATCACCGTCTCCAGCTAGCTTCTTCCATTTTGTTTTCATTCCAGACACTCGATTATTATTGGCAAATTTACGCGCTGATCAGGTGACGTAATTAGGTGGAGGGGGCGGCCGATTCCCCTTATTTCTCGCGTGGAGTTGTTCATTGGTCTTCTTATTTACCAATAGAAGTGGGTTTCGGTGGGTTATAGATAAGAGGGGACTACGTTAGTGCAGGGCAGGCGTAGCGAGCGGTATAGCACCCTTCCCAGTGTTAGATATTGTGTCCTCTTTCCAGCCACGAACAGTGATAATTTTAACCTTTCGATTATACTTATTGCTATGGTGTAGTGTTTCATACTCAGTAAACTAATGTTCAGATTTTATACGTTGCAGACTGGCAATGTTGGATCGTTATGTTTCATGATCGATTGGTATAATTTCCCTGTCGAAACGATACGGAGCATAATTTTGATCATCTGTATTTCAAGTTGTCCCGCGAAAATCACTGCTGGCCCGATAGCTGATTTAAACATGACGACTTTTGGAAAGGTAAGTAAGAGTTGATACAGATTTTATGATGTGTTTATCATGTGAATTCTTTTCAGATCATTAAATCAACACTAGCCTACTTAAGTTTTCTACGAAAAACTGTTGAGTAATGAAATTTGGCTAGCTATATATTGCACAAGTGAATAAAAAGATTGTATTCGGACGCAGGATGTATGATATAACTTTTTGTAATCCTAATTGTAGATATCGTTCGCATCTACTGTATCACTAAGTGATCGCTATAGCCAAAGATTAAAATAATTGTACTCATATTTTTTTTTCGTCCGGCCTCGGAGAAAACACCCACATTACATTTGTACTAATCATTTGAAATCCAGTAATCCATGAAGTTGGCTGCACTTAATGGTTGTTCTTCTCTATTATTCAGAATTAGTTATTGAATCCTGAATTTATCCACGTTACTATCCAGCATTCCTAAAATCAGAAAAATCATACCATGTAATATACTTTTCAAAGTGAATGAAACCGTTTAATCACTTCAGACGCTAATAATATACGTAAATAAAATATTGGCGAATATTCATAGTAATCGATTTACAGTAATAGGGATTATCTTTTTATACTGATGTTTAACTCGTCTAAGTAACTGCATGAGGTACGCGATCGGTAGAGACATCGACGAAGACAATCGGACGATCAAACCGTTAAATTATCCCTTATACGATGGATTTTTCGACTCCCATAAGTGCTTTGTTACGATTTGGCGTTTGCTATACGCGTCAGGTATGGATAAAATTATCACGACTTTACATAGCTCCGAATTCCAAAATAACACAGTCGGTCTTATTACATATATTTTGATAATGTTATCTTTTATGTTCAATATATTTATACTATGCTACATTGGGGACCTTCTACTGAAAAAGGTAAGCATAATTCTGTCCGTAGTGTAATTATCACAAACTAAAAAAATTTTAACCATTTCATTAAAGTGACTGGTGTGACGTAATGTGTTACATACTCAGTAACCTGACGTTTAATTTGTGTACTTTGTAGACTGGTAATGTTGGATTGTTGTGTTTTACGATTGATTGGTATCATCTTCGTGTCGATACGATGCGCAGCCTAATTTTGATCATCGGTATATCAAGGTATCCATCGAAAATCCCTGCCGGGCAGATAGCTGATTTAAATCTGTCGACTTTCGGAAACGTAAGTAAGATTCCATGCAGAATTTAAATGTATTGCAATCGCAATAATGCGAGGATCGTAGAAATAGACAATTTTTTGTAATGATTACGCGGGTCTATCTTTGCAGATAATCAAATCGTCACTGGCCTATTTAAGTTTTCTACGAACATCTATTGCGTAGTTTTGAATTTAATAATTATTTGTAGAACGCGCAAATAAAACAGTTGTATAGTAATGACATTTTAATCTAATTGTTTCTAACCCGAAATTGTCTAATTGCAACCAATCATCTGAAAACTAATATTTGCGGAGCTGGCCAATGGCTTCTTGATGTTAATACTGTACATACACATACTCACGAGAATATTCGAACGCCTTTTAAAACAGAATAGGAGTTGCAATTAGTTAGGATCATCAAAAATTGAATAATACTGTCTTTTTTCAACTTTTTATCTGTGCTTGTCATGAAAATTGATAAAACGTGTTTTGTAAGTCTCGGTAACTTATAAAAATACTGAACATTTCATCAATTTTGAAATTTTGATCAATCGAAAATTAAGCAATGACGTGCACGCACACTGTACTCAACGCAAGCTCAGTATCCAAGAAGTCATAATCAACGTAGCTTCCTATATGTAAAAATTGCAAATCCTGTCGTAGTTCAAGAACTGCAAATCGGTAAATTGCGAAAGCCGAACTATAACAAGACCACGTTTACATTTTGAAGCGATAGACTCAGCGTAGCAGATGGCAACCCTAACTCAGGATAGTCAACCCGGAAGTGTCAGCGAAGTACTATTCACCCTACGATGTCATTTTCAAGTTCGTCAAGTTGTCGTGTCGTCCGAGTCGCTAAGTGAGTTAAAGGATCGAAATGATGGAGGAACAACCCCAGAACTGCATCCCTGATCAGCGCAACAGATTATGGTTGCGAAATCGGGGTTTGTAGGAGCCAGCGGATTACCGTAGGGCCCGACCTTTGGTGGCATGGCACGAGCGTGTGCATGAGACTCGTGTGCAGTGTTTGCAGGAAAACTTGCTACGCAGAGAGTGGATTGATGACGCATGTGCAGGGAGTCCTGCACAGCGTCGTGGCGCGTCTACCGAGTGAACATTATAATACTGAAGTATAATCAGATAGAGGCTTTACATCGCGTCGCGATCCTATTTGAGAATTTTAATATTCACGCAGTAGGCGCGCTGTGCCGTTGTATCACACGCATGCGTCACCTGTTCCCACTTCTTGCGTAGCCAATGTAAACACCGCTCGCGCGTGCTTCAGTTAGGACAGTAGTAAAAGTGTGGGGCACCTCGCTTACGGGTTAGCTATCAGCCGAAACGTGGATCGCGTAGGCTGCAGTGACGAATGGTTGAGATTTATTGTAAACCGAGGATACCTCGAAGTTCAATTGGTAAACCGCGTGGTTGTAAACCAGTGTCAAGGTTATGTCAAGGTCCCCACCCCGAGTCTCCTGCCTCGATTTCCGTCGCAATCTGGGTAGAGTTCCTTCATATGCGTTTCACAAGTTGTTTAACAAAACACCATGTGACCGCCTATGGAATGCTGCGAGTTAGCTTGGGAAGGGGTTTGCTTAACAACGCAACCAACGGAAGCGGGAACCGACACGTGTATAACTCTTATCCGAACGCGATCCACAATGCGCGCGTCGGTTCCCCCTTTCGTTGGTTGCGTTGCTAAGCAATCCCCTTCGAACTTGCAACGCTCCACTACTGCCACCGCAACCGGTCACGTGGCTTTTCTATTCTACCTCGCAGTCTACCTTAGAGTTTGCCAGAGCTACGCCTCCTGACTACTGCCGCAGCGTCTCGCTCCCCGCATTGTTTCCATCGGCTTACAATACCTCAGGCGCGTACTGTAATAACTATTCGTGGCGCATTAGGGCGACGCTCGTATCAATAGATTTCCACGTCACCCATGAAGTACTATTGTTAATGCATTTTTTTGTCTTCTACCCAAATTGTAAATCAATTTTCGAAGAATTTGACACGAACTGTGATTTTGATAACCATATTCACATTCTTCATTCGGTAATGGATCAATTCAATAAGCGTCTCATGGCTTTCAAATCGTTTAGAAATGAACCTCCTCACCGCCGAAGTTGAAGAACGAGTTCTCGAGTATTCTCTGAAAACGAGACAAGAAAGAGAGGCTGAATTTTTCAAAACATTGGATGAATCGACATACCCGATGCTTAAAAATTTCGATCTCCGAATATTCTCAACGTTGGGATCAACTTATTTGTGTGAATGCTACTGATTTGTAGGAAGATCAACGCTATGACCCGCCGTTGATCTTTATTATCGTTTTTGACCATTAGGCGATCACTGCCTGTGATCATAGGAGGGACTACGGACTGCAGCAGGAGTGGAAATGTAAACACTGTTATATTTACTGGTCAATACTGTTCAGTACACAGATTTATTCATACTGCGCTATTTTGGAGATCTTCTGGTAGAGAAGGTATGTAAAATCATATACACACTCCATTTAATACAAACTGTACTAGTAAAATAATTTTAACACGTTGAATGCCAGGGGGGTCACCGGTGACCGCCACTCAACTTGGCAGTGACGCCATGGGGGCCACCGGTGACCGGCGCACCCAGATTCATAGAAATATATATAATTTAAACAAATGATAATACTTATAATTTTTTATTATTATCATCGTTGATGTCACCGGTGACCCTCGTCGCAATTAACATGTCAAACATTGTTATACACTGTAACTTATCTATTGCAGATAATATTTCAACATTATATGTATCGCATAATAGAAAATTCATCGTGGCGCCACGGATAATCCCTGTAAAATTGGCGTGGCATTCAACGTGTTAATTCCTCTACTGTACAAGATGATCAATAAAATAAAATTAATAAAATCGAGAACAATATTTTTTCATTTATATATTTGCATTTTAGAAAAATCGGCCAACCAATTCTACTTCCTGTCTTACTACAATCTACACTAAACTTAATGAATTTACCAACTTATTTTTCTCAAAAACGAAGCCTTTAAATTCAAAAAATATATTAAACAATGTAACGGAGGTATTACGACAACGCTATATTTAGTGCTATAATATAATGCGTTTAATACTGAAAATTTAATCTTAAAGCTGAGAAATCCTAAATATTGGTATTACACGTATTTATTTCTTTACTAATTGGATTTGACGATCACTACAGTCAAAGATTATGTTATGAATTTCGCTATATGAACTCGATGCATATGCATCGATATAATAATACATACGTCTCTGTTACTGTTACTCCAATTTTCAACGCTTCTTCTACGAACTATAAAATACTAATTCCATGGGAAAAGCACAGATGCTACATTTAAACTCTGAATTCTGAACTCATCCACTCGACGCAAGGCGAGAATTCAACCATCTCTAAAATCACACCAAAACATGACTTACCATGAAATCTTCCATTTAAAGTGAATCGAATCGCTTAATCACTCCAGACGTTGATTTCCACACAGATGGCACTAAAGAATAGATACTGCAATTCGAAAATTTGTAGTAACTATAATCATCACTTATAACGACACAGTTGATTTCCAGTGTGACCCTAAAAAAAGAACCAAATTGTTACCAAAAGTTAGTTGCTGAAATTTAATACAATACAAAGGCAGATATATTGTTTTGAGTATGTTAGCATTCTATGCATCCTGCCACTACTCTGAGTAAAACTATAGACCGTGATACTGTCATGTCTCGGCGAGGACGAAATGCACCCTCGATGTAAAGTAACCGGACGTAGTAGCTGCACAATTACGGATAATACCAATGCACGATTCTGTAGAATCGGTGGTATTTTCTGCACAATTGTGGTGTTTTTTTTCTGCGGGCGATCAATGAATCGGAAACCACAATAAAAACTGTTCACGCAAGCTGGTACTAGAGGAAACCCAGTGCCCATGTATAATCAATGACGCGTAAACTCTGTTGGCAATCAGTCGCTCTACAGATTTCTTTGCGCGAGCATGAAGCCCCGTAAAGTTCCAAATAAGGATGTCGGCGAACTGCGAAATCCGTACTACGAAGAAGACGTCGCCTACATTTTTAAACCGAGCAGATGGATCTTGAAATCAATCGGTATTTGGCCGATCTCCCCGGAAGGCAGCAAACAACTTTTTGAAAAAATTACGGTCGCGCTCTCTATTATTATTCTGACTTGCTCGATGGTACCTTTCGCAATGTACATCACGTTGGAAGAAAAGAATATAATGGTCATATTACGACGTCTTGCTCCGCTAAGCTACGGTTGGGTGTCTTTGTTTAAATATTGTTCACTCGTCGCGTACAAGCCCGGCCTCAAGCACTGCATGCAGATGGTGCAAGACGATTGGAAAGAGGTCAGTGATACGTTACTACCTTGACTCTCTAATTAAAATATATAACAAAACAGATCGGAACAACAAATTTATGATACTCAAATGCTGAATATTTAAAGTAACTTATTTAAAGATAATAAAAATTACCTTTTTATACTCAATTGTACCGTATCGCAGTAATTGCACGCGTGCTAGAAATATTTAGGTTCGTCAATTTCGACCGGAGGACGCGTTACGTTTAATCGTTGCATTAAATAGCCGCGATAAGCGCAACAAGATTTTAAATAATTTTAATTTTTCGAATACGCCCAATGTGTCTTCACAATTTAACCTCTTAGACACGGCTGAATTTTGCGCGGAGCTATTCGACGCGTATTACGCGTAAACGATACAGTACTACAATGTGTGACAGACAATGCTGTTCTCTACGCGAGCACATTGGAATGAGGTTTTTGATGACTAGATTATAATTGTACTTAAGATATGATACATACACTTTAACTTTAATCATTCACTTCAATTATTAATAATACAATGGAGTGCAGCGCGTTGTAATATAAGATGACATTCGCGAAAGTCACTATAGTGTCGCGTCGTTCAAGAAGATGACATCCGCGAAAGCCACTACTGAGACGTATCGTCCCTAAAAGGTTAATCTTTACACACGATTGGAAGTGATTAACGGTTCTATGTCATTGGACATTTTCATTTTACATCGAACAAATGCACGGAGCGAAATGATTACTGTAAGAATACTTACAAGGAACATTGGAAAATGTTGTAACAGGTGCAGCGGAAGGAAGACCGCGCACTGATGCTGAAGTATGGCAACGTGTGCCGAAATCTAACGTTACTATGCGTGGTGCTGATGTTCTCAGGCGGTTTAATGTACCGTACCATTGTGCAGTTCGCGATCGGTACGTACATCGACGAACGCAATCGGACGATCAAGCCATTGAGTTATCCCGCATACAGCGGATTTTTCGACCCACAGAAGAGGCCCTATTACGATTTGTTGTATACTATGCATTTTATGTGTGGATACATCATGAATTCTGTGTCGATCAGTGTATGCGCACTGGCAGCGTTGTTTGCCACTCACATCTGCGGCCAAATCGACATCATGATACTAAGTTTGCAAAATTTGGCAGACCACAAAAAGAAAACCGACCTGAATCCACGATTAGCAGAGATCATCGAGCACCATGTACGGACCCTAAGGTAAGCCTCATTTTTCATGAACCATTCGTTTCATCAATGACGAAAGTATATTGCGATTCTCTTTCCAGATTTTCGTCACTGATAGAGACACTTCTGCAAGAAATATGCTTTTTGGAATTCATTGCTTCCACTTTTTTAATATGTATGCTTGAATATTATACTATAACGGTGCGCTGAATTTTACGTTCTCCAACTCAATAGATTCCTTTGCTTATGCCACCAACGATACTGAATGGTGCGATTATGAGTTTTAATAACATCCTGTCTTACAGCACCTTAACAAAGGTTTTATTTAAATCTAAATTCGGGTTTTTTTAAAGAAATATTTCAATGTCAAATCATTGTTACGATCCGAGTTTATAGTTGTCTTTGGTGGCATACTTTATTTATAATTAATCATACATACGTACGTATAGTATGTTTAATTCGAATTTTCGTTCTCAGTTTTCAAATTAACGATTATGCTTACTATAGGATTGGACGGACAACAACACAGTCAGTCTTATTGCATATTTTGTGCTACTGGTATCGTTTTTGTTCAATATGTTCATACTGTGCTACATTGGAGAACTTCTGGTGGAGAAGGTAAGCACAATTCAATCTGTGTTCTAATTATCACAAACTATACATTAATCTTAATTCTCCTACCAAACCTACCGATACGACACAATATGAAGAAATACTAGGTAAACTGATGTTTATTTTGTGTACACACTTCGCAGACTGGTAATGTTGGATTATTATGTTTTACAATTGATTGGTACAATCTCCCTGTCGAAACGATGCGCAGTCTAATATTAATCATTGCTATATCAAAGTATCCGGCTAAAATCTCTGCCGGTAAGATAGTTGATTTAAACTTGTCGACTTTTGGAACCGTAAGTAAGATTTCGTGCATAATTGAATCACATAGCAATCGCAATAATGTGAGAATCGTACTAAAATAAGATTTCCTGTTTTGATCACACAAGTCTTTATTTACAGGTTATCAAATCATCGCTGGCCTATTTAAGTTTTCTACGAACATCTATTGCATAATTTTGAATTTTAGTAGCTATTTGTAGAACAGGCAAATAAAACTGTTATTTAATAATTGTTTGTAATTCTAAATGAAGGAGTCGCATATTATCGTCTTTTATACTAATTAGATTAAACAATGACTTCTCGACAGACTATGAAGCGTTGTTCATCGTAATTCACCTTTTCATTCTTCCGTTCTCATGAAAGACGCACGGGTATCATTGCAGTCAATCATCTGAAATGAAATAGCTTGAGGGCTGTCTTACGTCTTCGTGTTGTCGATATTGCAACCATATGTATACTTGTTGATTCAACCATTTCTGAAGCCAAACAACTTTGCTGCAACAATTTGTTTTTACGAACTATATTAGTAGAATGATTTTAACTCTTCTGCTATACAGCATGATAAATAACTGGTAGTAGAAAAAAGCCGAGAATATAATTTCCCCACTCAAATATCCGTCTTTTAGAAAAATGAATTTGAAAAATAACTGTATTAAATAGAAAATTAATTACCGTGTCTGACCATGGCCAACTACAATTGTACTTCTTATAATACTACAAGCCACGCAGACATGATGGATTATGCAACTTATTTTTCTCGATAACTAAGCTTTTAAACTAAGAAATGTTGTTATACAATATTGCGGTGGTATTACCATTTTCTTATATTTCGTGTTATAGTGGAATGTATTAAATACTAAGAAAACTAATATTTAGTTTTTGTACGTCCTAGACTGGTACTGTGGGATCGTTGTGTTTTATGATCGATTGGCACAATTTCCCTATCGACCCGGTGCGTAGTTTAATTGTGATCATCGATATATCAAGCCGATTTAAACATGACAACTAATTGAAATGTGAGTAAGATTTGGCACAGATTTAAATTGCATCAGAGTCACAATAATCTGGTTTTCAACATTTTTTCTACGAATTATAAAGTAGTAATAATTACACGCACATTTCCATTTCATTCCTTCGTCTTCGGAAAAAGAACACATGTCATGCTTCAACCAATGATCCAACATCCAACATTCGAAAGGCTTGGTTAAAGTCAATCGACGTTCTTCTCTATTGTTTACAATCGGACATTAAATTCTGAACTCATCCACTAGACACGGCGCAACGATTCAACAATTTCTAAAATCGCACCAAAAGATGACTTACCATGAAATTTTACTGTCAAAGTGAATCGGACCGTTTAATAACACCAGACGTTAATTTGTGCACAGATCATATTAAAGTATAGAAACTTCAACTCTAAAATCTGTAGTAATTGAAATCATTAATTATAACATTACAGTCGAGTTCGAATTTGACACTAAACGTCCAACCAAACTGCGTATTTTACGTATATATAATAAACGTTACGTCGTGTTTAACACAACAAAAAGACAAGTATATATGACTTAGAGCAGATTATTATTCTTTGCACGAAGCTATTACTCTGAATGAAACTGCATATGTAGATTGATACTATCATATTCCAGCGAGGACGCAACTGTACCCTCGGTGTAAACCATCTGGACATAATAGCTCTGTACGTAGAATCATCAGTAATTTTCCCGCATTTATGGAGTTTTTTCAACGATCAATGCCAAACGACAATGAAAAAAGTGCCCTCACATTGACAGCAAAGCAAGCTCAGTGTCCATGTGTAATCGATACGACTAGACCCTTCTGGTGATCAGTCGTTGTAGAACCATCTACGCGTGAGCATGAAACCTGGTAAAGTTCCAGATCAGAATGTCAGCAAACCGCGGAATCCGTACTACGAAGAAGACGTCGTCTACATATTCAAGCCAAGCAGATGGATTTTGAAATCAATCGGCCTTTGGCCAGGCTTCTTGAAAGGCAGCAATCAATTACTTGAAAAACTTGCGGTCAGTCTCTCCAACACTGTTCTGACGTTTTCAATAATACCGTTCACTATGTACCTCACGTTGGAAGAAAAGAATGCAATGGTCATAGTAAGACTTCTAGGGTCGGTAATCTACTGTTGGTTATCTCTGTTCAAATATTGGTCAATCATCGCGTGCAAGCCCACCCTCAAGCACTGCATTCAGATCGTGAAAGACGACTGGAAAGAGGTCAGTAATTTGATTCGTTATTACCTTGGCTCGCCAATTAAAGTATGTAACAAAACAGATCCGAACGAAAGTGTTGTGACATTCAAGTGGTGAATATCTATAGTAACTGATTTAAAGTAATAGAAACTATCTGTTTACGCTGAGGTTTGATGCATATAAATATCTGCGCGTGTGCTAGGAATGTACAATAATTTATAAGTACGTCAATTTGCGCCGAAGGGTCGATTGTTTAGAAATTGTTGCATTAAATACTAGTGATTAGTACAGACAAAGTAAGATTGAAAAAGACATTAATTGTTCGACTCCAGCCAACGTGTCTTCATAATTTAAGGATTCGAAGTGACAAATTCAAATATCTCCAAAAAATATGATGTTTAATTATATCATGATTTAATTAACGGTTGGATGTCATCGGAAGACTTTCCTTTTGCGTCGAACAAAAATCCGGAGCGAGAATATTAGTGAAAAAATCGTTAGAGTAAACGAAGAACACTGGGAAATGTTGTGACAGGTGGAGCGAAAGGAAGACCGCGAATTGATGCTGAAGTACGGTAACATGAGTCGTAATCTAACAATACTGTGCGTGGTGTTAATGTACTCAGGCGGTTTCATGTACCATACGATCGTGCAATACGCGATCGGTACGCACATCGACGAACACAATCGGACGATCAAACCGCTGAGTTATCGCGCATACAGCGGACTTTTTGACCCACAGAAGAGGCCTTATTACGATTTGGTGTTTGCTATGCACGTTATGTGTGGTTACATTATAAATTCTGTGTCAATCAGTCTATGCGCACTGGCAGCGTTATTTGCTACTCATATCTGCGGCCAAATCGACATCCTGATACTAAATTTACAAAACTTGGCAAACTACAAAAAGACAACCGACCTGAATCTACGATTATCAAAAATCATCGAGCACCACGTGCGTACGTTAAGGTAGATCTCCTTCATGAATCACTTCCTTTGAATCACTAGTTCCATCAATGACGAAAGAATATTGTATACCACTATTTCCAGATTTTCCTCAATGATAGAGACACTTCTCCAAGAAGCATGTTTCATGGAATTTATTGGTTCAACTTTTATCATTTGTATGCTTGAATATTATACTTTAATGGTACGCTGAATTTTATGTTCTCCGATCACTTGGGATCTTCTGCTTATGCCTTGAACGACAATGATTTAACAAAAAATTCATGGAAATTTAAACGTATATTTTTGCGAGATATATTTCAATATCAAATCGTTGTTACAGCGTGAGTTTACGGTTGTCTTTGGAGGCATACTGTACTTACATACATACAAGGTGTACTAAAAGTCACTCGTAATCATGAGACGTGAGGTCCCCGAGGTTATTTGAAGTAATTTTTTCTTTAACGAAAATGCAATCCACGACTTTGTTTACGAGTTATTTATGAAAACCACTGACCAATGAGAGACGAGTTCAATTGAAGCAAAGCGGCCGAGCCAATCAGCGGATCCGGGCTTCGCTCAATCGTTGGCTAGGCCGCTTAGCGTCAGGAGAGCTCCCCTCTCATTGGTTACTGTTTTTCGTTAATAACTCGTTAACGATGCTTCGGAGAAGATCTTTGTATTATAAAGGCAAAAGTTACTTGAAATGCCCTTTGGAACCCCTCATTTCTCGATTGTGAGTGACGTTTAAAATGTTAAATTAGAATATTCATTCTGGTTTTTTTAAACTTATAACTATATCTATGCTAGGATTGGAAGGACAACAACAGAGTCAGTCTTGTTACATATTTTTTGCTACTATTATCTTTTATGTTCAATATATTCATACTGTGCTACATTGGAGATCTTCTGGTGGAAAAGGTAAGCATAATTCTATCCATAGCACAATTATCACATATACATTAATTTGAATACCATATCAAATAACATAATCTTGACATACTGAGAAAGCTGATGTTTACTTTGTGTACATACCTGGCAGACTGGTAATGTTGGATTGTTATGTTTTGCGATTGATTGGTATCATCTCCCTGTTGAAGCGATGCGCGGTTTAATTTTGATCATTGGTATATCAAGGTTTCCCTCGAAAATCTCTGCCGGTAAGATAGCTGATTTAAATCTGTCGACTTTTGGAAACGTAAGTAAAATTGTATACATAACTGAATCACATCGCAATCGCAATAACGTGAGAATCGTAGTGAAATAAAATTTTCTCTGTTGATCACGCGAGTCTATCTTTGCAGATTATCAAATCGTCACTGGTCTATTTAAGTTTTCTACGAACATCTGTTGCGTAATTTTCGATTCTGGTAACTATTTGACGGACGACTATTTAACGATGGAAACATGTGTATTGAAATGCTGGCAATGTAATGTAATTCTTTGTAATCCTAAATATTTATATACAGACAACAAAGTGTTAATTATGGTAACTCACACTTTCATTTTCCGTTCGTACCAAACGTGCACGTGTCTCATTTCAACCAATCATTTGAAAATCAAAACTTGCGGGGCTAGCCTACGTCTTCGAGCTGTCAATCTTGGACATATACCTGTTGATTCAACCATCTCTGAAATCAAAGCGACACGACTTATCATGAACTTTTCTTTACAAAATAATTTAAACATTTCGATCACTGCAGACGATAATTTTTGACATTTTGATAATCGTGAATAGAGTCACCTAGCTTTCATTAATAAATATATGACGTGGCTTAAAAATCTGCAAAAATTCAATTTATCACGACAATTTCAATACATTAACGTCACTATTTAGTTCAGATCCAGCACTGGAAGTACCATATAATACAAGGGACTAGTCTCATAACGTTAAAGGAACTCAGATTATTAAGTTGTTATATAACTTTTACTGTTTTAAGCTCACAAATAAATGCAGTTGCTTTACAAAACAATAAAATCTTTCCAATCCTTATCAGAAAAGATTTCAGTGTTAAAAAGCAACATCTCGGAAAACTAAACTATGTAAGGTTTAGGTCACTTTATCATTGTCTGTATAAAACGATATGTATAGTCGTTGATACTACGATGTCTTAGCAAGCATGCAACTGCACTCTGTGTGCAAAGCAACCCCGCATAATGGCTCTACATTGGCGGACAATTCAACCCCACGCATTTGCAGGATGATCGGTTATTTCTGTGAATTTGTGTTGTTTAATTTAACAAGTGTTCGA
>CM052164.1:11579746-11636426 GCA_028455555.1 Augochlorella aurata
CGCAAGCATGCAACTGCTCTCTCTGTGTAAAGCAACCCTGCATAATGGCTCTACATTGTCGGACAATTCACCCCACGCGTTTGCAGGATGTCGGTTATTTCTGTCAATTTGTGTTTTTTTTTTCAACAAGTGGTCGATCAATCTCAAACCATAATGAAGGGGGTGCACGCACGCTTGTAGTAACGCGAGCTCAATATCCATGAGTAATAATCAATGCGACGAGTTCGCCTATGTGGACAGTCGCTTTCAAGCTTTCTAGGCGCGAACATGACATCTGTCCCAGTTCAACTGGGCGTCGGTAAATCGCGAAACCCGTACTATGAGAAGGACATTGTCTACATTTTCAAGATCGCCAAATGGATTCTGAAATCGATTGGCATTTGGCCGAACCTCTTGGAGAACAGTAACCAATTTCTTCCGAAAATCATGATTGGACTTTGGAACATTATTCTACTATTTGCGATAGTACCGTTCACTTTGTACCTTACGATCGAGGAGAAGGACGTAGTGATGAGATTAAAGCTCATTGGTCTCTTCAGCTTCTGTACAATAACGCTGTTGAAATATTGGGCGCTCACCGCGTGCAAATCCAACCTCAAGTACTGCATTGAATTCGTTCAACATGATTGGCAAGTGGTCAGTACTTCGATTCATTATTACAATAACTAACAAATTCAAGTGAGCTATAAAACATCATTAAGTGGCGACTGGTTGTAGGAATTTTCGTTTTAATGATTATATTGCCCATCTTTCAACTAACTGTGTCACTGAGGCAGGCAGTAGTTCTATCATTTTTATAAATAGTTTTTGAAACAGTTGTTTGCATGATCACGTACTCTACGGTTTCAATTTTTCGATCTCATAGACCATCATTTTATTATCGTTACAATTCTGACAGCTTTATATTTTCATTGACAAACGTAGCATGTGTTATTTTTATCTCAGAATTTTTAGCCATGATAAATGCAAACAAGGAGGAAAGTATTTGATTCTTTCGACTCTGGGCGTTTCTGATACTACGTGAATTATATCACAAGATTATTTACTCTACTGTAAAATCCAATACTTCATGAATTTCGTCTTTTGAATATTAAAAAAAAAGGATTTAAATAATGTGGAGAATAGAAATTGCCCGGGTATTCTATTAATGACTAATCAATAATATTTCATTTTGCTTCGAAAAATTCCGGGAGCGATCAATGACAGAATCCTTCCAGTAAATGAGGAATACTGGGAATTGTTGTGACAGGTGGAGCACAAAGAGCACCGCGAATTGATGCTGAAGTATGGCAATGTCGGACGAAATTTAACGTTAATGTGTCTGACATTTATGTACTCGGGCGGTTTCATGTACCACACGATCATGCAATACGCAATCGGCACCTTCGTCGATGAAAATAATCGCACGATCAAGCCGTTGGTTTATCCCACGTACAGTGGCCTCTTCGACCCACAAGAAAGTCCTTATTATGAATTGGTATACGCTGCTCACAGTCTATGCGGTTACGTGATTTATTCCGTGACAATCGGAGCTTGTGCATTAGCCGCGTTGTTCGTCACTCACGTCTGCGGCCAGGTCGACATCATGATACTGAGACTGCAGACGTTAGCCAGCCTCAAAGAAAATACGGAGCTGCATCTACAATTAGTAAATATCGTCCGGCACCACATACGAACACTGAGGTAAGACAATCATGTGTCACAAGTTTGATCACCGATGAAAATATATTGCATCCCCGTTCCAGATTTTCGACAGTGGTAGGGACACTTCTGCAAGAAGTATGTTTTTTGGAATTCATTGGTTCCACTTTTATGATATGTCTGCTCGAATATTATACTATAACGGTGCGCTGAATTTTACGTTTCTCGATCCCATAGGTTCCATTGTTTATGCATCGAATGACACTCAGTGATCAGGAGATGAGCTTCAAAAACTGATTGTGCCCATAATAACACCTATAAAGAGATGTAAGAATGTTTTGTGATACGATGGAGATACAATGTGTTTTTTTATTTAAAATATTGAATCGCGAAATGTTCAATGTAAAATTATTGTTATAATCCAACTTTGCGTGTCTTTCGAAGCATATTATAGTTAGTTGTATACGTATGTATATAGAGTTGAATCTATGTCTACATTTTTTCACTGCATGATAACGTTTGCGCAGGATTGGGAAGTCAACAACACACTCAGTCTTATTACGTATACTACTATACTACTGTCTTTAATGTTCAATATATTCATACTGTGCTACATTGGAGATCTTCTGGTTGAGAAGGTACGAATGACATCATACGTAAACAATATGTTTACCCTGTTTACAAGGTGCTATTAAGGAAAATATTATTTCCCTCCTACTGCATCCGCAGTGACATTGTTTGCTTTAAATTCCAGGATGTGTAGTCACCTCCTTCTTGTATGTTACAGACAGGCAATATTGGATCATTGTGTTTCATGACCGAATGGTATCAATTCCCTGTCGAAACGATGCGTTATCTAATCTTGATTATCGCCATGTCTAATAATCCTGCGAAAATGACTGCCGGTGACATAGCTGTCTTAAACTTGTCTACTTTTGGAAGTGTGAGTCAGGCATAATATATATTCAAAGACGATGTAATGTCAGTATCGCAATAATGTGAGAATGGTACAAAAATGATAATTTCTCCATTGATCATGCAGATTTTGAAAACATCATTGGCCTATTTAAGCTTTCTTCGACAAGCTGTTATGTAATAAGGTATTTCAGTAGCTGTTCGCAGAACAAATGAACAAAAAGGTTCCACTGAAATGCTGAAATGAAAACAATTAGTCTTCGTCATTTTTAATTTGACATTCAGTCGTAATAAATCGTAATAAATTGCCTTGTATATTAACAGTTTGTGTTATATAGCTAATAAATGTAAAATATACTCCAATTTTTATAAGGCGTAAACGCAGTGCAAATTGGGATACTCACATTCTTATCCCTCCATGCATATAAAAGGTGCGTATGTTGCGTTACAACAAACGTTTTAAAATCCGACACTCGCGGGACTTGGCCACACTTGCGTGGAGCGAATAAGCGTTCTTCTCTAATCATCATGAGACACTAAATGCCTCAAATTAAATTAAATAATTTAAATTATTTTCGGAAGCTTGTGGAGAAATTTTGTCCTGAAAGTTGCTTAAAATACAAATATACAATTCGCACCAAGAAAAATTTAGAGCGTAGAATTTATCTCAAAGAATTTATTTTTCAGACACTAAAAGGATAAAGCCAGAAATCTTCATTTCTATAATCCTCGATTTAACTTACATTCCATATTACTGCTCGGGGTCATCCTGTTTGTTAGCCTAGTCTATAGCCGATTGGTAAAGTTCCTCAAGCAATACGCCGAGAAGCCTAAAGATAACTCTTCCCCGAGAGAACGGCATTCCCCTCGAACCAAAACTGCTCGGTGAATCAAAAATGTATAAAAATGTTCCACCAGCCCATCGATCGCCACGTCCCCTCGCGAAACGTTTAAAGCTGAAATCCTTGTGCAAAGTTTCCCATTGGCAATCGAGTCCAGTAAAAAGCTTCGGGTGGATGCGCTTGCGTCCTGAGGATATCATTTCGTAGCTGTCTGCCGTGTCATTCAGTCGGCACAGTGCACCGGAGGTTTCGCCACCATGCGTGATCGATCAGCTGAGCGTGCTGACTACTACTTGAACAATTCCAATTACAAAGACGATGTGAACTACACTCTAGAAATGTGCCGGTGGGTAATGCGACCGATCGGCATTTGGTCGTTCGTCTACCACCGAATCAGCAGGCTGGAGAAACTGGTGTCGATCGTCATGCTGATAGTGTGCTTTTCCGACCTGCTGTTCTCGATCATACCGCCAGGACACTACTTAATTTTCGTGGAGAAGAACATGTACGTTACGGTGAAGCTGCTTGGTCCGCTCGGCTTTTGCGTGTCCTCCACGATCAAGTACCTTTACCTTGTTTTGAAAGGGGAGGTTTTCAAAAATTGCATCATTCACGTGGAACGAGACTGGCAAACGGTGGTCGATCAACGCTATCGCCAGATCATGCTCAGGCAATCGTCCATCAGCCGTCACCTGATCATTTTGTGCGCGATTTTCCTCTACAGTGGCGGCATGTCCTATCACACTATAATGCCGTTCGTCTCCAAACCGAAGATGAGAGGCAACGTAACTCTGAAACCGCTGATATATCCCGGTTACGATACGTTCTTCGACAGCCAAGCCAGTCCCACGTACGAGATCATTTTCTCGATGCACTGCTTCTCCGGTTTCATTAAATACAGCATTACCACTGCTGCCTACAGTTTAGCCGCGACTTTTGTCACTCACATCTGCGGCCAGGTGCAAATTCAAATCGCGAGGTTGGAGAATCTTGTTGAAAATATTGAGAAAAATACTCGGCTTAATCCGGTAGCTGTTATCGTTCACGAGCATGTGGAGATTCTCAGGTAAGGTGGCTGATTATGTGTTAACGAAGAGTAGGATGTGATCACTTTGAATTGTAATGAGTAAACTACAGATCGTTATGCAAAATAAACATTTCGTGCATCTATTTCAAAAGGCACAATCATGTAGCGTCCGTATTATATAATAACAACAACAAGTTATTTATAGTAATGTAATAGGGATATTAATGGTCTGTTATACTCAAATTTTTTAATTTGATTTCCTAAGATTATTATCATAAAGGAGATTTTTACGCCACTTTGTAGTTTAACGTAAAGATCAAAATATCGATTGTTGTTTTAAATATCTTAACCCTTTGCACTCGAAGCCATTTTAACTGTAAATCTAAGTTTACTTTTCTAGCTTATAGTATTCCGATTTGATCTGACAAAGTGCACTATATGAATATGAAATTGATTCTTGTAACTCATACTAACAGTTTTGCTTCTAACAACTCCTTAAATCTAAATTTGTGTTAGTATAAACATTATTTTGGAACGTGATAGAACAATTTCAATGGTGTCCCAGAGTCACCACTCGAGTGCAAAGGGTTAATATAGGATCACAACATTTCTCTTTACAACCGTAGCAATAAAAATACATAAGAACCAAATTCATTGTAATTTGATGATAGTAAATTACTGACTTTTATAGGCAATGTGCAAGATTTTAGGACGATCGCTGTGTATGTTTCAGATTTTCTAAGAACGTTGAAGAAGCTTTGCGCGAGATATGCCTAACAGAAATCGTGGAGTCCACGTTCATTTTGTGTGTGCTCGAATACTACTGTCTATTGGTAATATCCTATTCGTGTTAAATACTACAGAAAGTTACCGTGTCAATTTGCACAGATATAAAATGATTTCCTTTAGTCTTGTAACTAAATAAGATTGTATATCGTGATGTGATGTCCTTCACGCATCAGTTAATATTTAAATCGCCTTAGAATCTAAAACTTTACATAGAATTCAATCATAGAAATGTTCCACTGTTTGATCCACGATATTTTATGTCCTCAGGAATGGCAGAACAGTGACGTGGTTGCGATATTCACGTATTTCATGTTGCTCATTTCCTTCACCTTTAATATATCAATATTTTGTTACATAGGTGAAATTTTGACTGAACAGGTATTTACTAGGCTATGCTGTTTTACTTTCACTTTTTACAGAGCCTTTAGAAGGACACTGTGGAGAGATATTCGTTTATAACAAAACCTTAGCTGCTTAGTGTAATTAATGCTAACTTTATGTTGACGTTCTGAATTTAATACTAAACCTACCGAGCACTAAAAATGACCGACATATGTTACGTTATAAGAATGATAACACCGAATTTATCTAGATTCTCTGTCATTTTTATTATAATGTCTGCTGTAATTATTCTACCCTGCCTTCCTTACTCTATTCTCTATATGTCTTTGTCTGTAATTCGTTCTAAATACATATTCCAAATATTTTATCTCTTCTACCTGCACCCAAAATTCACTACCATTGCTTTACCTTCATTTACCTCTAGTCCCTTATCCCTCACGTATCTCCTGAATTCCTCTATCATTAAAACTATAACCCTCTCGTCCTTCGCTTGCAACGCTATGTTGTCTTCGTACTGCAGAGTCTTTCCACTTATCTCCACCCCTCCCTAATATTTGTTCTAATGAAGAAATGTATTCAATCAATTCCAGTGAGAAGGTATCCATAATTTCAACAATTTGAAAATGAAAAATACGATACCGGTCATTTTAACCGCAGTGGTAGGCCTAGTATTGAAATGCTTATTTTAAATATCCATCGAAAATGTCAAAAAATTAAGTGACGTAGGAATTTATTTCGCCTTACGATTACGCAATGATAGCTCGAAAAGAACGTTACATTCTACGGAGGGAAGACAGTGTTCCTTTAAAGTTAATAACAATTGATGTACTCTTTCTTCGTGCTAGAGATTATGTCTGTAACTACTATAGTAATTTTTGACTGCTACAACGATCCATAATTTTTAATCAGTGCAGCAAGATTGGTCCAGCCGCCTATGAAATCAACTGGTACAATTTACCATCAAAAAAAGCTCACGATCTAGTTCTATTAAGCGTTGTATCCAACTACCCTCCGAAACTAACAGCTGGAAAAATATTTACCTTATCTCTAAATACGTTCAGCTCTGTAGGTATTCTCAATTAAATTGAGTATGCACTACGTAAATGTAAGGCACATTAAAGATGTTAATACTTGATCCAGGTAATGCAGTCGTCGGTTATTTATCTAAATTTACTACGCACAGTTATGACCTAAAACGGAACACGCACCAGCAATTAAATGAAGATTAGCGTCTCCGGATGTGTAATTGATGAATGAGCAACAGCTTTCCGATTTTACGAAGGAGTTATGCATCATTATTAGAAGGATTCATTGGACCAATAGCTATTTAAACTTATACCGAAGCAAGAGATACATTTTCAAGGAATTACCAGTTTGAAATCAATAAAAAATTAGGTTATGCTTGATGATGATAAAAAAATGTGTGATGAAGAGGGATATCTTGTAGGGAAGTAATTATATGAAAAATTATGTGCGAGAGATTTAAACGTATTTTTACACTTTACTCACTGAAGGACCTTGATTTTTGTAGATACCATTTTATCGAAATCGACTTTTGTAACTTGAATATGTAAGTCAGTGAACTCGTATAAGTATTGCTTTCTAATCACAGCTATGGCTTTCAACATTTTTATAGACACTGTTAGGAGAGGTAAGACTTACCAGATAAATCTTCAACAGAGATCGATAGCTCGCAACGTAGTCTGTACGATAAATTTGTACTATTTAGATACTAAAGCAGTTCTTGATTTAACAATGCTAATTATTAGAAGATCGAGCATGATGGTTAAGATGAGTGCTAGGAAGTTGATCTGGGTTTCTATTTACACATTTTCATACATAAATGTGCTTGCTGTGTGCATGAATACAAATAATTCTCGCACCCATCACTTTGTACATATCCAATTGCACTGTGTTTTAATTTATCCAATATTCGACCATAATATTGTTACCTTTAGAAAGATACGAATGCTTTTCTAAACTATCATTCATTATTTCATTTCGAAGAGGTGCAGCTAGTTGCAAAGAAAGTCGAAGCATGACTTCAACACGTCTCAAGGCATACTTATCTGTCAATACTCATCAGACTCTAACACACGTCCTATCACCATGTAGACCGCGTTCGTATTGCAAAATCATTTTCCTAAGTACTGCAAACTCTGGAGAATGCACTATACGTATAGCTATAGCTAATACAGCGCACAACGCCGCATCAATCAAACATATTCGCGCCGACCACTGCAACCAGTTGCAACGACTATGGGAATCGATCAGCTAATAGTTGCAAGGGTTCGTGAAAATGTGCGCAAGCGTTGCGCAATTCGACTCACCGACTCGTCTGGTTCGAAACGGGCGATTCAGTAGCTTGCTGGGCTTCGATGAGCGACCACCATGGTCAACAAATCAACAGCGACCATCGAGGCGGACCACGACGGCTCGAGCGATTACAGTTTGCAGGTGAATCGATGGTACTTGAAGCCCATAGGCGCCTGGCCGTCGTCCTCCTCAGCGCCTAGACTGGAACGTGTCCTCTCGATAGTGTTGATCGTCGCCTGCTACTGCTCCATACTGTTCACCGTGGTCCCTTGCATCCTGCACATCTTCTTCGAGGATGAGGACCTCCGCAAGAAGCTGAGAGCGACCGGACCACTGATGCATTTGTTCATGGGCGGCGTCAAATACACCACGCTCTTGATGCGTGGCAATGAGATACGCCTTTGCGCGGAGCACCTGGAGGTTGACTGGCAAATCGTGTCCAGAGTGCAGCATCGGCTAGTGATGTTGAGGTATGCCAAGTTTGGCCGTTACGTGTCGGTCTTTTGCGCTGCTTTCATGCAAGGCGGCGTTTTCTCCTATTGCTTCGTCACTGCGCTGTCCACGCGGCCCGTGGAAATCGGGAACGAGACCAGAATCGTGCACGTGCTGCCTTTAGAGTTTTACAAGAGTCTGCTCAACACCGATCTGAGCCCTGCCAACGAGATCGTTCTCGTCTCGCAGTTCCTTTCCGCGTTTATAGTCAACTCCAGCGCCGTCGGCGCCTTCAGCCTCGCAGCTGCCCTCGCGGCTCATGCTTGCGGTCAATTGAACATTCTGATGTCTCGGATCACCGAAATGGTGAACGGATCACGAGATCGCGACGCCAAGGTCTCACCTAACGAGACAGGAGTTGTTGTAGAAAATCATCTGAGGATTCTCAGGTAATATTTGGCTTACTGTTGTGACCAAGCTCATTGTGAGATGTTCGTTGCCATTCATTTGGTGCTGATCTTTAATGTTTTCCCCTCAAAAAATTCGATTTAGTAAATCAAATCCCATTGCGCATCGAAGATTGCAAAGTTCACTCTGCTGCCTTCTACGAATCTACTTAATCAATTTACTTCTTTGTGCTTCTTTGATCTTATTATTAATCTGCTACGTATTTTAACCGAGTCATATTCTCATTATGTTGAAAATGGTTTTATATTTTGGAAAAATGTAGAACTACTGTGATTAGTACAGTCATTCTGTATTTATTAATGGCGGCGAGCATACTACTCCAGAGCTAACGTTCAGAGAGGACGAAATTTAATTAAAAAGAATTATGATAATTGCAGTTTGATATCTCAAATCGAGGACGTGATGAATCAAATATGTTTCACGGAAATGTTTAACACTATCCTATGCACATGCATGCTTGGCTATTACATTCTTACGGTACGTCACAACGTCATGCTTGCATAAGGTGCAGGATGCATAACATTTTTTACACATAATGTCCATTTAGTTTCTGAATTTGCACTTAATTGTTATTTATTCTAATTAAATTATGCAATATAGAAGGTGACTTATATTGCTCTCATTTTTTATAAACTATTGTCAAGATCTGTGAATATTCAGTCGTAGTATAATTTACACGCACAATTTATAAACTGCTATATTATTAGAAAACTGCAGGTCTTTATGCAATATGAAATAATGTAGACATAATTCAAAAAGATTGAAGTGAATCAATATTCAATTTCAGCGTGTTTTTTACTTTATTACATACAAATTTGATATAAAGGCATTAAAATCTGGTGACTAATTCGCTACATTACATTAGCAATAATACGTCCACATTTTGCTATAATTAAGTAGTAAAACAACATTTTTTCAAGAGTTCTATGTATCCAAATATTTACTGTTAATTTAAAAAATACACCTTCAAAAACGGTGATAAAATATTCGTACGTTTTATAATACCAGTAGACACCGTACTGTAAGGTCTAAAGCGTTAATGTCTCGCCATGCATTGAAATCACTGGCCGCCACGTGAAGTTTCCGTGAAATACGCTTGCAATTATATCCCGCTATAGCAGAACGGTCATAAAATTATTGCCCAATAATACTTTACACTTTTCACGAACAAAATATTTTATCATAATTGTGACGTATGAAAACGTTTCTGAAGTATTTTATCTAAATCTACATTATTGCATTACTGTACACATTACAACTTCAAATGACTGTCAGATTTAAACTATTTATTGCTTCGAGTCTCAAAAATTAGTGACTATTTTCTAGACCAGAGCTGTTCAACATGCCTCACGGCGGGCAAGGGCAAAGCCACGGGCTAAAGTGAAAGCTACGGATAAACGTCTTAGTAAAGTGGGGGTGTGAGAAAAAAAACGAGCAATCTGCTTACCGCCGATCGATGTTTTTGGTCTGGACTGACAAGTAGTTGAACAGCTCTGGTTTAGACATTTCGAAATCGGAGTCAATAGCGTTTTTCTTCAAAGTTACAACTTACACGTAGTGGTAAGATGCGCGAAAAAAGGTCGCGAAAACTGATTTATTTTATGAAAAGATTTTGTTGTACAGTGAAGGTTAACAATGAATTCTTAATCTTCTGAAATAAATATTCAGAAAAGGAATTTTTGTGAAAACTATTTCGTAAGTACACTGGTTTTAAAATGCATTTACGGTAAATTCTCTCCAATTTTCTCTTGGCTTGTAAACAAAACTGGACAAGTTAGGATAATCGTATCTTTACTTCCCAAATTGTCCAGTTTTGTTTATGAAGAGAGAGAATTGAAGAGAATTTACTGTAGAACTGTATCGGCTTAACAGCATGTGTAGTATCATAAACTATAATAGTATCAATGTTGTGCAATAATATAAATTGATTTGAGCAATGGACTGTTACGGAATACTATACTGGCTTTTCTTTGCTTATCTAGATAGCAATAGATTCTCTATAGTGCAAAATACTTTTACTCGTTATTGATCGATTGAGACAAGTTTGAAGACACGAAAGTATTGTTCTTCTAGGAATGGGACGATCACGATTACCAAAACCTGACCAGCTATTTCATGATACTGTTTTCTATGACGTTCAACGTATTTTTACTCTGTTATATCGGTCACATACTGACAGAACAGGTAACAGAGACAACAACAAGTAGATGCAACCGATTAAGACTGCGGTCGAGATTCACCGAGTGCATTCTCCAACAGTGCAAGAAAGTCGGTGAAGTGGTATACATGACAGAATGGTATTGCTTACCTCATAGACGCATTCTTGACTTGCGGCTGATCATAGCGAGATCAAGCGTGATGATCAAAATAACTGCTAACAAGATGTTCCACATGTCCATTTACACGTTCGGTCAAGTAAGTATGCTTTGTCGTTTTAACAAATGGAATAATATCGTAAGGCAATGTCACACCCATAGTCGCATCATAAGAACTTCGTGTGATTTTAGATAATGAAATCTTCCTTCGCGTATTTCAATCTTCTGCGACAAGCAGTGTAATATTTTCACTCCTGTTCGAATTTACAAAATTGTTACGATAACATGTAGAATATTATTTAGCGCACATATGAACGAAATACTTTGTTAAATACAATATTTAAAAAACATCATATGTGAACGAATAAGAAAAACTAAATATTGAGTATTACATTTAATATTATTTTTCATTAAATCTAATATATGAAGATTCATACTGTCATTTAAAAACGTTTATGTTAGACAGATATATGTACACATATTACAACCTAATACAAACGTTTTTATATGATTTTGTTTCTATGGATCTCTGAAAGTAATACAAATATGATTCTTTATCATTCTGTTTATTGTAATTATTTACCATATCAGATTCGGTATCTACACAGGTGAAGAACTAAAAAATACATTTGTAATACCAGGAAAGTATTCAAAATTCCAAATTAAATACTGTAAAGAATTAATGTTGAAAATTGTACAAGAAAATCACCAAAATACAACTGATACTATATTACAAAAAAAAAAGAAAAACATAAAGAAATGTAAAACCGCATTGTAATATAGATGGTCCATTATTATTGCACAACATTGTATGTATGGCGTTGATACTCGCGCATACAAAACTATATTTATTAACCTGCATGTACTGAAGGTGTTAACGACAATGCACAAAGATGTGCCAACCTTGTCAAAACGACATTGTATTAATTTTACGAAATATTGTACTAACAAATGAAAATATCGAATAAACAAGAAAGTGGAATAGTTTACCACCTAAGTATTTGATAGAAGTACTCTGATGACTCGGTTCCTCTGTCAGGCACAATATTGACAACTGTGTTTGATAAACCATAAACTGCCAACCTACCACTTATGTGCTTCCGTCTCCAGTTCTTCTTCGATTGCATATGACAGGCAGAAGGTTCGCGAGTGAAAAAACGCCGCAGCGAAGAGCTGATGTCCCCTTTTTGCGGTTCAATTCAGACTGCGGGCGAATAAAGACTAAAAAAAAAGTCGATCGTTTCCCTCTGCACAATTACAGTCACGTATGCTCATAGGAAACCGTCGAATGCTATTGTGTTCGCGCTTGCGTTCTGACAATGTTGTGCGGCGGTTTTCTGTCGCGTCGCATTCAGTCGAGGACGCGCACTTGGATGGTCACCATGCGTGCTCGATCGAGCAGCGAAGTGAGGAGTTACAACGATGACTATGAAAACGATGTAAATTACACATTAGGAATGTGTCGGTGGCTGTTGAAACCACTGGGCGTGTGGACTTACATTTACCATCGCGTTAGCAAGCTAGAGAGGGTTGCATCTGTCCCGCTGCAATTAATTTGCTTCTCCAGCCTGCTCTTCATCATGCTGCCGTCGGTCTACACTATGTTCTTCTTGGAAGAGGACTTTCAGAACATAGTGAAGCTGCTCGGCCCGATCAGCTTCTGCATGTTCTCCACGATCAAGTACTTTCTTCTTGGCGTTAGAGGCAACATCCTCTGCAGGTGCATCAAGCACGTGGAACGGGATTGGAGAACGGTGCATGACCCGGACCATCGAGCCATCATGTTAAAGCAAGCGTCCATCAGCAGGTACCTGATCACCGTGTGCGTGGCCTTCCTCTATTCGGGAGGTATGTCCTATCACACCGTGATGCAATTCTTGTCGAAGGAGAGAGCCAACACGAATGTCACTCTAAGGCCGGTCACTTATCCTTGCTTCAACTTTCTCGACACCCAGTCCAGTCCGACCTACGAGCTCGTGTTCTTAACCCATTGTTTCACCGCAATGGTCATGCAGACCATCACGACCGCCGCATATAGTCTGGCTGCTACATTTGTCACACACATGTGCGGTCAGATTCAGATCCAAATAGCTCGAATGGACAATTTGATCGGCGAATGTCGGGAGAAAAATACTTTTCGGGAGCGTATTGCTGTCATCGTCCGAGATCATGCCGAGGTACTCAGGTAATGTGTTCAGATGGTTCCCAAACGTAGCAACGAATCGTAATCAAATTCGTATATATATTTAACTTCATCCGCACCCATTTTCTAAAATAACTCGCAACGTTCTATTATATTTTCTATTCAATTTTTCTCTCTATACTTTATCTGTCTGCTGAAGTGGAGGACTGTCGCTAAATTTGAAATACAGGTAACCCTTCCATAACATGGTAGATAGGTCCCTAGAAAATACCGTGTTATATGAGATCGACGACCAGTTCAAAATGGGGGGTTACGTTTCAATTTATTAAAAACATACATTTTTTAAAATTCCATATAAGCAACTTCTTGTTCATTTAGATTTTTTGCACCCTCCATCCTTTTTGAAAAATCTGTAATTTTGGTTTGATTGTTGATTCTTACAAAGCCATTGTATATTTGGTGATATGGAGATAAGCAATTTTGAAGCTGCCTTTTGAATTTTCATCTTCTTTTAGCGGAAGGGCACTATAGTTCATTATTACTACTCGTCATTATTTTATGGTAATTTAGTTCTCACATACATTAAACAAAAATTATGCTATCCAGTGCTGCAGAAGTACAATGTTATATACAGGTATTCGCACTTTTCTTATCGTGTTAAAGCGGCACCGTGTTATAGGCTGCCGTGTTGTAGGAGGGCTACCTGTACCATTTTGCTTTTCGTTTGCCGTTCTTAAAAATTAATCGCAACAAATGAAAGACTTCTATAAGCCTCCAGTCGCATATTAGATTTCTAACATCATACTCGATTGTCTGTATTGAAGTACTTTTAAAAAATAGTAAAGTGCACTATATATGGTATTGGTTGTTGAACATGAAACGCTTGTAGTAGGCACATTTTTTCAGAAAAGGACAAACAACAAAGTGTCGTTTTCTTTCATGATTTCAGCACTGTGGTTATCTTTCTATATATATTCTACCGTTAACAAGAAACAACTAAAAAGCGCACAAAACCAACGCAAGTGATTTAACGAACCTCAGACGAAAATATTATAATTTAGGACAATAATTACTGGTTCGATCCTTTTAGATTATGCAAGCCCTAATAAAATTCGGCATACGAGAATGTGGTAGAAACAAATTCCTCTTGCTTCGTCGAGCTTTCGCAGTCAGATGTTACATATTATATATGTAACCTATATAGCTTACCATTTACAATGATACATGTATAATTTTTCTAGGTTCTCTAAAGATGTTGAAGAAGCTTTACGCGAGGTTTGCTTGACGGAGATCGTGGAATCAACGCTGATAATGTGCCTGCTCGAGTATTATTGTCTGATGGTAAATGATCGTCGGCCGGTATGCCAGTTTATGTAGTCAGCCTTTACTGATGCAACCCTGTTTTTAGGAATGGGCAAACAGCGACGCGATTGCAATACTGACGTACATAATGTTGTTGATCTCCTTCACCTTCATTATATTCATATTTTGTTACATAGGTGAAGTTCTATCCGAACAGGTATTTATCAACAAATGGCAGAAAGTGTAGCACTGTAGGAGGCGCGTGTGTTGTAAGCGAAGTGTAATATTCATTGTGATACTTTGAATCGGAAAATAACACGATGAACGCAAATAAACGGAATATTTCGAACAAAATTTGTTCACATGAAGATTTATCTTTAAAATAATGTGGAATATAATTTTTCTTCAGTAATGAACATGTGATTTGTATCGATTTGCATCCTCCAAAGCGTTATACATTTTGTATTATTCTGTGAACGTAATTTTAGAGACGAACTCTACACACATGGAATAATGAACAACATTTGCGTAATCTACAGTGTACCCGATTTAAAATGTAATTATCATATTTGTAATAATATGGATATCAATGGAGGATGAAATTATATTTCTTTGGTTTTCATAATTCTTTTCTCTATCAAAACGTTACATCAGTGCAGCCGAATGGGTCCAGCTGCGTATGAGATTCGTTGGTATAATTTATCGTCGAAGAACTCTTACAATCTAATTCTACTCAGTGCTATAGCTCTCTATCCGCCTAAACTCTCGGCTGGGAAAATTATAAATCTGTCTCTAAACACGTTCGGCACTGTAGGTGATTTCGTCGAAATTATCATTTCAAGTTTACGAAAGATTCTTTATGATTAATATTTTTCAGGTTGTGAAGACATCGGTAATTTACTTGAATCTGATTCGGACATTTGACACGTCGTAACCGGATGTCCAATTCTTCTTATCATTATAAACAAGAAATATTTCAAGCATATGAGAAGTACTATAGATTTTCTCTGCTCTAGATTCACGAAACGTACTACTTACGGGAAAACATCTGTTGCGATAAAAACGTTTACATCGTATGGGGTTCTAACTCCATGTCAAGAAACACTTCCAAGTTACAATCTTCAGTAAAGACGGTAGTACAAAACTGATGAAAGCAGAGACAGTTTGTTGAATAAAATGTTATTAGTACCTATTTATTTTTTCTGGGCCATGGTAACGTGGAACTTGTTGGTGTGGAATCATGCTAAGGTCGGCACATCGGGTCCCTGTAACTTACGCGTTACCGCTATGGTGCATCGAAAACCTGAGCGTGAACACGCTCTTGTTGAGCATCTAAATGTTATTTGTTATATCACATGAGATTGCGTGTCTCACGTCTTGGAGTACTACACTCTACCTACATAGAGCAGTCGGATAACAAACTACGTAAGACTGAGCTCGAACTCGGGCCGTTTAAGCCCGAGACTTTTCAGCTCACTGGAGTTTAAATACGAAGTACTGTCCATTGCCCTAAAGATGGCATAGAGAAATGTGTACGATAACCAATGTTATCAGCCTTAATATCCAGGAAATGAGGAAAACAAGCATGGCCTATTAGTCTCGCTCCCCTGTGGTCACTTTCTATTTTTCTTCCACTTTCTTTTTGTTCCAGACTTTTGAATATTATTGGCTACGTTACGCAATGAATAAGAGACGTGATTAGGTTGTATCGACTACCTCCGCTACGCGCCAATAGATGGATTCCTTTCCCGCAAGCTACTTGACCCGTCCCGATTCGTATATATACCCTCACGAACCTTTCCTCTAATACCTCTGCGTCTAAGGCAGGGCGGTGCGTGTGCAGAAGTAAATAGGCTTGAGTCCGGTCTATACAAATATGCTGGTGTACACGCCGATCTCTCCTTGAATTCCTTGTGCAAGAGGACGAACCAACTTACAGGCTCAGGATGGAGCTCCCGAAAACCCAGTATTGGCGGCCCAACGAGATTCCTCACATCATGTCGTCGTGTACCTCCATTGGATCTATCGGTTATCATTTAAACGAAGGTCCAATGTACAGAGGCGGATGTTACTACCGCATGCGTTTCTTAGAGATCGACGATATGTCGTCATCAACCCTAGGCCTCCAGCAAGAATAGGATGATGAATTTGAGCCTGCGGTGATTGGTAGTTGCATCCATTCCACTGCAACGCTCCAACTGCTGCTTCTTGTGGCTGCCAGATGGGGGTGGGTGTGAGCTTGTTTGTGTGTCCCTTCCAGAGAAGTCTACCAGGAGATGGAAAGCCTTAGACGATATTTTTTTTTTTTGTTTAAAAGTGTGGATGGCCCGTTCCTGCCGGTATTTCCGGCTCACCGGGCAAGTGAAGTATGTATTTGGAGTTGCCTGCTGAAGTAAAAATTCTGGAAGGAAAATAGACGATGTGCTAATGAAGAAGAATTGCAAAAAACATGAAACTCTGTAGAGGGGTTGGGGGGGGGGTAGGAGGGATTGCGGAAAGGCAAGTGGTCTTTTAAGTAGTCTTCTTTCTGGCGGCAGGGAGGGGGGGCAGTACGTTAGATAGACGCGAGAGCGTTAGAGGATTTTTTTATATTGTTGTGGAGTGATGTAAGGGCCGTTCCTGACTGCGGAGCCAGGTTTACCGACCAAGTAATGTAAGTGGTGTTACTTATAGGGAGTAAAAGAAATTGATAATTAGTTAGGAAATTTATGGAGTAAGAACTTTAAAAAAAAACTCCTTCGTGCAAGCAAGAATTGCTGAGCGGTGAATGACGTGGTTGTAGCAGCAGAGTAGGTGGAGTGGCGACATTGAAGTAGCGACCTTGAAGTTGAGTCTGATGTGTCAACAGTATTGAAGAAATGCGTTAACAGGTTGAGTGCCACGGGGGTCACCGGTGACCGGCACTTAACTTGGCTGTGACGCTATGGGGGCCACCGGTGACCGACGTGCCTGGATTGAAAAAAAAAATAAGAAAGGTAAACAAAAGACAACACTTATAATTTCTTATTATTATCATCGTTGATGTAGTGGTCTGAAGAAATGAATGCAGTATAAATCATTTGAAAATAGTTTTATTTATACATTTAATATAGTTTTATTATGCGCGCACGTTACGATGTGTCGTATTAAAACATTCTAAACAAAGGAAGGGTGAACCGGCACAGTCTTTACAATATGTCACGACTTTTTTGGTATAGTTTTTTGCAATTATTCTTCCTAGCTTTGAATTTTTTGAAAGAGATAAATGACAATCGCGCGAAATCGTACTCCAGCGCCACGGGGGTCACCGGTGACCCCCGCCAAAATTAACATGCCAATCATGTTTATACGTTGTAAATTATCTATTGTAGATAATATTTCAACATTATATGTATCGCTAAATAGAAAGTTCATCGTGGCGCCAATCCCGGTAAAATTGGCGTGGCACTCAACCTGTTAAGCATGTTCTATTATACGAAAGCTGTGAATGCTGGAATTAAGCTGAAATTAGTATAGATAGATATTGTTAGGAAGGCTATATTGGCGATGTACGTGATTTTTGTTTGAGAGAAGCGATAGACAGGTGTAGAAAAAAATGAAGAGGAAGAGAAGGAAAGAAAGTCGACAAAAACTATCCGTGAACTTTCGAGGTACGCAGGAGATGTGATTAGTTTGAACGCGGAAAAAATAGATAGATTTGCCCGTGGTCCGTCCGTTGTATAGGCACGTCAAGCTTCTTTGGCCTGACAAAGGTGCAAACATGTCACAGAGAGGTTCACTGAGTACTAGAGGGAGCAACATGGTCCCATTCATTGAGTTTTACATATGTGCTATCCGCCGCCTGGAAAACGCGGGGATATTAAAGGAATGTTTCGTGACGGTTTATATAGGAATCGGTACACAATATAGCTTGCGGGAATGGAATCCATCTGCTGGCGGGTAGCGGAGATAGTCGCCACAAGATGAAGGAAGCGATCGATCACCCTTGTTCCTCGCGTCGATTGGTTCGTTGCTCTTCTTGTTTATCAATAGAAGTGGATTTCGGTTGGTTATAAACAAGTGGAGATCATGGACGTGCAAGTCAGGCGGAGTGAGCGGCATGCCCGGCTTGCTCCTTGACAGAAGCTCTGCCATCTTTTCCGCAACGTAGTACCCATAGAAGAGACATATGAATAGACTAACACCTTATTGGAGCTAGTGTTTTCAATCACCTAACTTTGCATTCTAAATACAAGGTTCCCAATTAAACTCTCGTAAATTAGATTCAATGAACCCGAGCCAATACCTGATATATTTTATGACTATAAAAGAGCGCGACAGAAAAGGTTTTCTCATACTTTATAAAAAAATCTTTTAAAACATTTGTTGCAGACTTATATTCTAATTTACAATATCGAGGAGAATTCTTAATTGGCAGCTATTAACTAGGAAACTTATTGCTAGAAGTATTATTAAATTAACGATATACAGCTTCGCTGTCGTGAGTATTCCAAAAAATCTCCTTCATGTGAATTTTGGAACTAATATAAACCTATTGGATCAACAGGTTAACATAACATCAGTATCCATCTTGAATATGTTGCGAAAGTTAACTTCCGACGAGCTACTTACTTACTCGTCATGACTTCGATCAGCCGGATTCGTGTTGGTACCACGGACGTCGTGCATTTCTTCAAATGTCACGTGACCCCATCCGTGGCGTCACGGACGAACGGTTGAACCGAGTAGGAGTAAAGTGCAGCAGCGCTGCCAGGTATGCTCTCACGTTTGTAATTGGTCACGACCAGCGTTCAGATTTAACTTCAAAGGAGTGGGGGTAAGCATCTATATGGCGTCGCGTTCGTATTTCAGAATTATAATGTTAGAATTATAATGCGTCACCTATCACCACTCCTTCGAAATCAGATCTAACTTATTTTCCTGCGAACGTTGGTCACACCGCGTCAATCGACTACGCTGTCATCTACTCCTACTCTGCTGAACTTCTAATCGGTAACGTCACGATAGAGTTATGCGACATTTGAACAGCGGTTGGAACCAGCGTTACCAGTTCGAATCTGTTGCTTTTACCCGTCTCGCCTACATGGTCCTTCGCTTCTCCCCTCTTTCCGCCGAGACTATCGGGCAGTCATAGTTTTCTTCTACTACGCTACGTGACTTTCTAAGCGCATTACCTTATGTCAGGGCTCGGAATTCTTTTCACGCGATACGCCGATCGCAAGGGCAACACCTCCTAACTCTCATCGATGGCTTCTTTCGAATCGGAGCATATCAAGAGCGCGTGCCTGTTGCTTTATATATGTGACTGTGTGTAGTATTTAGGCGACCACGGGTGAATGAAACACGCGACGGGAGTCAGGAGGCGTGATTGCGATTTGCGTGTTAATTGCAAATAATTCCGAGTCCTGTCTTACGCGTGGAATCGTTTCTGTACGGACACTCGTTGCAGTCCCAGTAGGGAAAGTAGTAGAAGCGACCGGCCGAGCTCATGTGGCCGAGACGCGGAAGTGTTGGGAAGATTTCTTTTGGCAACGCTGTTTGACGCCAGTTTTTTTAATCGCTGGTTTCATAGGGACGTCTCCTCAAAGGGACGTCCTCAAACTAAAGTGGCGGGGATTGTTGATTTCCTCAACTACATTATGCCTACGACGCGTTATAGTGACGTAACGACGCATAAATCAGCTTTTTGCTACACTGCGAAACACTGGTTGGCACAAGTAACAAGGATCTTATTCATAGTCTCAATGATTTGTAAACCATTATTAACACTTTTACAACCGCGCCAAAAGCCTAAAAAAGTTCATAAAATTAAAGTACTTTATTTAATTAAATGAAAATTTCAAGGCGAACTTATATTGCATCAATTACTTCTTCAATATTCGTTCACCGTGGAAATCATAAAGAAATTAAAAAATTATAATGTTGATTAGCGCAAAAATTTCTCCGCTCGGTTATCAAACAACTTAATTTAAAACGGGGAGATCTCCCTATTCGGTTGGCTAAGTGTTAATATACATGATTAATTTAAATTAAATAATGGTTTCTAAAAACATTGGGACTATGCCAGGGTTACTTTGAGTTCGACATTCAGCTCCGAACGGGAGCACCTGCTCTCTGTACAACTTGGGAGTGATTTTTTCATGGTTCTTCTCGTACTCAGGCGTTGGTTGAGATCCCTGATTCACGTTGAGAAGGTACGCATGATATAAATGTGTATTATTAAGCACACGGATATACTAACTACACGTATACGCGTGTGCAATACACGTTGAAAACCGCATCCCTCCGCGGAACAGTTCGGTTCCGACCGAATGAGGAGCGTACGCACGGTATGAATCGGTGCACGTTCGGGTATCATCGGTCGAAACCGAACCGTTCCCAGTAACGCGAACGAAAGGTTACCACACTAGCACAGTACTAAACATGGGCGGAGTGGGGGAAGGTAGGAGGTTCGATCCGGCCTACCTGAACACCCGCGCCGTAATCCAGCTCACTTTTTGGCCTGCCATTAACAACTTTAACATTAATTATCTCAAAAACTATAAGCCGCCGGTCCTCCAAACCGGGTATCATTGGATTCAGCTGTACAACCTCTATCACTGTACCAAATCTCATGAAAAAAGTGAGATTTTAATTTTGTTAATCGTGTAGTAATTGTGTAGTCATTTTAACCTTGACATTCAGTGCTTTCTTTGATCAAGTTCTACGATTCTTCTGTAGTCATAAATTGCTTTGCATATTAACAATTAGTCAACCGCGCGCGCCACAGCGAACTATAAGTCCGCAATTAATGGCGAACAATTCCAGGTAAATAATAACTGATAATAACAAAAAAAAACGCGTTGCTAAGGTCAAAATGGAGGATCTCCTCGATCGGTCATGCAGCGACTTACTTTAAAGTGGAGAGATCTCCCCATTCGGTTGGCCAAGTGTTAACAGTTCCTGCTGCATACTTAATAAATGTAATATTTATCCTTTACTTTGTCAGGCGTTAACGCAGTAGAAATTGGAGTACTTACGTTCTTATCCTCTCATCCACACGAAAGATGCATATGTATGTTGCAACGTAAGGCTTAATTTGCGTGGGACACTAAATGCTTAAAATTAAGTTAAACAATTTAAACTATTTCAGGAACTCCGTGGACGAATTTTATGTCAAGGTTATGTCAAGATTATGTTAAGATAAGTTACTTAAGATATAAATATGGAACTAACATCAAAAAGAATACAAAGCGCAGAATTTATCTTAAAGAATATATTAAATTTTAACGCTAAACAGATAAAGCCAGAAAACTATATCTTCATAATCGTTGATTGAACTTACTGTCCATATTACTGTCTGGGGTCATCCCGTTTGTTATCCTAGCCTATAGCTGAATGGTAAAGTTCCCCAAGCAACGCACTGAAAAGCCTAAAGATAACTCTTCCCCGAGAGAACGACATTACCCTCGAACCTAAACTGCTCGGTAAATAAAAAATGTACAAAAAATTCTATCTGTCTATCGATCGCCGCGTCCCCTCGTCGAACGTTTAAAATTGAAATCCTGGTGCAAAGTTTCCCATTGGCAATCGAATCCGGCAAAAAGCATCGGAAGGATGCGCTTGCGTCCTCAGAATATCATTTGTTAGTTGTCTGTCGTATCTCATTCAGTCGACAAAGTGCACCAGAGGTTTCATCATCATGCGTGATCGATCAGCTGACCGGGCTGACGACCACTTCAACAATTACAATTACAATGACGATGTAAACTACACTCTGGAAATGTGCCGGTGGGTGATGCGACCGATCGGCATTTGGTCGTTCGTCTACCACCGAACCAGCAAGCTGGAGAAACTGGTGTCGATCGTCATGCTGACAGTGTGCTTTTCTGACTTGTTATTCTCAATGATACCACCAGGACACTACCTAATTTTCGTGGAGAAAAACATGTACGTTAAGGTGAAGCTGCTCGGTCCGCTCGGCTTTTGCGTGACCTCCACGATCAAGTACCTTTACCTGATCTTTAAAGGGAACGTTTTCAAAAATTGCATCATCCACGTGGAACGCGACTGGCAAATGGTGGTCGATCAACGCTATCGCCAGATCATGCTCAGGCAATCGTCCATCAGCCGGCAACTGATCACCTTGTGCGCGATTTTCCTCTACAGTGGCGGCATGTCTTATCACACCATAATGCCGTTCCTCTCCAAACCGAAGATGAGAGGCAACGTAACTTTGAAGCCACTGATATATCCTGGTTACGATACGTTCTTCGACACCCAAGCCCATCCCACGTACGAAATCATTTTCTCCATGCACTGCTTCTCCGGCTTCGTGAGATACAGCATCACTATTGCTTCGTACTGTTTAGCCGCAACCTTTGTCACTCACATCTGCGGCCAGGTGCAAATTCAGATCGCGAGGTTGGAAAACCTTGTTGAAAATATCGAAGAAAATACTCGACTTAATCCGGTAGCTGTCATCGTTCGCGAGCATGTGGAAATTCTCAGGTAAGGTGGCAAATTATGTGTTAACGAAAAATGGGATATGATTACCTTGGATTGTAATAAATAGACTGCGGATCTTTATACAAAATGGACATTTCATGAATCTATTTGAACTATATCATGTAGTTGATACTACATAATGGTATACATATAGATACTACAATTATCTAGTATCCGAATTACAGAATGAAAACGGCGACCTGTAGTTGTGTATCAGAGATATTAATAGTCTGTTTTACCCTATTTCTTCTTAACTGTGTATTGATTGGTGTCTTATAGTTATTCCAAAAGACAGATTTTTACATTACTTGGTAGTTTATTGTTGTCTTAAATATTGTCTTGTAAGATTATAACGTTACTTCCTGCACAATAAGAATGGAAATACATAAAAGCATTGAAATTTTATGCTACTAAACTATTACTTCTTTACATAGTGATTTTTATAGACAGTGTACAAGATTTTATGTCGATTGTCGTGTATGTTCCAGATTTTCGAAAAATGTTGAAAGAGCTTTACGTGAGATATGCCTAACCGAGATCGTGGAGTCCACGTTCCTTTTGTGCGTGGTCGAGTACTATTGTCTGCTGGTAATGTCTCATTTACGTTCAATCCTGCAGAAAGTTCCCATGTTGATTTGCACAGAAATTGCACACTGATTAACATATAATCGCCTTGGTATCCGGAACTTACCGCAGGATTCAGTTTTGCTCAGAAATGTAACACCATTTGTTCCATGATGCTCTATGTCCTCAGGAATGGCAGAACCATGACCTTGTTGCGATATTCACGTATATCGTATTGCTTATTTCCTTTACATTTAACATATCAATATGCTGTTACATAGGTGAACTTTTGACTGAACAGGTATTTACTACTAGGCTATGTTGTTTTACTTACACTTTTTGCAGAACCTTAGAAGGACATTGTGGAGAGACATTTGTCTATTATAAAACCTCATCGACTGCAGAGTGCAATTAATGCTGAATTTATGTTGCCGTCATGAATTAAAAATTTCTATTTAAAAAAATTCATTAAAAATGACAAAAATTAAGTAAATTAAGAAGTGGGAATTTATTTCACCTACAATTATGTAATAACAGTTCAGAGAGAATGTAACATTCCACGAAGGGAAGACAGTGTCCTCCTAAAATTAATAACAATTGATGTACTTTAGCAATTTACCACTATAGCAATTTTTGATTGCTACAATGATCCTTAATTTTTAATCAGTGCAGTAAGATTGGCCCAGCCGTCTATGATATCAACTGGTACAACTTACCATCAAAAAAAGCTCACGATCTAGTTCTATTGAGCGTTGTATCCAACTACCCCCCGAAACTAACAGCTGGAAAAATATTTACCTTATCTCTAAACACGTTCAGCTCTGTAGGTATTCTTAATTAAATTCAATATACACTATATAAATGTACGGTACACTATACATGTTAATACTCGATCCAGGTAATCCAGTCATCGGTAATTTATTTAAATATGCTACGCACAGTTATGATTTAAAAGGAAACAGGCATCAACGATTAAATGAAGGCCATTATCTCCGTATGTGTAACTTACCAGTAAGTAACAGTTTCATAATTGATGATAAACGATGATGTCATTTAGCTATAAACCTCTTTATTGTAAGGATTAATTTGATCGATAGATATTTAAACACATGCCAAAAGGATTACAAGTTTGGTATCAATTTGAAATTGGGTTAACCTTGGGAGTGGTTGAGGACTGTGTGACGAGGAGAGAAAACTTGTAGGGGAGTAATTATATAAAATAAAATAAAGTGCGGAATATTCAAACATATCTTTACGCTTTACTCACTGAAACATCTCGATTTTCTAAATGCCGTTTTATCAAAATCGAATTTTGTAAGTTGGATATCTAAGTCTATGAATTTATATAAAATATTTCTTTCTAATCGCAGTTATGGTTTCGATGTTTTATGGACACTCTTAGGAGAGGCAAGACCTACCAAATAAATCTTGAACAGAGACTTATAATTTTCGACGTAGTTTGTTCACTCATAGTAGAAATAAGGTATACGCCATATTCTGTGTCTGCTGTCACGCCTAAATGCGTGGATTATCGGTAACATTGAACACGACACTGAAGTGGTATTGGGGCTGCTGTATACCTAAACTCTAGAGACATAGTATCTTACATAACTCCTTTTATTAATAAATTTATTATTTCTTGCTCTTTAATATTTATAACAATTCCGTTTCTTAGAAATATGATTAAGCACTCCCAACATTTAATTTGTTAATGGAAATAATTAATAACGCGAAACATACAGAGTAATTTTGGCAGCATAAATGTTTCGAAAAATTGTTACGTCGAAGTTATTCTATTGACGAATTTATTATTTCTAGTTGTACAATGATTGTACGAATTTCTTTCTGTAATGATACTTTCTAGTATTCTCTTGTCTGTTTTACCATCTAATGTTTAAACAAGAGTAGCGTGAGGTACATACAAAATATTGAAGCACAAATATTTCGAAAAATTGTTTCGGTAAATCTTCTTTAGACACAGATTTCGAAGTTCGTAAAGCTCTTAGCTCCAGATTGAAAAGTGTCATTTGAATATAGGCTTCCAAATCACAAAACGTGCCGTAGTATAAATGAAGTATACAGAATACTCGATTGTCACTAAGAAGCTTAAATTTTTGGAATATCGATATGGAAATGGTAATGGAGCTTCTGATGCGTCATTTTTGGCTGATAAATATTTACATCGGCTAAGAGCACGGACGAGGTCCGTGCTAATACCTCGTTTGTGGTGGTAAATGTAATCCTATACCTTGTCTGCGCTATTATACTTCGTTTGAGCTATTATGCCTCGTCTCTACTCAGCTGATGTCTCGTCCGTGATTTGAAGAACAGTTTCAATATTCCGCCACCAGAAAAATTGGCGCTGTGCGTATCCCTAAACTAAGCTTCGAAGTGACGCCATCCGATGGCGATATTATACCGTTTTCCCTTAAAACAGTAACTTTATATTCGTTAAATACACGATTATTTAATTTGATTCGAACATGTATCTTATAGCAGTGAATTTTGTTAGAAATTACAATACATTTTTTCTGAATTTACAACATCGTTATTTATATTTTTAAAAGCTTTGATAAAATATATAAACTATATAAATATAAAATATATAAACTTTATAAATTTGTTTATCGCAGTGAGAGGAGAAATTTCCAAATAAAATTACGGAAAAATTACAAAGAATTACAAAATTTGAAATAATATAAGTCACAATTTCATGATTTATAATCCTTTATACCACTACCTCCGAATTTGGTCACTCCTCGTTCCCTCTTTCTCCCTCTCTCTTTCTCTCTGTACACGTATTATTCCTCTATGCATATGTGCATGTCCCATTTTCGGTACATATACATACACGTATTAATAATGCACGACGTAATCTCACATCAACGAATTTCAAAATATCCAATGACAACAATCTGAATTGTTAAATCGCAAATGGCCGGACGACACTATACGCTGTTCTCTCGTTCGCAAAATGGCCCTTTTATCCGTGCACGATCCCTACCTGGCCGAATGATTACACGTTGCCGTTGCTCGTGCAGTTTTCCGCCTTTCTGAAAGGGCCCTTTTCGGATAATTTCAGTATTTACAGGATTAATGTTCGTGCTATGAACAATACGTATAAAGAGATGGGCTTTCGATAGGACGCCTGGGAGCAGCTGCCCCGTTAGACACACGCCGCTAAGCCGCTTATGTCGTCTCAACGAAATTTTTGCGCTTTTTTGGAAAATCAATCGATAATCTGACAGGCGTTAGAATTACTGGTAATTTTGTGAGAATGAAATGATAATTGATTCGATGGTCGGGTGGGGGTCGCAGACGAACCCTTCGGAAAACGTCACGAGCAGGCACAGGGATATTTACGAACTGAAGCTCGTCCGTAGGGATAGTTTTAGCGATACGGTAACGATGTAGTAACAAACAGTAACATCACCCTGTTAGCATGCTGATTTTTCGTTTCAAAAAGACATAACACGACATAAAACTTGTTTAACTACAATTGTATCGCAGTCGATGAAAATAGAATATAGACTATACCGCCATTAAAATAATGAATATCTTGACATTAGAAAGTAAATACGGGGATGTATATTAGGGAACTACTCTACAACATTTAATCGATCACCTTGTACATTTCAGAGTTTTAGATTGAAAGAGGCTGAATGGATGTTTCCAGGGAAGATGACATGGAAGCGTCGGTATAATAATAACTGAACTGCGGATTATATTCATTTATGACAGAAAGGTACTGTTAAAAGACTTTTGAATTAAAGAAGATTCTATCAGAGATGGTTACATATTTATGAGAAAATGGTACGGTTAGTTCTAAGTGATTGTCTTCTTAAACTTCTCTTTAAAGAAGAAGTTAATTCGTTCAAAAATGTCCGCCGTTCAAGGTTAGACATTAAATTTTCTTGTGAGCCTAAAATTTCTTAAGTAGTGCGGTATTGCCAACGGTTCTACTCCAGAGCCGTGACTTTTCCAAGAATCTGTGATGGCTGCAGTGAAGAAACACTGGTAAAATGTGACGACTGCGAGTACAACGAGATGTCGAAACGGAAGACGGCTAATTCTGAGTTATGTGGAGCACTTTAACCAGGAATTACAAGTTACAAACGAGGCTCATATATCGCCGGATTACGGTCCGCGGGGACGCGAGCTTGAAAGGAGAACCGCAGCCTGAGCAAATAAGGCGCATGGTAATACTGGCAATAGAATCAAGTCGAGCGGGGTGGGTACGTGCGAATACAGGAAAATCGTGGCATATGTCGGGCTACGGAGGCAATCGCATAATTCACGTGGATGTCGGTCCCGAAAGGATCCGTGATCGGTTTGGCGTCGAGCCATGGAAGCTTTACCAGTCGACGTTAGCGTGTCTCTTCTATCCTTTTGATAGACACTGCCGCGATTACACGAATTCTCCATTTCAGGGCGGAAACCGTGTGCAAAATTGAATCGATGATTCTGAATGCGACGTTAATCAACGGTTTATAAAAAATTACAATTAAACTGCAGAATGTGTGATAAACATTTTTTGAACCTGTCGAACTGTAATAACGATACAAATTTCGTGCATAATCTGCTGAACGTCGTATCTCAAAATCGAAACAAAATTCGATTTTTCTGTTATCAAAATCTAGGAGTGAAAGTGAATAGAGACATACAGGATATAAAATTTGATTTCACTGTTATCAAAATTTAGAGATTGATGTAAATCTAGACGTAGAGGAAATAAAAATTGCCACGTTTTATTAGGAAAATTGTTAGAAGTCCGAAGAACTGCTAATGAGTATAGCTATGAGTATAATTAATGTACACTAAAAATTATGATGATTGTTTTCAAAGGATTTAATCATTTTCGTGGTACGCATATCCTATACTCTCCGATTCTTTGAATCTTCCCACTGTTTCATATTATAGCTATTCATATTTCTGAAAATCTCATGAAATTTGCAATTTACATGAATCGACAGACATTTCAAATATGAATCGATAGCTAAATGATATATTGATGACAACTGTCTTTGGAGAATCCTGTTTGTTTACGCTACTGACTAAGATTTTGAAATCGTATGATGATCCTTGTGTCCACTTCCAAAATGTCTGCTGCATTTTAAAGAGTTCTTTGAATATTTAAACACTTTGCCAAACAGAAATCGCAAGGTTAAAGGGAATATACCGTACCACTGATGCATCGTTTTCGTAGATAAACATGAAAATTGGCAGATAATACTGATTCTGTAGGTCAATTTTCATTTAATACTATGTCACAGAACTTACTGTAGCTGCGGTATGAACAAAATGTTTCAATAAATCGTTTATCTGTGAAAAGTATCACGTTGTTGCTTCGTCGTAAACGTGCATTAATAATTGCAGGCTTATATCTTTGCGGGTTTTTAATCAAGACCTTATAATTAAGTCTCTCGATGGGGAGAGCGCAGAAAATAGTCTGTCGAGTATATGCGCTGGTGTTATCATTCATTTGGCTGATTCCTCGTACAGACTATAAATAAACGCGGCAGAAAGAAATTAATTATCGGGAAGCTGTCGCTTTGCTAAGCTTCCGCATTTATTGGCTGAACAAAAGAAACTCGCAACAGCAAGATATTGCCTTGTTCTTCAATTATGTAACGTCGTGCCCTTAATAACAATGTTTCGCAAAATAATGCAAGAACTTTACAAATGGTACGACGTCCATCACGAGGCTACAGATACCGTTAACAGTTTCACGTGACTGCCTTTCCGGAAAATCGAATTTCAACGGTCCGCCGGGACATGATAGCGTTTCGATTAATTGGATTATGGACCATATTTTTTTGCGGTAAATTTCGTTACGAAAGAATGTTTAAATTTGCCATTCGAAGCGCACCAATGCCCGACGCAGAATGCACTTGACATCGCGCAACGGTAAACTGATTCTGTGTACAAAAAAAATCTCGGCTTTTCAAAGCATTATTTCACGCTCGCTTTGACAATATCGGCCGTGTCCATTTTAAAATCACTAAATTGTCGAAACAATTTATATGTTATCGTTTAGTATTAAATATTTGAATACATACTTGAATATATATATATATATATATATATATATATATATATATATATATATATATTTGTGTCGGCAAATATCGATGTATTGAATTATAAAATATAAATTTTCGTTTCACTTCTTGATTAATTTTCATATAGGTAAGAGAAAGTTGTGTTTATTAATAACAGTGAAGAAAATGCACATCGATGTATTATAAAAACGACTTGCAACACAAACGACTGGCTCAGCCATAGCACGTTATCGTTGAAAATGCTTGTTTCGAATGTCGTGAGAATAAATTTCGTCGATTCGAAAGCTGCGCAGTCGGATCGACTGTGTTCTATCCGGCGGAATATAATTTATCGCGATGCGAGCATAGCGTAACTAACGTGGCATAACTAAAGACGAACCCTGCCGACACTCTCGACACCACTCGAGCACAATATCGGCCCGCGTTTGCTGAAACGGTATCTCTCTTCGTCATTCGAGTTTACGTTGGCAAAAGGGGCCCGAACATTGTCAACGTTGCAAGCGATTCGATTCGCGTTAATGGCACAGGGGACAGACGTTAAGTAGTCGTGCTTGCTCTCGAGCCGCCTCCTGTTTTCATCGGCCAGCTCTGCTAAACGAAAGAAAATTAAATGACACCAAGAAAACGCTCGACAATATGCGAACCCTCCGGCAGAGATTTATACAACATTAAAGCACCTGCATATTTTTCATTACCCCGGTTTGCATCTCACTTGAACGTAGCTTGTGCATAATATTCAATTACTTTTCCTTTCATCATTCCTATACGTAATGAGAGTTACTGACAAAGCACGATGGAACAATAATGGCACAACGTGTCCGTTTTGTTTGCAATTCGTGAGATTTTTCTACTGGTTTTATAAGAAAAATATTTTATGATAAGTAATATCTGAATTATTAATTCGAAAATGGAGGAAGCATTGAAACCGATGAACGTGGATTTAGTTATTTCAAATTGAACATTTTCCTGCGTTAGTTACAGTAGAATTCGTAGAACGTTATGTTCTTGGTAATTTTTCGATTGAATAATTTGACGATTTCAAAAATAGGTCTTTTCGACATCGTGTCAAGTATTTGTATCGCTGAGATCGTTCGCACATATCAATAGAACAACTTGAGACTATATTCATTCTTTAAGAAAATGAAAATAAAATCTGTGGTTTTTTCTTTCGAGGAAATTTTGCTCTCGGGTCACCGCGCTTCTTTGTTCCCGGTCAAAAGAACAAATTAAATTTCTGCCTGTGTTTCACCACCGGAAGACCAACCGACTCTTACATATCGATTTTCCGCCCTCTTTGGGACGCCTCTGTCCCGTCCACGGGACGAGATTGCTCCAATAAATCGCGAGACGGTTTAGCGACGTCTCCGATGCTTTACCGCCTAAAATTGCACCAAAACGATTCCGGAACGTTAAACGAGTCTGCTTCTTTCTGCTGGCAAGTGATTTACGAGGGGATACCTTCCTTGAAATGTTTCGCCGTATTCGCCCGAGGCAGCGGCTGTTCTCGACGTCTCGATGAAATTAATTGATCACTTCAAGAAATAGGACCGTCGCGACCGTTTTCATCTCCAAATTTGCAAATTTATTCGAATTTCGGAGCTCCGCAGTGCTTGGCCATAGCAATTTCATAAGTGCGTTGGAATGTTCTTCAATTTTCTTCTTTCCCCCGGCTTTCGTTGACTGAACTATATTCTCTGACAAAATTATAAAATACTATATAAAACAATACGAATTTATAATGTAGCTTGGTTGTAATTAACTTTTGCCTCAAATCCTTAAATTTCAGACGTTTGAATTTTGAAATTCGAAGCCGTAATACTCTTCCGTGATGTTAGGGACAGCTCACAGTAATTTGAAACAAAATAGATTAATTGTTATTAATTGCTGATCGGTAATTTAAACAAAAAGGTATTGAAAAATGTTTGAGAATAAAAGGCACATTCAAGTTATTTTACTGTCTTTAAACATTGCTCAAACACATTTAAACGTTTCGAAAGAATATACCATACTGTTTCAAAAAGTCTGTAGTCTCATATTATGTAAAAGTCATTCGCATTACGCTTGAAACAAACTGAAGTCTTGAAGACGAAAAGACATTTCCTTGAACATTTCTCAAAAGTTGATGTTGGAAAAAAACAACTCTTTCATTCAGTAAAATCCACGAAATTTGTAGAATTAAAATTAGTATTGTAATGACAGCTTTACGTGCCCGATTAACTCGCCGGTTCACCGTAGCGTGCATTATGAGCGGACCGTGAATCACAGGACTGTTTAATAGAAAAAACGTCACCGTCTCTCGTCGAATTCGATTACAGTCTGTCGGCGATTCGATTGGGCCACACACGTTTTCGTCATTGTGGTTCCGGCGTGTGTCCGTGTCTGTCTTTGCGGAGACTACGGACATCGTTCATTGGTCGACGCCGTCTGTTAATCGAGAGGCCGGAGGCGTCCGCTCGGAGGGAAACTAGCCGGAACGGGGAAAACATGCAGCATCTTCTCTGGAAAAAGGGGAGTGGACTGCGAAGGAAAGAGGAACAGAGATTTTTCCTGACACCTGGTGCGTTTGCCGGCGCGGCGGAGTGGTTTCATCCGATCGGAAAATTGCCGTAAAATTGCCGCAGAAAGCGATATTTTATTTCATTCAGTGGCACGATTCACCCACCGCGTTCGCCGGATTCTTAGGGACGATGTTTATGGGATTTTATGGACTCGTGTCGCCGGTCTCCCTTATTCTGAACGCGTCGGAAGGGTCGTGTGTATAGAAGAGCGCTAGCCGCGCGCACCTGGCTTGCATCTAGGTTGAATTGTACGCGCAACGCAATGCTTTCAGGATTATGATGCCCGGGTAATTGTTGGAGTAAGAGTTTGATATTATGTTTAAATTGGATCACAATGCATGAAATACAGGGCTACTTACATCTAACTAAAAACGAGTAATATAATTTCAGTTAAACCCTTATAATACAACGGTAACCCGAACAACGATATATTGTCGCTAGCTATATTCGAGAAATGTTTATTTTCGTAGTTAGTGTGTTCCTTTTTACATTTTATAATTATTATTCTTCAAAAAATTGTTATTACCTTTTCCTCAAACCATTTTGCATCATTACGATATTACATCAAACCGGTGTAGTATCTTAGCTTATAGCTGCAACATTTTCAATTGCTACTGGAATTGTTAAAGGAAAATAATATTTCGCTTTGACAAAATTATAAGTAGACTGTCGAACCTTATGCGAAATAAAAACTTCCCAAGGCGATTGCGAGAAGTTGGAATGAAATAAGAATAAATTGTTCCTTTTAATCATTTTAATAAATTAAAAATGATGTAACCGTATTATTAAATTCTTCGTATGTTTTCACAATTTTATATTCCACCTACACACTTTTATCGTAAATGCACAAAATCCGCAGTCTAATTCTACTTTAATTTAGCACATAGACATCGACGTATGTCCGCAACCTATCTCTAAAACATTTTGTCGCTCGTTAATTCATCCTAAAACCGCGTTCTTTTAATTCTTTATTATTTTAAGTACTCCTCTACGGCGACCATTGTTCGAAACGTAGGAAAGCGAGTAATCACTGGGGCGAACGAGGATGTGTAGGATGTGCAATTAAAAATTTTGCAGCGAAATTACTGGAACTTTCGAGCTGTTGCCGAATTACTTAAAACACACGCGGTATTTTGGAAACGGAGTTAAGAATTCTGTGAAACTGAAATTCGTGTGCAGAACAATCTAAAAAATTGTTTTATGGTTTTTAATTGTTCAAAATTGTTATACATCGGTTCTGGCTATTGTATAATAGAAAATATATAATGTAACTATTATAAGATCTATCGATTCTGAGTTATATTGATTTCGGTTTCGGTTCTTCACATAATAGGGTAGCGTGTACAGTTGTTGACCTATATAGTAGTGTTTGACCATTTTCCTAAAAAATTTTTTCATTAATTAAATATATTTCGATGACCCAGATAGTTTTATTCAGAATACACCATATATTATTCTAATTTATATTTTGTACATACTTAAACAAATTGAAAACTAATTACGTTTTTACGATTTCGTGGAATCAACGTAACTTGATCTAAAACTCTCAACTAATGTAGTCAATAATTTTTGCATATATTTATTTAATAAGAGCTGTAACAATTCATATAATTATTAATATGTATGATGCATACATATCCAGAATCTTCCTTCTTCATAATGATTGATTAGTGTAGGACAATAACTAATTTGAGGTTACGACGGTATTTACCCAGTGATTGGCCTGTATAGTATTATTGTTACTATTGGTAAGTACTTAATTAAATAATATAATAATTATTAAATTATATTAGGGCAGTTATTATAAAATATATAAATATCACTTTGAAATGAGTACAATTTTGTTAAATACATAGGTTACAAGAATTGTTAGATTAGCTGCACTATACTAGTCAAAGATGCCGAAAGTAAAAAGGGAAGATGATAAATATATTAATAAATACTCTGAAGAAAGTATGAAAAAGCTATCGATTTGCAACTAAAAGAATGTCTTCTCAAATTCTGAATTTTTGTGTTATTTCTTAAGTTTTTTTATGCCGATGACAGCAATTTTTATTATTAAATTTTAACGATAAATAATTTTTTTCTATCAATTGTGTAACATTCGTGCTTAAACGGTCAGTAACTGTACACGCTACCTTATATGACTATGGTGCGGCCAATTTGCTGTGCTTTTAGTTTGTTTTCGAACATAATGAACTTTATATTCATCGAATTAAATGTTTGTACTCACAAATAAATAATATAAAATTACTTATGGCCGAAAAGAAAGCAGACACAGCAATTGGTCACCCCACAGAAACGAGCTTCAATACCCTTTCATATTTTGAACCGCTGCTGCAGACTTCGCGTGACCAAAGTATTGTATCATCGTGAAAACAACTAGGAACCCGATTCTATCGTGCGAACGCGTCCATGAATGCTCGCTAAATGGATTTGATGTTGTGGAAAGCCGTCGATTCTGTCGATCCCGGTGCGTTCAATTTGCAACTGGCCGATGCGACGCGACAGGAGGGTCGATGAGGAAATTCAATGGTGATAAAACGTTCGAGGATCCTTGACCTTGGCCAACGAGCCAGCGACGTTGTTAAACGAGTTATCATGAGCGAGTAATTGCGCCAATACGCGATATGCCGTTCCTTGAGTCGATTAATGTTATTTGACCGTCCCACTGCCAGGTTTCATCCAAGCACGGTCGGGAGCTCGGTTAGAGGATTCTCCGGAGCAAAATCAATCGGAAGAGCTGCCCGAGCGTGTTCGAACGTCCTCGACGCTTAAAAAGTTTCAATCCAACGCGACCAATTCCTTCCAGTGATTGCCTAACCTCGTTTGTCGCGACGCAGCTCGTCCGATATTTCGTTCGTTAGGCGATTCTCGTTTTCAGGCACGTCCAGTCCCGCGGTGTTGAAAAAATCGGCGCCCTCGAAGCTTTCGCTCGTCGTCGAAATGATCGGCGAACAGCACGAGCGGCGCGGAAACCTTGGGCCGGTCACGATAATGGGATTAATCACGGGGTTGACGCGAGCCGACAATGCGTCCGTTAGCGCGGCGACACAGCCTTCATCAGGAGGTGTCTTTAGGAATTATTATCCCGGCACGCGTTTATTATGCGGCACGTGATCGGAACCGGGCACCCGCGGTCGTCCAACCAAACGAAGTTACAACGCAATCTATCGTTTATTGTTGCCCGCTGAAAAGTTGACGATAGACGCTCCATAGAGAGCGCAACAGAAACTAGCCGGAACCGGCCGTCCCCGCCGCGTCTTTCTGACACTTCTGCCTCCGTGCTCCGGCTGATTGATAAAATATGAAGGAAGATGAGATTGCTACCCTGCTCCCCTGCACGTCGCCGTTTCCTTCCCATTGTTAGCGGAGCGTCTTTGGGGTGCGCTAATTTTATTAAGGATGCGAGCAGTTCAACGATAATTATTATTATTAGACTGCGGATCTTCACGCAAAATTCAGTGCATCTACTGTGCATCTAGCGAGAAAGATCGAAAATCTACAACCAAAAATATTACGATCAATTTTAACACTTTACGGCGATTTTGTGTATATCTATTTTGACCAGAAGATGTCTTTTGTCACTTTCGTTTAAATACAAATAATCGCCAAAACTATCGCGATTTCAAATTGTCAGTTAAATATAGGTAATTTGAGCAATATTTTTATTCATACATTGATGCGTATTTATTAGAGATTATTTAATCACGTTCTAAATTTATAAGTGGGTTGTGTTTAATTGCAAAATGGTGTTGATATTTATATTTAAAATCGTTTAAAATTACATACTATTATGAAATCTTTAAGGTATTAAAAGACACGTCATGGCAGAGATAGGTATATACCATGTGCACATTTTTAGACCGAGGATGAGCTGGAAGAAAATAATATCACTGAATTCATTTAACAGCTATTATACGAAAAGTCAAAAAATTAGTGGTAGAAAAATAATTAAACTTAGAGAATAATTTGAAATTAATATTTGAAAAGCGTCTTTTGACACCGCTTGGTAGAAATAGTGTTAAAAGCGTCGTGGCTCGTTAAAAACGATGACAGTAGGAACGCCCTAAAAATTCCTTCAGTCGCAGAAGATTTCACAAAGTACACCAAATCACACCAGAGAAGAATACACAACTTCATAAATCGCCTTGCTAAAAATTGTACAAAAATCAAATAAACTTTCTCCGGATGCAAAGGAAGTCATTGTACACTCCAGAATTTATATTTACAACACACATATGCTAACGCCATTACGTAAAAGAGAAGAACGGTTATGACGAATTATTTGAACAAATAGATATAATAACTTGTTGCGAATAATTCTTATTCGAATAAAATATTCAACTAAAATTCGAATAATTATTCTAGATAAATATTCATTCGAAACAATTCGAATAATGTATTAAGTACACTAAAAACTAAATAAATATCATAGGTTTGTAACTGTTTTCAAGTACTGATTTTATAGAAAAATCATTCTATTAAACATATAGCAAATAGTATGCCTCGTTTCTCGCTTCTACATTTACCGCATCAGATTACAGTAATTCTGAATTCTGAAAGTAACGTCGAACGATAATGAAGAGACAGGGGAGACAGGTAGGACAGAGTTATCCCAATAGGAAGCACCGCATTAAACTTTCCTGCAACGAGCACGCATAACGAGGGCAGATTTTCGATCACCCTTCCCCCAGGCCGTCTGATGAATTTATAAAATGGCCGACAGCGAGGGCTGTGCGGGTCGAAACTTCGACGGGGAAGAATAGTTTTCATATCGCGTTGTCATCGAAAGTTCATTTTTCGCGTTGTTATTCCGAGGTGAGATTGGGGGAGAAGCGGAAAACTTTCGGGGTTCCGAGATCACGATACGCTGAATAAAATACGATCCGTTTCCTTTGGCGAATGTTGCTCTAAATCTTGCATTGTGCCACGAACTTTACCATCCGTTCAACAATCGCTTCCGGCCGACTGTTTCGATATTATACGCTTGACACAAAGACGTTATGGCTAACCCTAGTGTTTTATCATATGCAGCAGCACATTGTAAGTGCGGTAGACTGATAGAAGAGACTGATAGAAGATGACATGTAGCTTTTTCTCCGTTGATTTATGAAAGCTGAAGGCGTACAGATACTTGTTTCTTGCGTTCTAAAATTTGATGGAGTTCGTAGTTCGTTAGATTAAAAGCGAAAGTGTTTCTCCCATCATGTATTGCACATTTGCGCCCAGGTTGATTTAATTTACGATTCCTACTGAATTATCATATAGTTTTTTTCCTTAGGATATGGACCGAAACTAGGCCTCAGGTATAATTCTTTGTCATAATTCTTTGTTCCCCCTTTTCAGAGCGCGCACCTATAATGTGTCGCGAGAAGTGACGACGAGTATACTCGTCAAACAGAGAATAAGTGTCGCTGTTAAAATATTGAATCAAAAAGACGGTTTCGTTTTATAAATTTAACAATTTTATTGGAAGGAACGATACGTAATGGTACTTCGCACGTCGAACACCAATATTATGATTCTTTTCTAATCTTATTTTTATTACTCTTGCTTTCACATCTGAGAATCGTTATTATTGCACATAAATTTGTTTGTTTTATTCTGTCCTAGCCTCAAAATATTTTGAACATCTTGAAATTTGAGAACATTTTTTTGTTTCCACTAAAATTACTACTTAAATAGCCAATGGTCGTTACTTTTTACGCATGACGAGTATACTTTCTCTTCCCGATGATATTTACAGGGTGGTTCAACATGATTGACATTCAAAATCGACAGTTCAGTCATAAACAAAAATAATTGAAACTAACGCAGACAGCAGACAGCAGACAGCATTCAAACTGCACACGAGTTATAGATTTATTAAATCGTAAAGAGTATACACGATGAAGAAATTTCCAGAAAGGTGAAATTTGACAGGTTTTCATTCAACCTTGCTCATTTTACCATACAATTAAACCTGGGTTGCATATGGTACCATGATGATCGCGTACCTCGGTTCGTTGCGTTCCGAAACGCGTTTTTCACTGGAGTATACTCGTTAACCTTCGTAGAAGATTACGCCATATTAATCTGGAATTCACTAAAGCTTACGCTTTAGTAAGTACAAGATTGCACGCGCAGGCATTTGTATATTTGCATCGGGAATTTATTTCAAGTTGTTTCCGGGAATGCCGTAATATTTTTGAAGAAATCCCTACCGCTTGCGGATTTTTCCCATTTTTTTCAAGAGGGATCCTCGGATACGCGTAGGTGCTGATTAAAACTGAAAAATAAATACACGTAAGTTAATTCCACGCGTTTTATTCGTCTTGACGGTCGCGAGAACAGCGTCCATCTTCCATCCGAGAACTGCATATGTGTATTCACGTTCGACATTTGCGTGTCCTACTTCAATTTTAAAAGACTTGTGCTGTTTTCAAATGTATGCTGTAATATAAACGATATTGTATTCACCGCATTGTTCGAGAACGTTATTATAAATTACACAATTCGATGCAAGACTGATTTTCTTTGTCATAGTATGAAGTTGATTGTTTCTATCGTAGTGATCAATAGGACTCTGTATGGCATTACGTGAGACTAGTCTGAATTAAATAGAAATAGTTAATAAATAGTGTGAATTTAGAGTTACATATTCAATATAATTACTTCTCGTTAAAACTGTTACTGTTTATTCATCTATTTGTAGTTAGCCATTAAGCGTTCAAATAATTTCAATAATCCCAAACTTTGAAATGAGAAACTCAATGCATTTTTTACATTAGGATGATAAATTGACGTAAAATCTCCAAAGAAAACGGAAACAATATTTTTGCAGAGACGTAGGAAATTATTAAAATAATCGCAGGTATACTTTAATAGACGTTCGCAAGCGTTAAGAATTCATATACCGGTCTGTGAATGTCTAGCACGAAGAGCTCGTAACCATAACTTCTCCGCAGTTTATACATATGAACGCGGGTTCATATAAACTGTACGTCGTAAAGGAACGATCCCAGTACGCGGATCCTGGATCCCCAGTCTCGGTTACGGCTCGACGAGAAAATACGCTTAGCGGCCTTTCATCTCGGTAGGTATAGTCTCTCTTTTCGTTAACCTGTGACGGAGCCGGCTCATTACGTCTCATGATACTCTCACGGTCGTTTCAGAGATGACGAGGCGAACAAGAAGATGATCGCGAGCGATTCACCGTGTCCGCCGAGCCGTACGGTATCCATGAACCGTCCGACAAATCTGACTGCGTTATTCTTAAAGGCTCCTTGGCGCGTGTCAAAACACTAGTATCAAGGCAGAAACGGCAAACAAAAATGGTGGCGGCGTTGGGACTAGAGCCGAGGAACACAGGCAGAAAGGCAGGCTTGGACGAAATTATCGAATAATCCACGCTAGAATGGTCGTCTCGATTCGGGAACGGTCATTGTTGCCGACAATGCGCCACGAAACAATATGCTGCCCACCGACAAAAAGGTCATCGATGCACGCTCGCGATGGATACAGGCCAAATCCTGCGCATCCTGCAGCCTGATGCCTTGCTAATCCATCAAATTTACCGAGATGGCGAACCCTTTGAAACCGCGCCGCTCCATTACCAATTTTCGCTCGGTTTTAGCTGACCAACTTCCCAATACCCTGAAAGAAAGTTCGGCAAGCTGTGAAAGAATGGCTCGCAAACTTCGGTTCTTCCCCCCCCCCCCCTTTCCCTCTGACATTGAAACTTCAATCGAATTAATGTCATCGTAACGTACGAGGTGTGGATGATGAGTTCCAAGAATGATTTTCCTTTCGACTTGCATCGGTAACGTTGCAGCTATTTCTACGATTGGAACATGTAAATGATAGCTTGATCCATCGTCGAGCGAAGTTTTACGACGGTGAAACACGCCGTTCGAGTGTGGCTGTAGTTTTAGTATAGTTCTATTATTGATAAATGACACGAGTGACAGTGCTACAGCGTTTGCTTCCACTTTGTCTACAGCATTTTTGAGAATGTTTACTTATTGCGTATATATCTTCTGTTTTCGACGTTTCTCAATCATTTTATAAATGCTTGTATCTTTACAAAGCCAGAATTCGCACTGGAAACTTAGCTGCCCATCATGTCTATGAACATTTCTTTCTTCACAATACAATAACCAAGTATTCGCTTGGTTTCCTTCCACGGCAAATAGCTGAATATATTTCGTAATTCTGTAACACACACGCAGACGTTTACAGAAGCAACGTCGTCATCTAACAAACCACAAGAACAGCTATACAATGAGGAGCAAAATTGAGCCACGCTTTTAAAATGGTATAACTTTTTTAAAATACCTTTTTAAAATATTTTACTATTACTTGGAATTTAAAAAATGTAAAAAAAACTGTCGTTTTTCACGTTTTTATATGCGCCTATAATGAAAATTTAAAAAATGCATTTGGTATTTCTCGATAACTTAATCAACTTAAATACAGTTTGTTTACATAAAAATTATCATTTTCGTTTCCGTCGTAAAATAACTAAAATGCGCGCGAAAAAGATTCGCTGTCTACAAATCATCCACCTTAATTATCGATGACAATAGAAATAGACGCGCCTGGAGTTTCGCAGGCGGTGGACCGATGGTTGGAATCGGTGGAAGACTTCGATCAACGGGTCAACTCAGTCGATCGATCCGCTTTGTTTAAACCGTTCCGCGTTCGTACCGGCGCGAAAGGACCGACATGTAAGGGCAATTGGTCTATAAAATTGAAAGAGAAAAGAGAGAAATTGTTGCGAGCGATGGCCCGGACAGATATACCTTTCCAACAGCAGACGACAATGAACGGGGTGAAGCAGGAATGAAAGGATTTTCGCAAAAAGTTTTCTCTCGGAACTGTGGCCGAATCATTTGGTCTGTGAGGCATCAATAGTAGAGATCCAAAATCGTATTTGCTATTCCCATGATTATTTGGCCAGGCACCGGCACCGTTCCATTCTTTCTTTTGCTTTTCCACCTCAGCTTTTCCTCCTGTTATATATTTTTTCCTCTCGTTCCGTTTCTCCCTCTCCCTTTCCCCCTCTCTTTTCTCTCTTTCTAGCTCGCGAGACCCTTTTATACAGATGACCAATAGCGTAGGATGTGCCTGGCTTGAATGGGATGCTCCTTTGGGACCCCGTGCATTCTGCACCTAAGAATGCACTTTTCTGGCTGAGTGAAATGAGCCGAGCTAATTTCGAGATCCTTGCCTCGAGATCGTCCGCGGGACCGTGAACGAAACCGGCGGAATAATGGACGGGAAAGGAGTAAGTTTACCGACCGACGACAGCGATCTGGCAATTCCCCTTTCAACCGATACAGCAATCGGGAAAACCCGATTGATCGGCAGATTGACATTCACGAGGCGAACCCGAATCGCTCACCTTTTTCTAGACGATGTCTGAACACGATCATGGTTGCGTTCTTCGTGGCCTCGTGAGGACCATTGTCTCCTTGTTATTTCTTACGCTTTATCGCGTCCATCTCGACAGATTTTTCCGATCGACGTGTTATTGAAAATTGCTCAAGTGTTTTTGCCAGGGGCATGCTATCGAAAGTACACCCCATGACATAGTGATCGATTAACCATGAATGTCCTGCGTTTTTTAACCATTTAGATGTTTTTGACGAGTATACTCGTCATAACAGAAAATTTTGCCATTTGTTCGCGACGAGTATACTCGTCAAAATTAGCTAACTGGTTAAGAAGGAACTAGACTTTGATATTCTTTATTAAATTATATATGTTATAAAAGTGTTGTATTTAAACAAAATGCATGAAGAAAATCAAATATGTACAGTGTGATTACACAAACTTGCACAGTTTTCAAAGAGAATGCAGCTAACTGGTTAAAGCACATAGTGTTCACACGATTCTGATACATTGTGGTGTATTAGTTTTGAACCAATTTCCAGCTGAAAATTGTCAGTGTCTTTCATACATATGGAGAAATATAATAATAATATTAATAGAATCATAGGATCATAAAGAAGCGTTAAAAAATTGATAAAGCGAACCTTGATCGTTGTATGTTTAAAAGCAAAAATTATTAACGTACAGGGTTATTTAAAAGCATCTTTAGGATGTTGAATGAGAATATCTGTCAAATGCCATGTTTGTTTCTTATCACTTTCTTTTTCTTCTAATCTACAATGATAGACAATTTTAATGATGGAGTCGTATACGATTGAAGAGCGTGTTAAAGTTATTCAAATTTATTTTAAAAATTAGTGTTCGATAAAAAATACACATCGTAAATTACGTGATTTTTTCGGAATACGTAATCATCCATCCGAGCAAACAATTCGAAATTTGGTTAAAAAAATTGATCAAACTGATTCTGTTCATGATAAACTAAAGTCTGATTAATTTCAAGAAATTACGTGACATGAATTAGCCACCTCGTTCGTGTGATTTTACCCCATTGGAATTTTTCTTTGAGGTTATTTGAAAAGTAAAGTTCATGCCAACAAACCAGCAACAATTCGTGATCTAAAAAGCAACATTAGAAATGAAATTGGTGAATTAAACGATGATGTATGCCAAAATGTCATCGAAAATTTTGATATTAGAATCGATGTCTGAACCGTGGTCGTGGTGGTTATTTGACAGATATCATCTTTCACACATAATTGTCACAGATGATACTTAATAATTAAATAAAAAAAAAAAAACAATAAAATTCAAAATAGTCTTTTTTATTTTAAAAAACTTCCCATAGTCTATTTTGAATAACTCTGTACGTACAATTTGAGAATGAATTCCATTCAGATCTAAAGGTTTTACTTTATAAAAGCTTCCGAGAGAAAATTCCGTTCTCAGTAAGACTTCATTAGTCAATGACATTGATAAAGTTGTTGTACCAAAGATTAAGCGGAAACGTGCACTGGAGTGTGAAAGGGTCATTTTATCTCTTGTGTCAAAGGTTAAATACGTACAGATAGAAATGTGAAAAAATCAAGCTCTAGACAGTCTTATCTTCTGTCTCTTACTTCCCATTACAACGTGTATTATGATGTGTTTGTGATTTAACTATGGTATTTGAATCGAAGTTAATTATTGGGGGTTAATTAAATTTGCGATTTGATATGATTCACGTTTGTACCTGTAAACAGATCACATCGATAGAAAACTTCGCTGCGCTGTTATTCTGTTGAAACTTGTCGTATAAAATTGAAGAAACCAGATATGTATTCTCCTAAACAGAGTTTGATTGCTCCATATGAAGCACCGAAATAATAATATCTCGTATCTATGAACCATCCACTCCAGCCAAGATCTTCCATCCATACGTTGAAACTTCCGTCGAGCTCCTGCCATATCAGATTTCTAGGAATTGTTGAAGAAATATAGCCGAACTTCAGTAAGCTTGGTATGAAAATTATGGGCAACCGACATCTATGATAGCACAATTCTTGTTTTTCTAAGGATTACAAACTCATGCGATTCGATTTCTCCCAACGACCAATTTTGTACTCGACTTTCTTGTTTCGAGACTAACTTTATTCATCCGGAGGCGTTTTAGTTTTATAGGTCGAGAAGCTTAATTATTCTCGATCTGGTCTCAAGGAAGTTCATTAATTCCCAACCAGGGATACGCCGAATATTCGGCCTGAAATTATTTACGAAGACGGTCGCGTAAAGCGTAATTTACACTTGGAGTAATGGAGTGTAACTTCATTTTTATTTTCACATAAATTCTGTTGTTTAAGACGTGCGAAATTAAAAAGATGCTGGTAGATTTATGCTGAATTAAGCTTAAAATCTTTCAAATCCTTTTAAAGACCAAAAACCTATACGTAGGCTGCGGATACATTATGCAACAATATTGTATACGTTAATTGCATGAAATAAAAGTTAAGGGACACTAATATTCGTTAGTAGAAACAGTTAAGTATTCTGATAATAAATTAAAGTTGGTTTGCTGCACAAAGAATAAAATATTTGAAGTAATTAGCCATAAAGGGGGAAATATTAAATATTAATAATACAATATTTTTGCGTTTTATAACATTTTAGTTGACTGTCCCTATGCAAATTTTGTTTGTTAAGTTGTTTTTGATTTCTTATTATTCCCTTATATATTCAACCAACTTTTAATTTTATTATCAGAATACTTAGCTTGTTTTACTAAAAAATATTAGTGTCCTATTTCGTCCATTGCAATAATAAGTTCAAATTAGTGTAATAATATCCTCAAATACTTCTAACATCTTTACAATTTTATATTTAACCTATTTATTTTTCTCATTAATACAAAAAATTCCGCAGTCTACTTGTAAGTGCTGTACATTTTTAATGATTTTACGAATACCAAGAACAATGGTATAAAGCAATAAATTGATTTGAGTAACACAGTTCATGTTACGAAACACGTTTTCACTACACCTACCACAAACATTTAGGGAGAGTTCTAACAGGCTTTTGGTAGCTACTGTTAAGTGATACAAAATTAGTACGTATACGCGGAATCGTGGACTGCAAGCAAGTTCTGCTTCGATCGCGTGTCTCGTAGATTCGTTAATCTTGACACAGAAACGACAGCGTTGCGCTCCAACGTGCCATTTTGGCTGAAACTTCAGACCAGTATTGAACTATGCGGCACCCGGTGTAGTTCGGCGGTTCAGCCGAGAAGATTGGAAACTCTGCTACCTACATCGCGCTTTTTGAAACTAAACGTACGCGTAACTTTGACGCCGAACGAACGTGAAAGACGGGAAAATTGAAACATGTCGGAGACCAGCTCCGCGAGTGTTCTTCAAAGGAGAAACACTAGAAGGGGCTAGGAAGATATTTTCACTTTCAAAAATAGCCTCCAACTATATTGATCCTAAATTATGTACATATACAATAGGAAGATAGAAGGAGACAATTGAGTGATCCGGCTCCGGTAGAACACTCTACAACGATCACGTACTCGTTACACCTAATATAACGAATCTACTTTTAAATTTTTCTGAAATATGAACACATTATTTCATAATTTTTGAATCTACAGTTCACAGTTAAGAACTATTTAACGAGTTCGATAAAAATTTGAGTCACGTTTATTTATAAAAATAAGAATTTGAAGATTTTTTTTTTAGTATAGCACAACTATGAAAATCCTGTAAATATGCTTCCGGTGGTTAAAGTGTTAACTGCAGGAATTCTTCGCCGGAAAGCAAAAATATTGTCTCCAAAATTCAAGTTCGTGCTTCCCACTGATGACGATGACAGGGACTTTTAATATAGCAAACTATTTCCGATTGCTTAAATGTTTTTCGTCTAATAATGAAATTCCGGTGTCCCCTGACTCATCAGGACAACGTGTCGCGACGCCAGAGCTTCTACGTGCGGTACAAAGCTCCTGTTGAACGATAGACACGCCCCAAATAAAATGACCAGCCAATGAGGTGGCTCAAGGAGGGGTCCTGTGTGAAATTAAAATATCCTTGGCTGGTAATCACTCGAGATACGCTGGTAACGATGCACGTGAACGCGCGTCCGGGCTAGCGTAACCTTGTTTGCGATACTTCGTGTACGTAAGAAGGGTGGCGGGTCCCCAACCCCTCGCGGAGGGTGCGGCAACCCTTCGAATCATTCGGATACGTCGGACATATGCTGGAGGAGAGAAGGAAAGAGAGAGGGAAAGAGAGAAGGAAGGAGGATGGGTATTGTATTATTCACGGGCTGGCTCGTGAGATAACGTTACCCTGATTTTTAATAGGAGCGCCGAGGGTTCATCGCCACGCTCCTCTTCGCGCTGCGCATCACCAACATTGTAATGGGATTAGTCGCGTTATTAGAGGTTTAAAATCACAGCGATATTTTCTCTCATCCTTCGTGTGTTCGAACAGTATTAGCTGTCGGTTAGCCTGGCCAGTGGTTCTACGACAAGTGCTTCTATTTTCACGAATGTGAACCGGACGACCCTAATTCTGTATTTGTGTGGAATTTCTATAAAATACGAATGCATTGCTTCTCTTTATTTTGCTACGATCTACCTCTACTACCGAATTGATAATTTTGTAGAAAGTAGACAATATCAAAGTGGATCTTTAAGTGATCCAATTGGTAATAATAAAGTGAGCTAGACAATGCAGAGAATGTTCAAGGTTTGTGCAACGTCGCTTCCGAATTCGTTCTCGTGCGACTAGATGTAGATGATCTTCATACATAGTTTCGTGTTCTACAGAAATTGTTAGCTTAGACAGAAAGTATCTTGGAGAACCGAGAAACTAGAACGTGAACGTTAATTGTATAATGCATTTTGCTTCGATCTCGCCAGCAGGCAAGCTATAAAATATACGAAATGAAACGAGCGCCTCGAAGTGACGAAAAATATTTATGTAGCGACTTGTCGTGTTTGACCTTGTTTCCAAGTAATAAGCGTTTTTGTTTCAGCAGCTCTCGAGTAAATCAATATAGTGTCTTTATTAGAGAACTTTGCCTTAAAAGCAACAGCAACAAATGGCAAGTTGAGTTCCAATTCGAACGGGGAACTTTCTTGTCATTGACTTTTCAGCGCGGTTAAAAAGACCCAACGGTGTTCTGATCTCGAGAATTTTATATGTTTCTTCGACGTGTCGATAAAATAAAAAATTATTTATTGTCTCGATTTTTATTTCTTTATTCCCCTAAAATTACCGAATATTATACAAGAATAACAAATGATTCCGCTTATTTATAAATTTAACTAGTGTTAAATAAGGTGCTTCGATTTTCTGGTATATTTATTTATTGTACAGAATGTCTGCAGCAAGCTGAGGCTTTTCAATTAATAAATAAGTGAACTGCGAATCTTTATGCGAAATGAACATTGTTACATTCATTCTAAGAAATAGAAGCGAAATAAAAGTATAATTTTCTTTTAACAATACCATGAAATTCTAAATAACGCAACAATATTTGCATTTCACATATTCACGTTTGCCATCAACGCATATAATAATAATAAGCTAAACATTATAATAATAAGCTAAACATTTCGACCCGAAAATGTCAGAAATTCGAGTTCAAGTGAAAACTTACGGCACACAGTAATGGCAGCGATGGATGCATGCAATAGTTACAATCGAATAGAGCGTGTGTGAAGTCAGGCAGGTGCGATGAGGTTAAACCCTTTCACACGAGAACGTCAGGCCGCCGACGAAATGGTAATCATAGACAATAGCGATGTATTTACTGGTCAGCAAACGCAACGTTCCACGTTAAATATTAATTTTCCGGCTCGTGAGCACCGCGCCTTTTACGACATGGTCGATAAAGCGGCCACGAGTAATCAAGAAATTAGTGCAACTTACGACCGCATTTTGGCTGCACTCGCCACCGGTTTAAACTGTCCATTACTAAAATAACGTTGTTTCACGGCTCTGGTTCCTGTAAACGCGATGCTGATTAAAACCCTCGCTAGCCTCCTTCAGCGGACATTTCCGAACCTTTAATATGAAATTTGCCCTTATTTACCGAAGCATGACCACCAGTGCTCTAATTTAATTCTAGTTTCCTTTGTACGTAGACGGTTGCAACAATATATTGTATAATTTTAATCGATCGTTTAATTGACGAAACGCCCGATTTCCATCTTCCGATTCGAAACTTGGAATCCGGATGCGGGATTTTTCAGTTTCCCATAACCGTCGAAATTGCAATGCAGTGTGCGTGAAACTTTTCAATATGTTCGTCGCTCTCGATCCGGTCGAACGACCGTCGATTGTAAAATTTCAGTCACGCGAGCATAGTTTCGGGAACTATGTGCGAAATTGTTTGTGTTCCAGTGTCTGTATTTCATCTCGTCGGCGATAATTGGACCATGCCAAGGCTTTGCATAACTGGGATCGTTAAAATTTCGCAGCCGCTAGAAAATGCAAAGGATTGCGAGTTATTGCGTGAATTTGCCGGGAAACACGTGTCTTCCATAGGCTGGCTTGCGCGCTATGGTTTCTTGCCGGCCGGCAGATTTTTATGGAAACAGCACACGTTCGTGCAGTCAAAGGAAGAAGAAAAGAAAGAACCGCGACGCACTCCGTCTTCCTTTCGCTATGCTAATGCATGCTGTGTATACAAATATTTTCGCCTCGTGGCAAAAAGCTCCAGTTAACTCTTAACCTTTCAGTACTTCCAACTTTGCGATGGTAAGATGCGATGGTAAGATTTTATAGGGAGAGTTCCGATGAACAAATTTTTAAGTGATAGATGTTTTAAGTAATAGATAAATTTTTAACTAAATGATGATAAATAAACTACTTTGTATCTCAGAAATGATTATGGAATATTTTTATGTCTGTCTTAATAGAAGGGTCAATCACTGTCACAGAACGTATCAATCATTGTTCAATTTTCACTGTATACGCTACCCTATCTGTCAATTTTTATTAATATTTTTCCGCAGACTTTCTAGCATTTGACAGCGAATAATAAATTAAGTTGTAAATATTATAGAAATCGATAACTAATGTATAAGTTGTGCAAATCATAGTCTTTGCTACTTTGCTAAAGTTTTACACTTTATATTTTGAACACAGTTGTCAGTATTGTTCAATTTAAGAGAATATTAGATATCAGAGTATTCAGATACATTTTTGGTATGACTACAGTACGATTAAGATTAACATAATCCATTGGAACTTCCCCAGTTTCGTCTACTTGTATTCGAAATTTTATAGATAAACTTCAAAATGAAAACAGTCATTTGTAAATAATGATAGTATATTTAATATAAACGAGATAAAACTAAATGATCCCGACTTCTTTAACTAAGTGTAGCTCAAGGAGAATAAAATATTTTTCGAGCGCTCATGAGTCCGGTCTCCATGGATTTCTCGTGTTGTTGCTATCCTCGAGATCAGGCCGATGAGTTATTGAATTTATCTTATTTTCTCGTCGCGTTTGAAGATCCCGATGAAAAGGTACACGCCCGTTAAGTGATGCAATACTTTCTCGGCGATGCAAATCGCTGAATGAAACGCGAAGAAAATAAACAACTGCGACACAAATAGTCGCTAAGATTCGATTTGGATTTCCTGCGTTACTGAATATCGATGGCGAGGATAACGACATTACCGTTGAACGACTTCGATGCGATTCGAAGAACGCTGCCGTCGATCTCTGCGAACTTTAGCATGCAGTAGTACAATGGATACTTATCGAATTCAATTCCATTACCTTCTGATAAGTGTTCCGATGATTATCAAACACAAATATATTCCTAGAAATATTATATAACAAAGTTATGCTATTTCCATCGAAGTAATAAATAAACATTCTCATCAAAATCGACACTTGTTTATACAAAAGTGTTGGCTCAGCTAGGTTTTAATTATATAAATTACAACTTAATGTTACTGAATTAATTTGTTTAACATTTTGTGAGTGATCCGTCACAGTTACAATTTATCATTTTATTTTTTACACTTATATGTATCTGTATAATTAAAGACAACTTTAATAGCTGCGACTGTTTATGCAATTTAATTCGATCGATTTTTAAATAATTAATTAAAATAACGTACCAACTTAGTCAACGAAGTTCGACGATTAACAACTTTACTATAAGTCGTTACAGGTAAAGATTAAAAAATCAATAACTACTTTAACTTGACTAACTTCGTTTTTTAACAAACGAAAATTTGCTAGAAATGATTGTATAAAACACTGTAACGCGACAAGCTCGTTTTAAGCTTTTGTTCGAAATGAATTCACCGATTCGGTATAAGAGTGGCCTAATTCCGTGACTGCGGAGACTATTAATGGCATTTTCCTTAACCACGATGCATACCTGCGTCTTAGCCGTCTCCTGCTACCTACTTATCTTGATTGCCATCGCAGATTCTTCAGCACGTTCCACAGAAATCTAAACGATAATCGTCAATGCCGAGGAAGTGAATACTTTGTCCCTGGCGTGGGAGAAAATTACGGCATAAAGTGCACTTCTATTTTCTCTTTTCACGAATTTTTTCAAGCAGTGAAATGTGCAGAAAAACTCGCTTCGTAACGACTCATTACGTAAGAAAGTGCAGCAAATTATGATACATATCATACTGAGCCACTTAGACCCAGGTCAGCTTCCAAAAAACTGTTATTCAAAAACTAATAATGCTATTAAGACCCAAACATTTGCAAATATAATTTGAACATTCTAGAACATCGATTCCTTTATTACAACTCGATATCCCACTTTCAAATACATTAAATTAATTATTAATCTCATTCTTCTCATAACAATATCACTTGGAAAAAAAGATGTGGGCCATTTTCACCCATTGTGACAGTAATTACTTTCTCAACATTCTTACGTTCTCCGCATCCCAATAAAAATAGAAAGATATAATAGATTGTCATGAAAACCGATATAGTAATAAAACAGTTAAGTAATAATAAATTTAGTAATGTAAAAATTGTTTGAAATTGCAGTATGATAAATGTGACCGGTGCCTGCGAGTCTCCGTTCGAGTGCAAAGTGTGACATAGGCTCTAAGTAGAAAATATTGTTCACACAAACGGTAAGCTTGCAAATTACAGTACCATTGGGTGATTTCCGAAAGATCGTCGAATAGAAGCACAAAGGATCTACGATGCACGCGCGTCCGCGATATCCGGCGGATCGGATGATCATTTCCGGCGATTTAAAGTCATACTCTAAAATCATCGCGGGGAACGAACGCCTAGGGAAATGATGAGTAGACGACGTCGGTGGCGCATGGGTTGGCCCTCCGGCCAATAATAGTAGGAAGATGGGCACGAGGGTTAGTATAAAGTTTCCGGACATATTAGCCACCCGTCGAATTAGCGTTGCGAGAAAATGCCCTGCTCAGTGTCGATCTCAAGGGAGGCGAGCCGCTGGGTCCCCCAGTTCTGTTGGGGTGAGTTTGGAAGGGGGCGCCCTCCAGAAAAGGGCGGGGCCCTCAACAAAAGGGGCCCCGAAGGAAACCAACCCCTGGGTGGAGTTAGCACCCCGTATATATTCTTCCGGCATGTTCAGCGGGGTGCAGATCACGGTGTACCATCGCGCCGTGAACATCTCGCTAGTCCCTTCTCCGCAAACAGCTTCCGTGGATTTCGTTCAGGTTCGACCGTCAGAGTTCCGTGACACTTTGGTGACATTTGACAGCGACCGTTCTTGCACCGTGCAGTCCAGTGAATCGATGGGAGTCTGTGCATCCGGGAGTATCAGTGGCCGCTAGGATTGATCAGTGTCGTTCAGTGTGAATCGCAACTTAGAGGCAGTATCGAAACAGCATGTCACGAAGCTTCCTCGTGGACTCGCTGATCGGCAACAACTCGCCGCCATCATACCCGCTGCCGTACTATGGGAACCAGTTGCCCAGCTACATGTTCAACTTCTTCAATTTGGGTCTTGGCTATCAACCGATCAGACCGGTGCCAAGGCCGCCGGCCATGCCTGTTCCGGTTCCCATCAGCCCTCCTGCTATGAGGAGCTTGCCCGTCCCCGGGCAGAGCCCTCCGTCGCCTTTAAACGCGTCAACCAGTAGACTGTCAGGTAAATATCCCTCTGTAATATGCGCAAATCCCATCGTGGGATGGTAGAACGTTTCCACGAATGTTGATCCGAGACGTCGAGACTGTCAGGCGGTCTAAGCTAATGTCATCGTGCGTCTTCAGATGTTTCAGCTCCGAGCGAGTCGCCATCCCGCAACAGCACCCCGACACCGCCACCGAAGTCTCCAAACTCCATCGGCAACAGCTCGAAGAGGATCCGGACCGCGTTTACCAGCACTCAGCTGTTGGAGCTAGAGCGCGAGTTCGCCTCGAACATGTATCTGTCGCGGCTCAGGCGAATCGAGATCGCCACGAACCTGCGGCTGTCCGAGAAGCAGGTGAAGATCTGGTTCCAAAACCGCCGAGTGAAGTACAAGAAGGAGGATCTGCCGGCCGGCCAGAATCAGAAGTGCTGTTGCCTGAGGACTTGCGGGAAAAAGAAGGACGGCTGCGAGGACTCCTCGAGCCGGAAGTGCGAACAAGAGTTGTTAAAGGACGAGAAGACTGAAGCGATGGAGAAAACTGCGGAAGTGGTCAATCCAGACGATACTACGGGCTCGATGGCCGATCGGTATGAACGATCGATCGCGTTGACCGCGGAAAATCTTCAGTTTCATCAGGACGCAGAAGAGAAATTAGATCTACCAAGGGTCAGCCCCATCCCTGAGCGTTTTTGCTACGAGAGGGAGACGTCAAATTTAGTCAGCGGCCCGAAAAGAACCATCGGCGAGGCACGCGAGGAACCAGAGGATAAAAGGAGGCGGGTCGATGGCACCGTCGTTTATCAAAACGCGATTCAAAATACTGTCGCCAGTCCCGTGTTCAGGAACATGGGATGCACCAAACACACTGTGGAAAGAATCGTTAATTCGTAAAAGATAAATTATAATGCCATCGTTGCAGTTTATTGTAAATATGTTTCCTCGATCTCTGTACATTTTGTAGATATATTTTTGTATGAAGCGAAAGAAGCTGTATATTTTTAATATAAGTTTACGAAGAATTAAACGGATCCTTTACATTCAGTGCTGTGTATTTGACTTCATGATCCTTCTCCGCATCTACGATACCTTTTTGGTAATTACGATGAGTACACTCACATTTAGAAATATGGATACGAGCTTCTTACATTCTGAAAATGCTTGATCATAATAGAATTCTTATTGTGGGCATGTTAAGCAGTCTTTCATTTGGTTACTTTAATTTAAGCGAGCTCTCTGAATTACTTTCAAACTTTAAACCTTATGTGAGTAATACTATGTCATAAAGATTTTCATGAAGCGCAAGAATTAGTCGAGTCACGTTTAAACGGTTTTCTGGCATAGTGGCATAATCAAGAAATTTGATAAAAGGATTGATGATACAGGCAATCCTCCTTCAACACGGCATTCTATAACACAGTTCTTCTCTAACACGATAAAAGAATTATGAAAGCCTTTGTGCAACACTATATTTCTACAGTAGATACAGTGAATAACATGATTTTTATTTAACATATTTAAAAACTAAATTATCATAAAATAATGACGGGAAGGAATAATGATAGTGTCCTTTAACTGAAAGAAGACGACAATTTAAAAGGGAGCTGCAAAATTGTTTATATTCATACTACGGAATCTACAATGGCCTTGTAAGAACTAACAAACAAACAAAAATTACAGATCTTTTAAAGAAGATGGATGGTGCAAAAAATCTAAATGAAGAAGAATGTTCAGATAGCGAAGGTGATACCGTTCAATCGAAATAACATTTTCGTTTGATTGTACTGATGAGGAAAAAATTTATTAAGTTAAGGATACATTAAATGAAAATGTTTTTTACGTATTATTTTTTAACGTAACCCTCTTTTTCACATTAACTGTGGGTCTCATGTAACACGGTTTCATAGATGCTATCTACCGTGTTATATGAGGGTTATTTGTATATGATCTTAAAAAAGTCAGGGTTAAGCCTTGCAAGATTCATCAACGAAATTGATATTTGTTTAAAACATTAATTAATTCTGGAGCTAGCTGATACCACATGCTTAATTACAGTTGATCAACCCGGACTAATCTCGTAATGTGTTTGTCTACCGATGATCGATACAGTATCGAAGCAACAGCGTTGGTTGCCGATTTTCAGGGATGTAATAAGCTACTATCGTCGCTTATTGAAACATTATATTGCGCGTGCTGGGTTATATTTATGCGCGAAAATTTCGATAAAAGGAGAAGGTTATTTGTGTTTGCACTGCAACATATCGAGAATTTAGTGGACACAAATCCCCGCTGATAAATATCCGTTTTTCCTCGAAGAACAATATTCCGCGAATATGTCACGGACAGCGACAGAAACATCGGGAACTAAAAATTCGAACGACCCGTATAAATCGGACGATTTAAAAGTACAATTTGAAAAGTCAGAGCTGCATGGTGCAGTTGGATGCATGCAACTTGCATGAGAAATCAGTCAACGTTTCGATGAATTATTCACAGCTATTGTTATTACCACACTTATCGTACAAAAGCTGGACCATATTCTCAGAATCGTAATCGAACATTTTTAAAGATCTAAAATAAATAAACGTTTACGCAGCAAATGTTTTTCAACTTTCCTAGAATAGCGAAAATATTGGAAGAATTTCAGAATATTTTTACGCTATTTTCAATTGATTGAAACTATTAAATGAACAAATACAATTCTGTTTAATTCTTGTTTTATACAATTGCTGAATAAAATTTTTACGCAATTTAAAATTTGTTACGCATTTATGGAACAATGAGTATGTGATATTCCAAACACTGAAAAAGTCGAAGATTTTTAAATTGTATTATGTTCGATCTATTAAATCTGTTGAAGAAGGAAATTGTATTATACTTCTGTTTATTACAATTCAAGTAGAAAATTATTATTTTGCATACAGTCGCACAGTTTGCTGATACGTCGAATGATGATGTGGTGAAAGACTGGTGAAATCATTAAGATTCATAATCGTCCTTTAATTGAAAATAACTCACTTTGGCCTACTTAATGCCGAAATGTTAGAGATATCGAAATCTTGCATCGAGTAGCGTATGCATCTGCTATCGATATTGCATCTTAGAAACTTCGTCCGTTAATCTTCGGATTCCCGGAATCCACCATTCCAATCACAGCATAAAGGTTCACAGTCCATTAATTACTACCACTTGCGCCACAAAAACTGAAAGTAGCATAAAATACAGTTTCCAAGCGAACAATCCTTCAAATCCGGTTCAAACTAAAACGGATTAAGGATATTGAAGTAGACGAGGGAAGCAGAAAAGGAAATAAAAAGAAAGAGGAAGAAAGAGAGAGAGAGAGGGAGAGAGGATGAAGGCCAGGGATGCTGGAGAATCTCGAAACGCGAAGTCGTGACCAACCGAGTGGAGTCATTGTCGGCGAGAAATCGGCCGTGATGCCGTAAATCCTGGAAATTTGTCAAGAGGGCCCCCACTTTGGGTTAAATTTAAGGTAAAACGTAGTTAATGGTGTTAAGGAGCGCGGCGACAATGCGCGGAGGCACTTTCGTATCCTCGTCGATCGACAATGGGACACTTGTGTCGCCTTCGTTCGCGCAGCGGGCGAGCGAACGTGAAAACCGGCTGCCTTTTTTTCGGTCCCCGGTGTTGTCGGGCCCATTCACTTTGGGACCCCGATGCTCCTCCGAGTCCGTTCTGCTGTGCTCTCATTCATTTCAGCATCGGCAGAGCCGGCCGGAGAATCGGTCTTTCGATGAATGACCGGCTGACTCCAGGAAAAGTTCGAATCAAAAAATTGTCACCCTCAAGCTATGGCCAGCTTCCTTTCATTCGTTCATTCTTGCCTTCCTACGTTCCTGAGAGACGGGCCGGTCTCGCGTCGGTGCTTTTGACGATCGGCTTATTCAGTTTAAAGGACGTTTAGCCATAGAGTTGACTTAACTTCGAATTTCGCGGTCCTTTAACACGAACACGGCTACTTCAGCTCTGGTTTTGTTGGAATCTCGCTCGCCGAGTGGGCCCCATCAAGAATTGCTCGCATTGTGTCGTTCTTACTCCGAATAGGGTTATTATTGTTTATTAATGACTTTATCGCGCGCCACAGGAATGATACGAAAATTATGGTCACAACTGTGGTTAACCCTCGGATAGATTAGATTGCCCCGAGAGCTCGTCGCGGTTTTTAATCGAATGCTGTGATTAAATAAGCGAAACTTGAAGCAATACAAAATTAAGGAAGAACTTCGGAATCTATTGGACTACGGATCTTTACCTAAATTCTGATTTTCATACGTCATTTTGTAAAAATTAGAACTAAAGGAAAGTTTCCTTGGTCAACTAAACAATTACTCATTGTAAAAAGAAAATAAAGATGCTGTTAGATCTTGTCAAATTACAGATTTCCTTGAATTTGAAAAATCTGCACAAGTATATATACATAATATTACATTGTCAGATGCAGTATTTAGTAAAATTCCTAATCAGGTAATTGCTTCCTATCAAAATCAAATGAAAACAATACTAACCCTCTAACCGCGGGCGTGTGTTTAATTTTTCGATATCAAATTGCGGACTAGATTCATTTGTTATGCAGCTGCTAAAAAGGACATAAAGAGAGAAACAAAGAAAGTTTTAAAATTAAAAAAGAATCAAAATAGATCATTTTTTCAAATTTTTTTTTGCTAAATTTTACAAAATATTTAGAATGGGAATTCCACGTTGCCTGCAGTTGGAGGGTTAATTTCGTCATACGTGCAGATTCTAACAATTACGAATTGAATGGAACGGGTAAAGACAAATATTAGGCCGGAAGTTCCATGATGAGAGTGTAAGTGCCGGCGAACGTGTGTTTCGATGCTGATAATACAAGTAATGGCACGATTTACGCTTCGGTTTCCAATTATTTTCGTCTGCAAATAAGCTCGTCTTATTACGTACAGGATAAGCTAATGAAAGAGCACATCAACATCGTAATTACGTTACATCGTGCGCTGAATTTTCACCAGTACTCCTAGCTCGTTTACCAAATACG
>CM052164.1:11636526-11685392 GCA_028455555.1 Augochlorella aurata
AGACGTCGTCCTGTTCGTGACATGCCCAAGAATGTTGCAGTTGATTGCGGCATACGTCCGTGAGGAATCCTGCGAGTGCGAATAAAAATATTCCGAGATGCTTAACGGAAAGAGCCGGCCTCGTTTATCTAAACCCTCTTTACGCCACGTCTAAGTGTATCCACCTCTTGGATTTTGAAGTGAGCTGTGATGAAGCGAACGCAAAAGTCAAAAATACTCAGCCTGTTTGTAATCTGACATTAAGTTGTTCTGTTATTGATACAAATTACAATGTACACGTGGTTTCACATTTCACTTCAACTTCGAATTTATAAGAATCAATTTATCCATTAACCAGTTAACTGTGGCGGTCTTTTTGCAAAGCGCCCACCAGTGTGTGTCGCGATAATCAAGCGATGACGAATCCAAAAAGACGAATCCAACTCAAATTATTTATAATTTTCATTTGTTTGTTTCATTTCGTCTTGACCTCTAAACATTTTAAACATATTAAAGTTTACGAATATAATTTAGTTTTCGCCAGAATTACAATTTAAATATCAATTGGTAACAAAATTTTACGCATGACGAATATAGTCGTCATGACACAAAATTCTGCCACATCTCCATGACGGATATAGTCGTCAAACACACTTAACTGGTTAAATATCGACTTCCGCGAATGTTCATGGTACGTTGTACGTTCGTGTACGTGCAAAACTTCGTGCTTCAGAAATAACTTAAACACAGTCGAATGACTTGAGAATCCTCGGCGATTCTTTTATCTCGCAAGAATGTTTCTGCATTTTCCAGAATTTCATTTGCTTACAGAAATATAATATGGAAGTTTAGCAAAGAAATTCGGAGTACTTCGACTTCTGTGACCATTTGAAGCCAGCGTGGCGCAGTACGTAAAATTTACTATTGAAAACTTTCGACGTTTTCCGCAGTACAACTTCTACTGGCGGAAGAGAAATAAAAAACTAACCAACCAATCAAGCTGAAGTTTTTTAACCTTATTCTATAAACCAGTAGTTGCTGCAGGTGGCGGGAACCAACTTCCGAATTGAAAATGTCGAATTCTTTGAAACTAAAAGTAGAAGAACTGTTATCATTTTCAATACTTGGACTTTGAATTCTATTACACGCACAACTATTTATCAAACAGATTGCGTATTTTTAGGAAAATTTTGCTTTCGATTGCGAATCACAATTTTATCGTTTGAAAAATGCATCACAAAATGAAATGTCGTAATAATAAATACGATGCAATATCGAGTGTAATACAAAATAAGATGGAATACATAATGAATCGAATGCAATATCAAATGCAATGCGAATACAACTGCAATATGTAATAACACAGTTTTTACATCCAGATAAGTGCGTGACTTGAGGAATAAATACTTGACGAGGATCACTCGTTTCGGACCAGCTCTTGGACGAATCTGATAGCGATCTGTAAATTCTGTATCGACCTAACTGATTTTGCGACGGTGGCGTCGTCGGTCGGCTGAGCTGTAATTCAATTTTCCGGGTTCTCGCGTGCTCAGTCTCGTCGTGAGTCGGATTCAATTCGATCGCAGCGAACGTGAGCGATATGCAGATACATGAAGTCGGTTCCCTTCTACTGTGTTCGCACTGATGCAGCAACGAGCAACTTTTGGTTGGTGGTGCAAATTGAAAAAATCGTCGCCTGTCGATTGTTTCCACATCGAACGGTAACAATTAAAGAAAATTAGGACGCACGTGGGAAGTCATAGTAGCGGAAGCAAATGCTCTCCCAGTGTGTACGCTTTGTGGTTATTGCATCAATGCCTACTGCTATACTATATATTTATTTATAAACGAGAAACCCATAAAAGTACATAATAGAAGGTATTACTCATTTGATTTCGACATTTAAGGATAGAGACACCAAACAGATCAATTACGTTACAGTAGTCATTTGCTAGGGTAATAATTCTTGTTATAGGATCCGAGTAAAGAACATTGGACTTAGTAAAGGTTTAAATATGTTAGTAAACCTTATTACTCTTGATGGAGCATAAAAGTTGCTCAGAAAGAAGCTAAGAACAACTTAGTCATTAAAATCTTCAAAAAGACAAATAATATCAGCGGCAACTCTCCCAGATTCGAGGGTCTTCGGACGCACATCACAGTTATGATCCGTATAGTGCATAGGATTTCCAAGTTTCTTAACTTTGACAAATGCAGAAATGAATGATGTAATTCCTCACTGTAATTCCATGTAATTGTAGAAGCCGCGGTGTTCCAAAGCGAGTTATAAAAATGAGATTTAAATTCATTCACCAATATAACGTAGTACAGGTTATAGTGAATTATTTTTAGAGGCTGCTCGCATTCAAATTTCAAAGCTATCTCAATGAATGATATTAAAAGTTTCTTGCGTGTATAGGAATCTCAACGTCACTAAAAGTCGTTCTACGGCCAACATCACTGGTCTACAATTAATCAGCTTTTCTTGTAATAAGATTGATGTACTGGAGCAGATAAGTCCTCTATTTGACAAGCTGCAAAGTATTACAAGTATCGCTCGCCTGTTTATAAGTAGGCGCATATATATTTTTATGAGCTACATGCTACTGTAGTGTTTTAATAAGAAAACATTTACTGACTAATGAGGAGACGTATAGGCAGTTTTTTAGATTGGGTAAAGAACAAGTAAATTTTATCTTCGCTCTAATTGGCAGTAATCCATAATTAATTAATCAGTTAGTTGTATATAGAGGTTAGCAGTTGGAACGATAATGTTGCTCTAACATTGCAACAAACTTCGAATGTTTTTCCCGTGTCGCTTGTTAACAAAATATTCCAGAGAGTACCGTGACTTAGGAACTTTTAGAAACACATTTCAGCACCTGTTACCATTGCAGACGTTTCTGACACAAGGCAAATAGGCAACCAGCTAACGCGGAATTGACTAGTTAGACAGATTTCGACCTTACGTTTACCGCAAGTTCGACGTACGCGAAGTAAACCATCCCGGAGGCTGCTAATCTTATTATAGCAAGAGGCGCAGCTTCGAACGGTTCTCTACCACGGAATCACTGTGGACTCTCGCCGCAAAACTTCGCAAACACCGCGTCCCCCTCTGCACTGATAGTTTAATTGTGTCACGTATAATATCCCGGTTATTGTGCCGGAAACGCGTCGTCGATTATATTAGCGTAATCTCCACCGGAATTGCAATCACACGGCTGATGCGTTGATTATGATATCGTAGAGCCGTCAAGAAACGTCGCTGCAATTGATTCGCAATAAATCGTCGGCGTCGCATAATTAATTGGCTCGATCATACCTGTAACTTGGATTGTGAACCGTAAATGAAAGCGATCATTGGATTAGGCACTATCCATGTGTAAGTTACACACGAGCAGAAATTGCACCCGTTGCATACTGTCTTTGGGGACGCTTTGATCGATGCTATCAGTCAGTCGTTCAACGGTATGCATTCGACGTTGCATGTGATCCCGACGATTGTGTAACGAAGTGACGCTGATACGCCCGGGACGTTTATTTAGATCAATAACATTGTGCGTCGTGTATTTACATTTGTTACTTTGAGTAAACATTTCTAATTTCTGCGCCACAACCCGAATGTCGGTATTTTTTTGTTGCAATATGTCCTCTATTTTTTTCTTTTTTTTTTCAAATTCAACACTATATCATGTCACACGATGGAATGCGAAATAGCCAATCATAAATCAATTACGCTTGATAAAGATTCTCTGTTGGCGAAAAAGTGTTTCATGTAGAATAATCTCTCGAATGATCGAGCATTCTTGCAATTTCTTGACTCTTGATTTCGAATCGACATAGCTTCGTCTATAGATGTATTGTAGAGACCATTTTGTTGTTACTTATAATTTCTGTCACATTCCATTCGTTTAATTAGCACTTGTCTTAACGACGCGACACACAGCGCGGCCACGCGGGACAGAAATGTGAAATCCAAATATTCTCGTGTAATGATATCATATCTTGTCGAATTATTATATGCTTATGTATACGTACGTGTTACATAGTAAGCGAAGCTCAATTATTTTCAACTTCAAGTTAACATACCTCAGTAACGGCACAAAATATATTGAAATAATTTCTAATTCGTTGTTTGTTATATTACAAGAATCTGAAAAATTTTTGTGTTTCGGATTGCAACGAACAATTTGAAATATATTAGTACATTAACCAAAGCTTTTCAAATTCTTATAATCAATAAACAAATTTTATAAACAAACAACAAATTAGAAACTATTTGAATCTCAGGATATATACCGCCGTTTTTGAGATATGTTAACTTAAGCTAACTAATTGAGCTTCAGTTACTATATAAAATGTACTTATACAAAAACATATTATAACAATTTGGCAAGATTGTAAGCTCTAATATTATTATATAATTCGTTTAATATTAGATACCTTTCGCGATTAATAAACTGAATCAAATAAAAATAAAATAAATAAAACAGATAACATAAATATTATTTAGTGCTAATGTTATGGATATATAAAAGTGTTAGTAGATTTAATGACCTTATAATAACAGAAATGTTTACGGCCGAATGACCGGTCGGTAAAGTGTTAAATGTTCAATCGGTGGACAAGTCACCCTACCATAATGTTTGCGGAGCAGTAAATAAATTAGAAAAGTTCGAAACAGCTTCGAATTCACACGGCATCGAAGCGCTATCGCGTTTCCCGGCGCGCTACGAAGAAGGTGGAGCCGCTCGCGGCGTTGTCACATGGGGTAGGTGAGTACTGTTGTGTGGTATTAATAAGTTCGAGCGAGTCGCGGAGCCACTCGAGAAAAAAAACTGTGGTCGACTGAGCACTGGAGAGGAAACCGCAACGGTTTCTCGCGTTACGAAGCAAACGGGGAGGACGCAACGCGTCTCGGTGACGACGAAGGGAGACGACGATGGTCGCGACGCGATGGGACAACGGAGTGGAATAGCATGGAGAAATACTAACCGGGGTCGGAAGGGGGAGACGGTGACGAAGCGTCGAACGGATAGAGAGCTTTCCGGTTCCGGAACGCTAATTCATTTCATCTTATGCGCACTGAAGAGGCGCTCGATCAAAGTTGAAAAGAGTCAGCGCGACAGCACTCGAGAGCCCCGCAGAATGGCGGGGGTTGCTGGCTCTCTCATGGCTGTCGAAAGAGAACAGTGACAAGACGACAGAGGGACAGAGAGGGCACCGACAGGACAGGATGCCGGCCACTCGAAAGTTGAAACCGTTTTTACTTTTTTCTCGTTTCCATCTAGATTGTGTTTCGCAGGAGAGGAGGACAATGGCGGATCGCGCCATTGCGCCGACGACCAGCATCCTTTTTAGCCACGCGAGCACCGAGACGAATTTACTGCTCGATAAAACGACGCTGTCTTCCGTAACGCGGGAAAAACGCGATCAAGCAGGAGTGACTGCGCCGTTTGACATTCTCTGACAGAGTTTATTCGACTCGGGCACAACCCAATCGAATTTTCATTCGATGAAACGAGTCACGTCCCCCGACGCACGGCTGCTGCTGTCTCATATGGTGGCTGCAGATCAAGGTTGCTTGGATATTTCTCGAGACGGTCCATTCTGTTTAAATTGCGAATGTAATGGCAGGAATGATGACGCTCGGTTGTGAAATACAGTGACCGAAATTTCCATAAAACCATCTAATATTGTGGTAGAATGAAGAACATTTCAGAATTAATAAAAGAAACCATATACAGGATGATATTCATAGATATTTATTTATCCGTAGATTTATTATTTGTGCATAGATGTAATATCGTTATCTATAAATCTTTATTTATAAATCGTTATATAAGCTGCCAATTTTATCTTAATTCATGCTATTTTGATAGGTAAAGAAACGAACCCACTACTTATAATCCATAAGAACTTCTAATATATAATTAGAAGTATCTTCAGTCTTCCACCCGTTGTATAATTAAAATGATTACACGTTCATCATTGCATAATATTTTTTATGAATAGTTTTAATATTCGCGATCTTAAAAAAATTTTAAGTGTCGTAAATTTTTCGTATATTGTCAATTGCCAAAAATCGACGTCTCTGAGTACGAACAGCCCTCCGACACGTAATTCAGCGATCACCCTATAAACTAATCGTTTACCCCGATAACACTATAATCTCATGCAATACCAACGCAGAAAGTGGCGAAGTCTGGTTTGCGCAAATATTAAGCTGGCATGTTCGATATGTAGCTATACAAAGGTGAATTGATACGACGGAATGAAAAAATCAAATTCTACTATCAACATTGAATTAATCCATCCAAAGCGACTGACTCCTCAATCAAAATCCAATATGCACGTTCGTCAATTTAGCCCACCTGGCTAATAACGGCCGACGCGTTGCTAGATGAGAATTTCCAATCAATAGTTATCTGCCACTGCATGTTTCTAGTGCATCGGACCAGCAGTTGCGGAATGGGGTATAATATCGATCTTTTACAAAGCACCAATTATTTCGGTTCGTCGGCAAGCCCGCGCGCTACCATTTTGTTCATATCCGCCTCCGTTAACCCAATAACAGCGTGTAAACCTGGCCTGGCCACTTTTCGAGAACCATGAAAGTCCCTTCGCCCGCGCAGATTTTCCCATTGTGAGGAGAGAGAGAGACCGAGATCGTACGCGTTCTCGATCCCATCGGACGAGTGGTTCGGCGACTGAGTTACGCGCGCAGTGCAGAGCCAACGACGCGGAAATCATTTCATTGCGCCGCCCACAAACACCGCTTTGCCTTTTTACCTGGATTCAATTTAAAGTTACCAACCTCTCTGCAGGTTGGGAACGTGCGAACTTGTCATCGGTGGAAACTAATTCATGAATCGACCGGAGATCTTATTGTTGCCGGGCGTGCGACCATGCGACTACGTGGAAACGACCGCTGTCTTCTCGTTTCCATTCACAGTTGTTGCGGAAACGCTCAATATAATATTTAATGGGTGATTTGTTCGTTTCACGATGCATCACCGATGACGCAGGGAAAATTTAAATATACGTCGTCGTTAAATTGTGGATTTTTGTGCAAAATTTCTGTATTCATTGTGAGACGCAGAAATAAACACTCTGTTTAAGTGGTTGTAATGATTCGATCACTCGCCGTGCATGCAAGAAAGCATGACCTTAAATACCTTGTGTAGAAAATATTTGTTTGTATCATCACACGCAGGGACAGTGATGAAGTTGGTACTTTTAGGTGAACCACCCTGAATACAGGTTATTGCCGATTTTGAATGATCAACGATCTTTGGAATCATAGTATCTAATGTCTACTGACAGATATTTTACAAAATTCAAAGTATCTCGATAAAATGGTAAATAGATAATAATTTTTAATATACATATTTCATGTAATAAAATAATTGTTAATGTAACAGTTGACAATGGCCAAGATTAATCCAAGATTATGGGATCACAAGATCTATTCCGTGTGCCTAGCTGCTGTTGTTGCATCAAACTTTAGAGTTGCAGTATAGTTACTGGTAAAACTCTGAATATAAGCATAGATACGATATAAAAAGATGTACAGTGTGGCCGAAAAATTCTATTTCTGCTTAAACGACAAATAACTATTTCATTTTTTAAATAATTCGAAATAAAGTACATGCAAGGGAAAGTTTAATTCAGCAGTGAAGAATGACGTCATATAGGCGACCTCTATTTTCTGCTTCGCAAACATGGGCTGTTCCAACTACCTACATTCTGCATCACAGCTGTCAATACTTTTTCCAGGCTGTGAGAGTTCTAACTTTTTGCTACATACTGTTTTTTGGCTGGTGCATTATTAGGGCTTATTAACGTATCCTCGAACGCTTTAATGCGATTACAAAGTGTCTGGTTCACTCGTCACAAATGGTTTTATTTTTTCGAAGAAAGAAACTCTGAAATAAAAATTTAAGAGCATGAAATAAAAATTCACATTTGTATAAATACAGGATGAGTTGGAATTCGTAATACAATCGAACAGAGGATGATTCTACGTGAAAAAATAAGAACAAATTTGATAGATGAACAAACTTTAAAGTCGATTTCGTCGAAAACAGAGCCCCGGATAAAAAAATGTTATACCAAATTTGTTTCCTATTCTTTCACGTGAAATCACCCTCCCTCAGCTCGGTTGTACTGACAATTCCGACCCACCCTGTATATATAATACAGTGTTACAAATCCTATATTTTACACGCATGCATAAACAAGGATGAAATTTTACTTGCATGTCAATTACCGAGCCTTCATAATCGCGTGTAATTAAAATATTATAATAATTTGATCGCGTTAATACTAACATTAATATCACTTTAATGAAGTGCATCAATATTATGTAAACACGTTTTATCTCTAGCATCCGTAGGCATATGCTACAACTAAATTTTCCGAAGTAGACAATCAAAAGCATGTGGAATTATTTTTTATTAAATTGGTACAACTGAATAAACGAACGATGTGAGAGTCGATAGAGATTATCATTAATATGTGCCCCAATATTGTGAGCGAGATTCGTGTTAACGTTTCAATTTTGTATTTCATATTATTAATAAGATATTATCATTAAAAAAATAACCAAAGTATTTTGTTCATTAATAACGCGCACAGGAGAAAGATTTTCACTGTGCCATCTCCAACGCACAGAATTTGGTCGAGATTGTTTAAATATCAGCGCTATCAGTTTTGATAAAACGCAGAGTGCTCGGACTACTTTCGTCCATAAAATTCTATGTATGGAGGAGCGAATTATGTAGTTCGGGATATAAAATGGTGCGAGCCGTGAAAGAAAGTTCTGAACGAGCGTCCGCTGCCTCGGCGAAGTGACCCGATTTTCTGGAGTTTCCGTGATAGGGGTAATAAAGGAGAGGGTTTCGACGAGTCATTAGACGATCGTTACAGGGCGACAGGTGCATGCTCTCGCGCGCACCGTATTATAATACTGCACGCTGTTTGATTTTCCCGTTTTACCGTGAAACACGCGTGTTCCACGCATCTGCGCCCGGAGCGTGTCCGTTAAATTCCGGCCAACACAATTTTCAGGAAATTACTCCGGCGTCCATCCGATCGGTTTAACCGAAAAAATGGGCCGACCGTGACTATCGCATCCTTAAATGAGGGCTGCGAAGGGTTAACAATCGATGGGTGAAGAAGTCCAGTCGATCGTAACAGCGTTAGCTTGAATTCCACCTCGCTGTTTTACCTTATTTTTCGCACGTCTAATCAATATCCGACCGAACTGTACAGCGTTTCTGGCGCTGACATTCATTTCATCGTGAACACTAATTTTGAAAGCTCTTTTTATTATTCGAATTTATCGCATGAATTCAGGTATCGGAATTTTTCCGAAACAACATCTTTCAAGTATGAAAATATTGTGCAAAATAACTGTTCGATCGAAATGTCGCAAACACAAAAATGATAAAAAAGTTGAAAAAGCTGAGTAAATAAAAAGATACTGCCGTATTATTTTGGTCTCTTTAAAATTATTAAAAGAAAAAATAAATATCAATGAAGCTCTTGCATCGTGCAATAAAATTTTCTCTAAGCGGATTTGAAAAATTGCACATTTGAATACGCGGTGGAAATATAATAAGCGATAAAATTCCTTTCACTTTATCACCTATTTACCCCGTTCGCCAGAGGTATTTCATTTGTGCAACGCGATGATAAAATTTATATCATCCGAGGATGAAAGTTGCTCGTAAAGAGCAGAATGTTCAAGATAATTACTAATTAAGATTCAGTCGAGTACAATACAGCGTTTAACGTCGAAATCATACGAATATCTGGCCTGTTCAGAAGATAACAATCTCGAGTCACACGAAATGCCACAAGTGCGTAGAGATTCAGCCTTGCATGGTCGTGTAACAGTAAAATTCCATGATGTAAATGAGCATCTGCCGCATCTACGGTGCGGATTGATTTACGAGCTCGGCGCTCGTAACTCGGCCCTGCACGTGTATTTACATAATATACGATGATTCGTTAAAACTTCGGACATCAACATTACTCGCGATCAGCCAATACATCAAACTTTTATTACATGGTAAATTCGCGGGTATTTCAATTTTCTACCGTTTTCATTTATAGGTTGGATGTATACATACATATAATAGGTATTATTGTATCGCATATGGATACAGTCTCTCATGTATTATTATAATTTTTATCATTTTAATTACATTTTTTTCGTCTTTGAAAGCATTAAATTATTCAGTTTACCGTCTCTCAGTGAAAATAGCAAAACAAAATATAAAAATTAAATTGCAATTTGTAAAAAGTCAAATTTTAAATTTTAAATTATCCAAAATTATCCAAACTATGGTTGTTTTAAATATCTCATTTACTGTTATTGAAATTGTAAAAATTTCTTTTAACGACCTTCTTTACTGCTGTAAATACCATTCGTAGCCTAACAATTCCAATTTCATTAGTACGGTATTCAATCAATGTTAAATTTTCTGCAAGTCTTGTAAAAAAAAATACCACTGTTCTTGAAATTCGTACTTACTATTTACACATTAGAAACGATTGGATATCATCAGAACGTAAATCAATCTCGTAATGAAACGGGAAATTATGTGTTTTTGCGCAAACAAAATATTAATTTCGTTGAAATGAATATATGCATTACATTTTGTGTCAAGGCTGGATTGACAATTCCGTAATTCAGAGAGGATGAAATGAAAAAAAAATTGGGCTCAGCCGGGATTTGAACCCGGGACCTCTCGCACCCAAAGCGAGAATCATACCCCTAGACCACTGAGCCGCTGTTGGAACCTTTGCGTTATTGCTGATTGTTATATATCATACCAGCGCACTTTCGTAATTATTCTGTGTAATTAATAATATCGCTTCGACGTTGCCACGTATCGCTCAATAAATTTCTTCCATAATCACAGCATCGAGCCCCGGGATTAATGATATGCCGTTTGACGTACAATTTGTAATAACTATACGATTCATAAATTGATACGTTAATAATTCCACGTTGGCTAATAAATATTCGATAAATAAATTGATTGATTTATTTCACATATTCGGTTGTTTTTCGACTTCCTTAGCACGAAGAGTGAACGTGAAACCACTTGTCAGCAAGTGAAAGTGTCGAACACGTAGGTACGTAAGTACGTACACATAGAAAGGAGAACGTGATATGTGATCATTATCTACACCTACACGCTAGCACGACGAAGACGACCTCTCGAGAAGTATTTCTGTCCTCTTATCTGGCGCGTTGAAATGATCTTTCTGCTGATTTTGTTAAGATTCGCAGAATCGTTTCCGTGGTCTTAACTATCGCTAACTATTCGAAAAATTATAATTTTACAGATATGAGCAGTTTATTAAATATTTACTACAGATTATGAGAATAATTCCTGGTAGCCTTTTAAAGCATTAATGGAAGTAATTGATAATTCATTGCTCAGGAAGATACAGTTGAATTTCATCAGGCTTTCGCATTCTCCAGTTTATAATATACGATATGGTGGAGTCTGGAAAATAGGTTATGTCTACTCGGATGTGCATTTAATGAGATATCACACAGATGCAACTACTTTCAATGTTGTAACGCATGCTTTTTCAAATGTCCATGATCTTACAACAGAATTAAAGTCATGAGTATCGTTTTACACGGTTTCATTTAATGCTTTTTATTCACAGTTTTACGACTTTTCACGCATGTTTTATTCACATTTGCGCGGCTTTGGTTCCAATCGTAATGAAATGAATTTTGTCGTACTACGGTAGAAAGCAACGAGAAATGAAATTTAATAGGTCAACTTTTATGTAATAGGGTAACTTTTTACTTTTGACTAACTAAAATTGTTTGCTTAATCTTAATTTTTAGATACATACAATGTACGTGATTCAGGAGTTAATATGAAAGTAATATGAAATTAAAATAAAATTTCTTTATCGTTAGTAGCATGTTTCCTTATGGCTAAACAATGGATTTTACGCATTTTTGACAAGAATGACTAGGTCAAGGACAAAAATCTAAAGACTGCATGAATTTCGGAATATTTTCATATAATTCGCGACTTGTGAAATTTATTCAAAGAAAAAAATATATTTTTATCAAACCTACGATTCTTACAATTAACTTATTAAAGAAATGCCGTAAACCCGGACGCATACCGTGTAATCATCAAATAATTACGAAGCGGTTAGGCTTGTAATTATCGATTACAACGACGACAGTTTTCGCGTAGTTATACATATAAATGGATCGATCGATATACGGAAACGTTCACGTTTCAATTTCTTAAGAAACTAGGCTAAACTGTCTTTAACAGTCATATCTAGAAGGGTGGCTATGCGCAAAAAACGCTTATAGATCGACAGGGTATGACGATTCTGCTATTTATTACAATTAGCACCGTGAAATAGCCTGTTAATTTCAGCCACCCCTGGTGGAAGTAGTTTCTCGTCGTGTCATTTGTGGCTGGGTGACAAAAAATCAAAAGAGAATCGTTCATTGTCGGCAGGAGTTAAACCAAGGCTGGCGAGAGGACAAGGGCTCACCCTTTGGACCAGTTATAAACCGCAATTGTGGGACAGGGGCTTCAGCTGGCCACGGAGGGTCCGATATCCGTAGCCTAACCACGAGAGACTTGCCTTAGCCGATATTCGCAACCCAACCACGACTCGGCCTTAGCAAGAGACAAAATTGAATCCAGCATCGACATCGTGAACCCTATCTTTCGTGTCGCAGCTAGTTTCGAGGCAATCAAGAGGAGTGGTTGTAGTCGGGACGGCTCGGTTAGTAACAAACTTTAAATGACGTTGCGAATATTCTTCCATGATCGTGCCGTTCAACTACTTTGCTATTCGTTAGCGGAATACATACCTGACGTAAGATTGCTTCTTTCAAGCCCTTCGAGTATTGATTTTACCGGTGAACCCCGAGATGGGATTAATGCGCTAACTTTCCGGCCATTACGATACAAGCAGGTGGGTAGGAAGAGTCAAAGAATTTATGTTTAATTACCAAAATTATTAACCCTTTGCACTCGAAGCCATTTTGACTGTAAATGTAAAATAATTTTTCTGGCTTATAGTATCTCCATTTTATGTGACAAAGTGCATTTTGTGCATATGAGATTGATTCTTACAACTCAAACCAACAGTTCTACTTTCAACAATTTTTTGGAGCTAGACTTCGTTAATATAGAAATTATTTTGGAACGTAATAGAACAATTTGAGTGGTGACTCAGGGTCACCACACGAGTGCAAAGGGTTAACACTAGAATTATTTAGAAGTAGAAATGACTAGATTGTATTAATCTCTTTACCTCTAGCCGTACATTGACGAATATGAATCGTGATGGAAATTCCAATTATTTGTTAATAGTCTTGCATTCTACATATTCTAGTATAGTTTTATTTGGTCGAATATATTACAATAAATACGTTTAGAAACTGGTCGGAGATTATTGTCACCCATATGTGACTGACACGGCACACAACGTGTTAAGTAATGATGTATGTTCTGTTCTTTTAAGTCGAAATAGAATTTCTGTTCTCTTATCGTCAATATTAATAATCATATTATCATCAATATTATCAATACTATCTAAATACTCACGTGAAAGGTGATACCCTCCTTCCAAGAAATTATCGCAATTGAGAAAGTTCTAAACATTGGAAATGTAAAGGTTTAAATATAACAAGACCAAATTTATGGAAACACTGCTTGATTTTTAAAACAACATGCGTGTGGGGATAAATGGCACCTACTTCTGTATAAAGTACGAATCTCAATACTTTACACAAAAAAAATTTTTGAAATGCTGGTATGTTTTCACAACCATGCATTTCAATTGTACATTTTAATTAAATTTGACATATGATATCATAACTTTATAATTTCATGAGCATAAAAACAGTGAAGTGATATCTGTAGGAAGGTTGTCAGATTCTTTTTCTGCTGCAGTTCATAAATTGTTCTCTCGTTATGAGTGCATGTATGTATACATATTTACGTTCGGGCGCTACGTGGAGACGGTAATTCACATTGATAATAAAAACTATCGTGTTCCTAGAAACAGTAAAATCAAAAAGAACGAACAAAACAATATTTTTCTTACGTAAGATGATTTTTTACGTTTAACATCCGTATGGTCGTTCCCATGAACTCACAAGGATAGTGCAAGGCGTTGGGCTCATTCTGTGTCTGTCCCTATAATGGTATACATATATTTGTAAACAGGAGGATAAGACCTACAAGTGTACAAAAACTAAGAAAACTTCTCAACTTGCAGGCAGAACCATTCAAAAATATGAATAACTGTAGTCCATTTATTGCGATATAACAAGAATGGCACTTTCCTAGGTATCAAACTCCGCGTCGCGCACAGCTTATAAGGCGAACGTTTCAATTCCAGGTCATAGATGACACAGCAGTCAACATTGTTAAATACAAATTCGTCCATATTAATGCAAGGTCACAGAGGGGATGATCCGTCCCGACGCTCGAGGTGTCCCATCACGAAGTTCGCCTTTTAACGTCGCTTTAACTGGTCCCGATACCGATCTAACCAATCTTCCCTCGCTCGCCTGGGGGCAGACTTTTTTCACGGTAATTTCGGAATCACTTCGGAAGAGACCGATCGGTTCGCGATTGGTTCACGAGCGAAGAGGCGGCTGGAGGATAGCTCGGTTCCTCGGTCCTGGTTTACGAAATCTGCCGAGTCATCGCGGTAATCCTTATTTAACCCGCAGTCTATCGACGGGATCGAACCACGGGATTAACTTAACCGCTCGGCTACAATGGGCCACGCGAGAGGACACACCACTTAGGCGCCAAGGTACACCTTTCGGCCACTCGCGATATCTTGATCGGCAGAGGATCGCGTGGAAAGTCCTCGGGGTTCTAGTCGAGAGATACGTGTCAGTGGCCATTCTATAATGGAAATCGAGTAAGGAATGCAATTAGCGGCGACATCGGGGCTACGAAAGCGACAATTAGTGGTGACACGCTTGACAAGCCGTCGGTACTTAGACAATGCGATAGCATGATCGGTTATCGCCGATGATATCGGCACGGAGGTATCTTGGGCATGTCGACGACTGTTAATTAATTAACGTCCTTTAATATTGTTCGTCGGATACGTTGTAACCGATCGTAGCTGACAGGTGTCCGGATGTTGGTATTGACTGAAAGCTGGAGCAACGATGCTGCGATATGGATCAGTTATTTTGAGAGTCGGGCAAACTCACTTTCTGGAAGCATTGAGGAAACGTAACATTTATGTCTACTTTAATGCGGGCTTTTTGATCATTGTAATTTAAATATCTTGAAGTACTCGCTAATTTTGAAAGTAGTTAACACTATCTGCACCGAAGGTGTCAAAAGACACTTTTTAATCATTTCTACTGAATATTATTATTGCCAAAGAGGTCAATGATTTATTTTATTAATTTTTAATAAAAATTATTTCCCATGTTGTATGTTTTCTATGTAATCACTTTTCGATTTTTGTTGTAGTTGTCACAAAATTAATTCAGTGAATTGTATAATATAAAATATCGATAAAAACAGTGTTAAATTCATCCAGGATCCACGCACTATATCTATCGTACCAGTCAAAATGACTAATTTTTCATAGAAAATAATTCAATAAATTTCTTAACTCATGCATACCGGCAGCACTCCTGCAAGAAGGCATCCTATAACACGGTTTCGCTTTAACACGATAGGATAAATTGCGGGAACCTTCGTATAGCACTGCAACCTATAACACTGTTTTGCTCTAATACGATAAGAAAATTGCGAATACCTTTGTACACCTTTGCTTTTAGAACTGTAAGGCTGTAAGTAGGGATCAGTAGTGTCAAGTAGGGACTGTTCAATCTAGAAGACGAAGCCGGATGTCAAGGAGCCCGATGTCAAATGTACGTTGAAAATGATTGACTGAGAAATAAGTAAACAACACGCAAAATGTAGAAAGCATAAATAGACGAAAATCTTTCCCACAAATATTTTTGTGGATTATAGGAGGGCTATTATAATAATCTAAGGTGGAAACTTCAAAATGGGGTCGTGTTTAACCAGTTTTCAGCACTACGCGTCGCCTTCAGATGATCGGTCGCTGGTAGTTTAATTAATGAATGTTTGTGAAGCAATCGGCGGTTTACAGCTACAGACAATTCGAAATAAGTGGTTGGTGACGCGTCGGCGTGTTCACCGAAGCGGAAGCAAAGTGTGTACACCATTTTCGTCCACAAATAATCCATTGGGAGCGCTTTTAGAATTTCGTCGGCTATCGCTTTCCAGCGAAACGGAACTCCGCTCTTTGCAAATTAATTAACTTCCATAATTGGAGCTGCTTACTGCTAGCCGCGCTGTTTCGCTCGGTGGACGAAACGAAAAAATTAGAAGCGCGCTTTGAAATTGTAATATTAACTGGACCATAGTTTATAACGTTGCTGACAATTTGCACATGTAAAAATGCATACAACAGGAATGGAGGCATGCAAATATTTCAGCAGTTACAAGTAGACCGTAGTTCGTTACGCATTAATGGTTTATGCAAATTTTTGGAATACAAGAAACCGTGACGTATATTTTCATTTTATTTTCCCCGCAAGGGGTATTTTGGTTAACGAAAGAAACTACCTTGTTGTCCTTTCCGTGAATTTAAGTGCGTAAATAAGAATTTGCATACAAAACCGCAGTTTAGTTATAAATATGTAAAATGAAAATATTCTGCATCGATTGCTGAATGCCAGTAATAATTTTAATATCAGATTGCCCTCATCCGATCAATGACATTTCAATATTATTGCGATTTGCTTTATTGTATTTTATTACTGACGGTATTATCGACAACTGTTGAGGACACGTACCATGTAACTAACTAAATTGTAACTGAACTATAACTAAATTGTAACTAAACTGGAACTAAACTATGACTAAACATTGACTAAATTGTAACTAAATTGTAACTAAACTAAAACTAAGCTAAAACTAAGCTAAACTAGGCTAAAACTAAGTTAAAACTAAGTTGAAACTAAGCTAAAACTAAGCTAAAGCTAAGCTAAAGCTAAGCTAAAGCTAAGCTAAAGCTAAGCTAAAACTAAGCTAAAACTAAACTAATGTGGCGACTACCTCCACTATTCGCCAACAGATGGATTCCTTTCTCGCAAGTTACCTGACACGCCCTGGTTTGTATATATACAATCTCGAATCGTTCCTTCGATACCCCCGCGTCTAAGGCAGGGTCCGCTAGTTAGCCTTACTGACGAGTCCTCTAGCGAACCCGGGACGATACGCTCCCCACGATTTTCTTACATTATCCAATCCCCAAACTAAACTAAGTTAAAACTAAACTAATACTAAACTAAAATTAAACTAAAAATAAATTGTAACTAAACTACAAGTAAATTTTATTTACAGGATATATAAAGATACATAAATATATAAAAACGATTAATAAACCGAAAATGATATATTCATTTAACTCAGGTAATGAAAATTACATGAATCGTATAAATAAATAATGTAGATACATTTACAATAAATAGTCGACAAATTCATTTTTCCAAATGAGCCTAAAACTTATTTAAGAGACATTTTCTGATATTACTGTACTACGTATAGTCCTCACGCGACAAGGAGGCATCTTTGTGTTTATATTCCTCCTCTTACTGCCCCACTGCCACAGCTATCGGTGACTATTGATCGCCGTCGACATTCGTTACCGATTTTGACCAATAGCAGCCGATACCTGGGGCAGGGGGGACAGCTAAACATAAAGGTTCCTTCTTGTCGCGTGAGGACTATACTTAACACGTTGACTGCCACAGGAATTTACATAAAAATTACACAAAATCAGGACAGCATATTTAATACTGTAACAATACAGAGGAGAAGAATTATTGTAAATTTATATCTGTAATACTCTTCAGACTTGTAGATACAAAACAATTTTGATTTATTTAATACATTATACTAAAAATTGAGTTTGCTAAACTGTCACCAATACATGACCGGCATGGCAGTCAGAGTGTTAACACCTTACCGACCGGTTATTCGGCGTAAATATTTACATCATTATAGGGTAATTAAATTAAAATTAAATATTTATTTTATTTTTATTTTATTCATCGCGAAATGTATCTAATATTTAAAGAATTATATAATTATATGGGAGCTTACAGAAATAAGATATATAGGTAATAAATTATTGGTTGCCAGGGTAAAAAGCCGATTTATAGGCTACCGGTCGGTAAAGTATTAATAACACCCCAACATTATGAGACGTCGGAAACGAAATGGACAGACGTCGTCAGCAATTAACGAAAGCATTGCGTCGCGCACACGTCGCGTCGCGTCGGTCGTAATTATTCGCGGCGACGAAAATTGTTGACGGTTGCAGATCAATTAGACGGATGGCGAACGACAATGTCCGTGTCGTCTGGCGCGTCTGTCACTGGCCGTTTCAAGTGCGGGTCCACTAATGAGGAATTTGCATAACATTAGCCGCCCTTCGGCTTCGAATTAATGTCCCACCCCGGACGGTGACATAATAGCGGGCCAATGAGCACCGGTCCGAGGACGACGCGTTAACCGGCTATAAAAAATCGTGCCTACTTATGTCTATGCTAATTTTATTTCCTGGCGAGACCAATCGCAGCATTAATCCCGCTCGACGCGGAGAGACGCGCCATCCATGGAACGAACGTTAATTAGCCTTCTCGCAGCACCGGGTTTAACATATAAATGTGGCAATAATACAAATGTACCTCCTTTTTCTAACTGCCAATGAAATTCACTGGCGAGGAAGTTGAGTAATGGCGCTGTTTGTCAAGGAACCGCGTAACGTTCAGAAATTGTCCAGGCTTTCTGTTCCCTAAGGCGCCTTGCAATTTTAAACGTGATTTATAATAATTCAGATTCTACTGAGTGACGTTTCATACAGATGGAAAAAATTAGATTGTTATTTAATTCTATAAGTGAAATTGCTTTAACTTGAATAGATAAATAGTACTTACTGCGATAAAATTACTACGTATCAATAAACCAGTTCGAAAAATAGTATATATATATATATATATATATATATATATATATATATATAATAGTTTAATATGTAGTAGTTACTTTTTCTATGTTTTTATATTTTATTTCATTTTAATTACTCCATTTTATACTTTATTAATGTAGCGAGCGCACAAGGCGATATTGTTGGGAAAACATGTGATACTGGGGGAACATAAGTTGTAAAATAAACGAATTAGTATATAATATGTGTAGTAGTATAAAAATACTATAATATGCTTGATTTTCTTGCGTATATTAAAGTAGACCTTTGTTGAAATCAAAATATTTGCTTAATGTTACAGGTAGGAAAGTCGCTGATTACGATGACAGGCGACTTCCACTTATCGTCGGACTTCCAGCAGTTTTATTGACTTTTACATTAACGGAATTTCTTTTTCACAGACGAGAAGATAATTTAATTAGCTCGGGGTGCTCCGACGAATTCATATTCTTGAAAATAGAAAGGGTTCCATGCAACGACGGTAATGCAATTACGGTTCCTCTGTACTTTGCCCGTACTCTTTCCAACGTTCGCGACGATGATAAAGTAGATAAATGCAAAATAATGATGCCCCTTGCGACAACGGTTCACAGAATTTCTGTGTTCGCTGACAGCGGTAGATATAGAATTTCTGTGTCCGCTGACAGCGAGAAATATAGAATCGCGCGGATTGGTTAGCGCTTATTGTCCGCGCGAGGACTTCCTAAATGGAAAACAAATTTCCGCGTGGAATAAAATTACGGTGCCAGTTCCAAACGAAACCGCGTCCGGCAACACGGACGAATCGCGAACACTATTTTCGAAGATTAATTAAACTTTAAATTGCAAATACCCGCTACGAGATACTTCATTTCACCCGTTCTGTTTAAAAATGCGACGCTGCTAAATTAGAACGAGAAACAATTCACCGTGAAATTAAATAAAGCGTTCAAGGTCGAGAGCTGTTGAGGTTCTTCATTTGCGAATAATTGCTCAGTACACACCATCACGGGAACAACAATTATACGGTGATCGTTTACATTGGTTGACAGGCGTAACAATTCGCAAACAGTAAAATATGAATACAAAATTCAATTGGGTGACAGATCTCCTTCGCTGATTAGACGATTAATTACAGAAAAACTAAATTAAAAGTGTTATTGTAGTTTTAATAATGTAAATGCACTTGTTTGAAGTACGCATATTTTTAAATTGAAAATGTACATTCTGTGGACAACAGAGTTCAGCAAACAGTAATCTGATTAATGATTAACGATTATCACTCGTAAGTCATTATAATAATTTATAATAATTTTATTACTAACGTATAATAATTTATACGAACTAACGAGTTATAATCGCTAATTATTAATCAGATTACTTTAAGCCCAATTATTATAAATTAGTTACAATAATTAACGAGTTGTAATCGTTAATCATTAGTCTAATTCCTTTTTTGCTCAGCTCTAGTGGACGACATTATCCGTCACATGATCAAGAAATATATTATTATAATTAATTAACACCACCGATGACGCATATATTTCTCGTTATTCAGCCTAGAAGCAGCTTTAAATTTGACAACTCTTCCATATTTGATGAAGCTGTAATTAATACAGTTACGTAAATAGTATAGCCGAGGCGAGAATTCCATCAGCGGCGAACTTCCGAAAATTCAGGGAGTTCCCGAGGTTTCGAGACCAGAGGATAGCAGGACTCATTTAGCCACTCCTGTTCGTCCCTCTGGATAAGGGCTTGGAATCCCCGGCAAAGTCCTCTGAAGAGGTCGTTTCAAAAACTTCTGGAAATCCTTGGAAATCCTCCGGGGATTCTCTTAATTTTCTTCAAATGACACCTTCGAGGATCCCTAAAATCAATAGTAGTTTCAAATTAATCTTTTTAATTGAAAAGATGTCACCAATGGTCTATGAGGTCCTTTGAGGTGATGCTGTAGAAAATCTCCTTAGAGTCTTCTTCAAAGATTCCAATAGTTTCTAATTTACTTACGATGATTGCATACGATATTATGCCCAACCTCTTGCGAGACTCTAGAACCGAATCTGACGGGTAATGTTTATTAATCGTGTATTCTTCAGATGGGGCGAGAGCGGAATTTGCAGAAGGTGTCATGAATGATTTATTGTCCAGCGCAACGCCCATGTGATTGTTTTAGCTCGCGTTTTAGCTACCAACCGTCATGATTAATTGATCCTCGATCCATCGACTCGGCACGTCTCGAAGTAGCTAGTCAAACAGTTAGTTACAACTAGTCAGTTGACACAAGTTTCAGCTGGTACAAGCTTTACCTAATTTCGAACATTCTACAGTAAGTACTATTTTACAAAATGTACACTACACAAAGCAGCGTAACTATAGCGTCACCCCCATTTTGAAGTATTTCGGACTTCTGGATGGGAATGCAAAAATGTCGATTATATGAGATGAAAGAGTACAATAAATAATAAGTTTCTTGTAAATAAGAAAGAAAAGACATAAAAACAATCGCAGTTCTGATTTTCAGTTGTTGCATTACTACAGCACCATTGTTGCTATGCCGAGTTCAATACGCTTAAATTTGTAACCTAATCTGTGTAATAAACGTATTATTTACAAACTAAAGCTTAAATTTTATTTATAAAAATCGTATATTGGTGATAGTAGTAATTCAATTTAGAAAATTACAATAAAACTTGTTTGATGTTCATTATTTATCATATCCTTTCACTTCATATAATCAACTTTTTTGTATTTCTAGTTATAGTTACGCTCCTCGGTATATCCCTAGATGGAAATGTGAATATTCTGTCCAGCGTCCTGAACTACGTTGCACAGATATTGAAGACTAACACATAAAAAAAAAATAGGTTCCGAGTCGCAGAGAATTTTAAAAACTTTCCACATGGAACGCAACACTTGACTTTTAAATTTCCAACGACGAACTTCTGGATATTTTAAGAATTTACGGCGTTGTAAGAGCTCCAAATGTAATCATCCATTAGAAGAGCTAGGAGTGAGAATCCAGTGACTAAAACGACCCTTGTAATTACGGTCGTGCGGCAGTTTTCATTCCGAAGAATCCCTAGAACTCCCGGTACTTTTAAATATTCAATGTCTCTGATATAAGAATACTTTCCCGTGTCGCTAATATTCGGCGTTCCCCGATCAATGACTTCCAGATTGTTTCTCTCCTTTGAACTTTTAATTGTGTATAGCATCGGGCAATCGCTAAATGTCTCGTCGCCCTTATAATGCCCGCATCCCGACCTCTTTCTAACACGAAGATTTAACGATTTCCTTTCCGACGAAATCGCTCCTTTGTCACTGATAACGAGACACTTGGCGCACTTCCTCCTGTATGCTTTCTCTGTCTTCACGATACTGTCTTCGTAGATTGCATAGCCTCTGATAGCTTATCGTGTTGCTAAAGCGGGACTCCGCAAAGCGGCACAGAGCCGACCTATTTTTTGCGTTCGAGGGGTCGAAAGGTAGCCTTAAAGGAGCGTAATGACATCGGTCTTTGTTCTTCAAATGAGATATTACACGTTAGAAAGAAGTTTTGTTTCATCTTGCAGAAAGAATGCTGTCGATTCAACTTCACAGCGTAATTAGAATGTCTAACTAGCTTGCGGTTTTAGTTCGAAAGCACCGAAAGCTGCAGGCCAGGCTTTGTGCTTTTTCAATCTAGTTAACCATCGGTGCTTGTATAATATTATACACAGATCCGTAAAATTTGTTTATTAATTTTACTAGAAATCTCCATCGCATATTTAAATGCTTAAAAACTATATGACTTTGGTAAAAAAATTATTAAAAATAATCATTCTTGAAATTGCGCCATTAAACTTATAATGAATTATTAGAAAATAAATATTAAAATGGAATTCAAATAGCTTGTAAATTTCGTTCACAATTATATTAATTATAATAAGCACATTTTTCTTGATTTTATTGTAACTTAAGAAGGATATTTTTCAATTTTTATTTAATATTATCATCCCTTTATTAATCTGTTCTATTATAAATGAAACAGTATCCACATTTATATAAATATGCTAAATAACAACAGAAGTATATTAGTTTTATTTTGCGATAACTCTTCGCATAGAGTTATACTAAATTACATTGTCTGCACACGCGCGTTTCTTTGAAAATAAATTGTAAGGCAAGGGTTTAGAGCACCATTAATTCCTGTCCCCGAAATCGGATTACATCGTGAAGAATCCATACACAACGATCGGACGACTTTCCGTCCGACTTATTACAAAGAATTCTTAGGAGCGACTCAATTAATATCGCTCATAGCGAGCTCCGTTTAGGAAATGTCGACGGCAGCCCAGGTGGGATCCGTTTTACCGATACCGAGATCCGCGACTCGAATTCTTCCGCATCGCGTGTGAGTGGCACTCGTAAATCATGCCGAATACCGACAGAATGAATTAGCACGAGGCGGGCTCCTCCAGTTAAAGGGGGTTCGCTCTTCTTTTCGCTGGGACGTGCTCACGTGCTCCAGCGAGGCGGCGCAGCGCACTTAATTAATGGTGGCCTGGTCCACCAACGGCCTGCCTTCCGCCTAATAGCATTGTTACGTCGTTTCATGTGTTTACGAATCGGGCACGACCCGACTTGTTTGTCGTCCGATTCGACGACTCGAGCTGGCAAGTGAACCGTTAACGCCACGCAAAGTGCCTCGCTCTTCTTGTTATGCAGATCAGCCGCTGCCAAATATACATTACAAACATACGTCGTAGAGCACGACTTGTGCCAACCACCCTCCCGACCATCCACGACTTTGTCCGACGAAACGTTGCACAGGAAAACAAGCACGGTACAGCTACTCGAACTGTTAACAATTCTGTGTGACTGTTGTCATGCCTGAGCACATTTTAAACGACATTATTTGAAGCATTTTTTCAAGTATTCTGAAGTATTCTTATTCAGCCTCCATAATAATATCATGACTATATTAAATGATTCAGGATACAATCCAAATTGATATAAGAATTTCGTAAAATAAAATCTTTGTATTGCATAATACTTATTTTGCGGGTTATTTATTTTGTTATAATTGAAATAAAGAAATGGCGAAATAATTTATTACTTCAAATTGCTATTATTTATCGATATTATTTTTAGTTTCATTGTTCAATGTCAAAAAAATACCTGTCACAAATAATTGATTTCAAATAGTTATTTCTTATTTTCATTTAATATTATTTCATAATTATTTGAGATAACTATAAAATTGTTCTTAAACATTATATGGTGTTCTAATTATCAATTTTGCGACTGGTTTATACTAACATCTATCATCGACATTTCTGTAAGATGAAAGGACCGATTTGACTGTGTTAAATTACTGACCAAATTGTCAATCACATGTGTAGAAGTCTTTCTTTTTTTTAACGTTTCGACTGTCGTTTCGAAAATGGAGGAATTTTAACCGAGAATCTTTTATAAATTCAATCATACGAATAATATAATACATGAATGTTCAGTTCACGGAAGTATAAATTAGAAATTGACCTCGTTTTCTCGTAAATTAATAATGTTAAAAGATTCATTGCCGTTAATGAATTTACGTTCGCGAATCGTGCAATCTTCGTATTAAATTTGCATTTCTGTTTACTATATGATCGGTAGTCAGACTTTAACGCTTTAAAATTCCTACTTTTTCTCAAATTCTGAAAAATCAGTATGGAATGCAAAATAAATTTTTTTTTTAATTTGTTCATTTAATGTCGTATCTGCTTAATACCAATTAGCGACCACTTGTGAGATTAAAGTTGTAAGGTTACATGTAGATGTAATATGCACAATAGTTTTTGCATCAAACTACTATATTATCTTCTTAATTTTCTAAAACAATTTGGTTTCTCCTAAATAAGACATAACTTTTGCTGTTTATTTCTAGTTGTTCAAACATTCTTTGATGGTATTGAGCATTTTTACTTTTTTTCTGATATTCTTGCACGAACATTCTCTTAGGCTGTGCTTAACTGTAAGCTCAATATTATAGATGATATAGTTAATAAATGGGTTAGTTTTGTATGTTCAATTCTTAGTCGAAAAAATAAACTTCTGGAAAATCATTGCCGTGATTATTTCGACAGCTTGGCTTCACTCTTGAAATGTTCACTTCGTACTAGTATAATCAGTCAAAATCCAATTTATAAAATATTTGTGTGAATTCATCTTTGTTATCTTAAAACACGGCTGTTTTTGAAGTATACATATATAATTATCACCGGCAATGCAGTACTTGGGATTAAAAAAAAATTATTTTGTGCAATTCCCAGCGGAAAACTACCGCTATATGACAAAAGGTTGCTAGCCAATTTCAGTTGAACAACTTCTCGCATAAATCGTCTTGATGAGAATTAATGAGTTCAACGAAAGCTTCTTCTAAGTCCGTAGCTTTTCGCTGTCAATTATTCGAGGAGATTTCCGTCTGTGTCTGACGTCATCGAACACACCCGAAAGGAGCGCACAACATCTTGTACCATTATCTCCACGTGGAACTTCTAACGAAGTTTGACGCTTTAATCGTCCGGTCGGATGTGGAGATATTAAAAAACTCTACGAAGGCGAAACAAGTTAATATCCCCCTCTTCCGTCTAGCTTGAGACTCTTCGAACAATTCTAAAATTCTCCGTACTGAAAGCGATTGTATAGATCGCTGATCCGCCGAACTGCGTGTGTGGAAGTGTACACGGTAAATCAAAAGGACAGGCAAGTTTCTCGAAAGAGAATCAGAACTTTCGTAAGAGGCTAGAGACTACCGGATGAGGGAAATTTATTGCTGAATTAAATTGCCGGTAAGAAGATTTTCCGATGGTTTTTCGAACAGGTCTCTCTTCCTTCTCGAGGAAAGAATGTGCGAACGTGCGGCTGACTAAATCCTTCGATCATACAATGATTATAAATATGATTTTCTTTCGGTCAAAAATATCTTTATGGTTCGACAAATACTCGTTCACTCGTTCACTCGTTCACTCATTCACTCATTCACTCATTTACTTTACTCATTTATTTATTTAAAAAACGAATTCTTGCACACAATGATAAAATACTGCAGTCACTTCCACAGTATTATTTCAATGTATGGCAATAGTTAAATACTTGTTAGAATGACCCTTCTACTCCTTAAAATCTATATAACGTCAAAAGTTGCACGAGGTTGCAAACTTTTTACCTCCTTGCTTGCAATTTACGAAATTTCATGGTCAACTCATAAAACTTTCCTTTAAAATTTAAATGTAAAGAGTATCGCAGTAGTCGTGTATTGAGTAAAATAATAATAATAATCCATGTACACATCCGTACATCAGTGTAATAATTTGGAATTTCGTTGCGTGTAATTGAAAAGTGGATTGAACGATTAGAGTGGATTACAATTATATCCGTGTATCGGCGACCGTACAATTATCCTAAATTAAAAGATATTTAAATGTTTAGCTGTAAACCGCAAAATGAGTTTTGTCGATCTGGAATCTAGATATTGGTGCACATACCCATAATATTGGACTGCTTGGCGTGAAGCTGCAGGCAATATTCCTCGACATGGAATTCAGAAAGGCCATTATGCTGGTTTCATATCTGAATCTTTGTTCCGACGGTAACGCGACTTGAGTAGAGTAGCTTCTAAAATCGATGTAATCGTTGAAACTGTTCCAATCTCTATCATAAATAATTTAAGATATTATTTAACACGAAGTAGAACTATGTATTTTCTGCTGAACCTAATCGAGAATTACGAGGCACATATTTTTTTAGAAAAATGTACTTAATTTCGGGCAATATACAGGGTGGGTCGGAATTTGTAGTACAACAGAGCAGAAGGTACATGAAGAAATAAGAATTTAAAAAAGTTTGTTCACCTTTGTTGTTTATTTTTCTACCGCTGGTGTCTCCGTCCGAAGTAGTCTACGAACATTGGCGATAATTAATATTAGATTTAAAAATTGCTAAATGTCGTTTCCACTTCCACATCAATCATCCAATTATCAAAAATTTTATGAAACCGAAACGGTTTAGAAATTTGGTTTCCACCATGGATCATCGGTTTTCAAACCACTGCAAACAGGCATGACAATTTCTGTGTTTCCCCTCCCTCATCCGACCATGCACATTTTCTTTTCAGGTTCACGCCCCGTAGTTATTTGACATCGGTTTCGATGATCCTTTCTTGCCGGGTTCGTATTTACGTTTCCGTGTGTATCGATTGGCTGCGTTAAACCGATTAGAAGGGGGTGTACGGCAAACCTTCTTGCGTTTTGACTCGTCGATTGCCGTGCTTTACGGTCGTCGGTTGCGTGTCACCGTTGTGTACAGATCGGTTTCACGTGTCGCAGCGCACGACCGAGTTTCCTCGGGCTACGTAGAATTCTTCAGTGTCCCCGAATCGACCGAACGCGTTCTCGGTAGAAGAAAAGATGGAAAACTTCGATGGCAGGGCTTTCTGAGCAGCATCGGGATTAAGAACCATTAAAATATGAACGTCGCTTGTAAGTAGGTCCTGAGAACTCAATCCAAGCAGCGCCGCCGTTCAAAAGCTTGCGGCCACGTGTCTTTGAATATCAAAGGGGCATACAATAACTGTTGTTACTGTGTGACGAGAATGAGTAATTTCGTCTCATGAAAGGTATATAAATGGATTATTCACTGAAGTTACCGTCACAGCAGTACGGATTCAATCGTGAATGCGGTAAAGTGTACAGAAACAATTGGCTAATTAATAACGTGAAGGACAGATGTTATTTCCGTAGGATCCAATAATACATTCAATGCGAAAGAATTGCAGATATTTTTGCAAATATACATTTTTCCAAAAACGGGAATACTATAGAGCTATTAGCGTTAATCAAATTAATTACAAAGACCATTATAACGTTCATATGTTATAAAAGGATACGTTGAATTAAATACAATGAATAAAATAATATAACTAATAATTTTAACGTATTATTACTAAAATACGTTAAAATACGTTTATGGATTTATGGAAAGAATTAGCAAGTGAAACGCGATACGGTAAGAGCTTCGGAAGAATTTGAGCGTATACATACATGGTTCTCAATTTACTAGCGCTGTTAACAAAAGAAATAAAAATTTATTTAATCATATGCAGTCTAATGGAATCATAAAAATCTCAGCGGATTATCGAAAATTTTTGTTACTCCACCAATATAATTTTGCGTAATATGGTGAGCAATCGCTTCGTTTCTTTATTCCCTCCGAACTTAAATTTTCGCCCGGTCTTCTATATTCAGTGGTACATTTAGAATGGAATAAGGAAACGGGTTTGCGAGGCATTAGAGAATTTGAAATGGACTCGGAAAAATTGATTTAGCGAACTGCGTGCGACCGGTGTCGTCGCGTTCAAATTGCACGAGAATTGTTTATTAAACGCGCCCTGCATTCGGCAATGCGGCGCGCCGTGGCCTGTATGTTCCGTGACAGCGTTTCGACACTCGACGCGGCGCTTTTATCGAAGAATTTGCAGCAGATTGAAACGACTGGCCAATTTCGTGGCGGGTACGGAACATACCGCCTTTTGCCATTGGTATGGGACAGAGGGATTGGCAGTTGGGAAAATTACACGCCCATGGGTTGATCTAGAAAAAGGTTCGTTCGTTTCGGAGGGGAGTCATGTGGCTCCGCTTGCTACAAAGAACTAGTCTACGGTTTAATAAATTTAATATCTAGCGTTCTATCAATACACCATTCATCGGCGAATACCTCGAGCGGAGGAAACGAAATCTTTGAACGGGGTAGCCGCCCCTATTATGCCTTCTTTTGACAGCAAATTTTCACTGTATGATCTTCGCATCGAGCACTCTATTCAATCTACTGAGTGGCTCGTGAAAGTGTACAAACGATTACTCATCGTTTTTAATTAAAATATATATTCTATATAATCTCGACAATTACATTTAATTGTAGTAAGTACATTACTTTCGGAATTCTAATATGAAATACATCTTTTAGTATGTCATCGTTCAAACACTTAGTGAACTACTATGCAGAAATTGACAGTACTCACAGTTAGGAAGGCAGAGTTTTGGTAAACGCCCATTGGATTTGTTAACTTCTTTGTCTCTAATAAATTCCTACACGAGAAAGAGAATTTATATTTACTGAAGATTTGATTTTAATTTAAAAGATTTGGAACATAGTCTACCAAGTAAGAATATCGCAAATCTTCGAAACGAGTCTAGCACGATACTATTGGGCCAGGTGTTAATGCAAAATAAGAAGTTTATTAAACGCATGGGTTGTATAATATAATTATAGAAGATTTACTTACAGCAGATAACGAAAGCGTAATTAATAATAATGGAGAAAGTAAGAAAAAATTTTAGACAAGTTTAGCCTTTACGTTGGCGATAACACTAATGGAGATATGTACGTAGAACTTAATTGGCAAAGCGAGTTTGTAGGGAAAAACACAGAGATTATTTATGACCCCACGCGATATAAGCCAATGTTTTATCATGATTCGTGCTTAGGGGAATGGAACTTTATCTGTGGGGAACCGGGTTAAAAATTGGGGCCAGTCAAACTCATTACTGTAAAGAGTACAAATACGCTAGCGTCAAATTGAAAAATTCGTACGGAAGCAGGTGGAGCTGTCAGAAGGGAAAAATCGTGGAACAACACGCGAGGATCGTTCTGTAACGGGTCACGTTTACTTGTACGCGTTCTTGATCGCATCGCAGAAACCAGTCAGCCCCCGGGGACATCCAGTGACAATATTCCCGGACTACGATAATTTCAAACAATTATCGTACAAAGTGCATTCACTGTTATCTGCATTTTATCAATTCAGATTGTACGATACGTATACGTGTTATTTTAATATCAATTATATCATATAGAAGATTGTATGGAAAACAAAGTCAAAAAAGATTAAATTACAATTGTTTGAACCGTACAAAAGGTTAATTTTTCTTGAATGCTGAAAAGTTTAGATCGTGTAAATTAAACAATATTTCGTCATTGCTTCTACATAGTAATTTGTAAATAAACAAATTTTGTTAGCATTTTGCGACATACGTTTAGCAACACAGAATTCGTAGTATTATACAACCGAGCAGAGGGTGATTCTACATGAAAATGCCATCATTTGAGATAATGTTTACAAGCATTAACAATGATGGAATCATTCCGTTTACAACTAAATCTTTTACAAACATGAATAAACTTTAAATTCAATTTTTTCGAAATCGAAGCCCCGCATAAAAATATGTTATACCTTTGTTTCCTATTTTCTCACGTAGAATCATCCTCTGTGTGGTTGTGCTAGGAATTCCGGCCCACACTTATACAGATATAATAACATGCATATATAACAATAAATTGTCTATTATTCTACAGACAATAAAGTTTTTATTATAACATAGTGTTAAGTCCAACATCGATCAAGTGTCTATTCGCATTTTAAAAATTTCACGAAGGGAATTTGTCGATTTCAGTTGAGAACGGTTCATGTGTCTTACGAAAAGCCGCAAACAATTGTTTGATGGCTTGCTAAACTCGCGGGTTTTATGCGAGAGACTCGCTCGCTGGGTAAACACAGGTCAAAATTATGATGCGAATAGCCTCAGGCTTTTAGAGTTATAATTTTCCCGCGGTCATAAAGAGAGGCATTATCCAGGAGGCTCTGGACGAGCCTAAGCAAACGATTCGTCCGTAACCTTTCAACGTCGGTTACATTTCATTTACAGAAAAAATGAAATCCTCTCCGGAGACGTTTAACCCAACGAATTTAGCAAGTTGAGCATTGTGTACCGCCCTCTGTCTCATATGTGATTCATAGTTGCAATCGGTATTGAATCATTTTTATGCAATAGATATGCGAAATAAAAATACTATGTGCATTGACCTAAACAATGAACATGTTAACAATCATGACTTGTGGGAACAAATAAATTTAATTATTCTGTGTGAACATCTAGACTAATCTATGAAATTTTGATTACGAAATGGCAATTACGAACAGCAGTACGTTTGGAAAAGTCAGGAGAACTGTACAGAAAGAAATGATGGTGATACGGTCATGGCCGAGGATGCTTCAGTTTGATAGATTAACAATTCGATACATGGATACAAAACGTAAAGTAATTACAATGCAATATTTAGAAAAAGACATTTAGTTATTACTAAATAGCAAATCTTTATGCAAAATAAAAATTGTCTGGATCGGTTGCACAAAGCTCGTATAATTTCATATCTCCATTCATCTACAAACGCGTATATTCGCAGCGTAATTATTAAACGCAATCACACCCGTTTTCTCAAGAAACGTACGAGCAACCAATTACTCAACACTACTATTAAACATTTCGATTTCACATTTCGCCGTGCGCTTTAAAATCCAAGAGTAATTTGAAGTAGTCGCAACGCGGAGATGCTGATGACAAATCCCGTCGCCTGTTCCATGGTCGGATTTGCGTGGCTCACCAAAATGCGATTTCAAACTTCCGACCGCAGACGTGCACGAACTTTCAGCCGTAGTACTCATTTAAAACTGAGATTCAACGGCAAGGCAAACTGCGGCGCATTAAAACGTCTGCTAAAATATATTAAAATTCGTTCTGCTGAATTTGCCGGCTGGTATGTAGCTACAAAGAGAAAGAGAAAGAGAGAGAAAGAGAGAGAGAGAGAAAGAGAGACGTGCTTTAAGATTCTCCATTAGTTTGCTCGGAGGGAACGCTGTTTTCACGCGTTTCCGAGTATCGTTTAACGGTCTTTACAGGCCGATTTAATATTCGGCCTCGAGGGCTGCAGTTATAATAATTCTCTGTTCGCCAAACAGGCAAATAACGGGGATCAAACGCGATACCGTGAATGGGTGCTGAGCAAACGGACGCGGATCGTAGCCGTCTTGGTTGGCGGTGAAAAGTAGCCGAGCGGATTCGGTTACGCGTGTATCGGCGAGAGGAACGCTCGGCGTGCGTTTGATCGAATCATGCTCCATTGTGCCCCAATAATGCGCGCCGGGACGGTCGAACGGCCCGGATCCATGGGGCCCGTGGGTGACCCCATTGTGCCCCTGACGATGCTACCCTTGCTCTGTGTGCAGAAGTGCTTAATACAATAATGCACTATAAAGATACCATCGGGATGGCTCGATCTGCCGCCGTGTTCTTTGCGCGGGGCCAAACCCCGAGCTGGCCGGATCTCCTTCCGACGGGAACGTAAATTAATAAGCATACGGTCACCCTTCGCAACCATCCGATTCGGGATTTCGTAATTGCCCGAATTAAGGCGTCACTGGCAACTGTGGCGCTTTCGGAGCGCCATATTAACGAGGGTACTTCGGCAGCCCAAAAATTCTAACTCTGTAGCTTTTGCAATCTTGCTTTCCGGCTCTTTTTAGTTCTTTGGAGGGAAAACAATTTCTACTGGTGCTGTTATTTTTTTGTTAGGAATAAGAAATGATTATCACAAGAACTGAAGGGTTTTTCTATGCTTTTTAGGCCTTTGCCATTCACTTGGAGTCGAAAAATATCGTTTAACACGTTCAGCGCCGACAATCGACCATCAAAATTTTCACAAAATCAAAGCAATTTAATTAATTAAAGCGAAATTAGAAAGTTAAAATTGATCATAGGGGATAGCATTAGAACTCTTTCGCATCCGAAACATCCTAGTCAAATTCAGTTTGTTCGGATATATTAAAATGGAAATGAATTTTCAAAATTGTTTAAAAATTGGCGGCACCCATATTTGGGTGACGCGGCGTTCAACGTGTTAAAGCGTATCGATAGTTCTGTTATGAAGACGTATTAAGGTCGATTTATGTCATCGGTTTACTAAGCAAGAATATTTATATGTAGCCTTGCGGATCTATTTCAGCAGGTTACGTTTTGGACGATCGGTTACGTCAATTTGTGTTATGCATTCAAGCACAAAACGTTTACGGGATCTACAATTCGGGCAAACATTGTTACAGCAATTGCAATGCGAATATTTATATCTAGCGTCGCGACACGTTCCAGCACGCCACGTTGCGACATGTGAAGACCAGTATATATTCTCTGGAACAAAGTGTGGTCGGGCTGAACGCGTTTGGTCGGATACGTGCAACATCGTACAAAATGTCTATAGTTTCGGCAAAGATCTTGTATACGCCAAACATGTGCCAAGTAATATGTAAAACGAAACATTCATACTTTCTTTTTTATACTTTTTTCATTCACTTCCCCTTCATCTAATAGTAATGCTATTCAACTTCTTACGATTGACAATCACAGTTTGAAAGACTTTCCACGACTGTTGTTACCGGACTGAACTGGTGCGTGCTGGACTCGCGTATTTAGGACTGAAACGCTACGAACCGTTCCGTCTACGTTCATGCCGTAAGCGGATGATATAAATCGACCTATACTCAAACAATGTGTTCCATATTGTTTTTGTTGTATTCACAAATGTAACGAAGATATTACAGTGTATGAGGTAAAAAGAACACCTTGTTAGCTTGCTAGAAATATTATCCTCTTGGCTTCATTTAAGCAAATACCTTCTTCATGCACACCTATCAAATTGATTTTGTGTGATTATTGGAAACTTGTCATTAAAAGTAGCAAAACCCACGTGATATTATACGAATTGTATAACTATTTGCTAATATTATGTGAATAAAAGGTATAAATAAATTAATAGATATATTGGTATGTATCTTAAGTACAGTAATTTCAATGAAGCATATCGTACCGAATAAATTCATTCTACAGGGTGTCCCAAAAGTCACTCTGGAAATAAGGGAAATGGAATAATTTGAATAATTTGATAAAAGATCCGCGGCTTCGTTTACGAGTTATTAAAGAAAAATAGCGACCAATGGGAGACGAGATTAGCTGGCGCAAGCCAATGAGCGGAACTGCGCTTCGACCGCCTCGCGCCAGCTGATCTCGCCTCTTATTGGTCACTGTTCTTCGTTAATAATTCTCTCTCTCTCTCTCTCTCTCTCTATATATATATATATATATATATATATATATATATAATCTTACTATTTCTATATACATATAACCATAAACAATCATAAGTTCAAGTTGCGCCAAAGTGATATGAATAAAACGTTAAGAAATAAAAAAACATATACAAACTAATCGCACCGTGTGGATACGTTCACATCGTAATGCTTAACAATTCGTTGAACTGTAAAGGGGAGCTACCCCAATAAGTACGATTTTTCGTGCGCTAGTATCGTTGTTTGGCCCATCGCAAGCTGACGAGAATTGGTCTCGCAGTCATCCAGATCACGCCTTGAACGATCGTTCCGTGACCTACGATCTGGCACGTCAGGCATTCGTTCGTATTCAGAATCACGACATTACTGGCATACGAATAATTAACTAGGTCAGGTCAGCTGCCACATCGGCTATGAGAATCGTAAAACCGAAGAAACCGGGCGAACGTAATTCCTGCTTTATGGTCCTGCACAGGTGCCCTGCTGGCTATTGGGATTAAGTATAGTCTGCTAGAGATTCATTGGTCAACAGTGGGCGAATGATGTTCGTAGTGAGCTATTTGTTAGTGTCCATTTTAATTAATGTAATTGCATAAAGGGCGATGAACATGTAGGTTACGAGCCACGTTAATACAATTCGCGCTATTGAAGACAAAGTCGAGCACTTCAAGAAATTAACTTCTGTTATCATAACTAGACTGCGGGTTCTATGCATTTATGACAGAAATGGTTATCTGCAATTTTCAAGAGAAGACAGAGTAAAAGAATTAGACAGTATCGACACATTGCTTTCAACCTACTGTAATTATTAACTCATTATGGTTGTATTAAGTTTATACGTAGATGTCATGCTGGTCGTAATTAATTTTCGTTGAGCGAACAGTAATACATAATATGCAGGATTAAGAAGGAAAAACAAAATTTATTAATTCTGTTTTAAAGTTTAGATATACAGTGGGGAGAATACAATAATATGTTTTAATTTTATGTAAAAATTAAAAAAATAAGAAAGTGAATAAATAGCTTTGGTGGCGATCGCAGAGGGTTAAAGATGGGTAGAAGTTCCTAATTCTTGCAACAAATATGAACAGTTCTCATTTTGCATAAATTGTATTTATAATATTTTTCTTGTCTAGTTTATTATCTTCCATTCACTATTTGAAACCGTGTAATATATGTATATTATACATATATGCAATTTGAAATTCCAACTAATCACTTCTACTCGCGGGTTCTTCTAACTAGACTCGTTTACGCGATGCAAAAATATGGAAATTAGACCGGAACAGGAACTTTCACAAAGATAAATGAGAGCTTTTCGCCTGTTTTCCAGTTAACGAAGTAACCTCCGTTCTCGAAGCACGTTTTTTCCTCGACTCAAGCAGCGATATTTGCATGGACACTGAATACTTCTTACTTTAAGAAACGGGAGTTGCAAAACTAATTAGGCACCCTCGCGATTTCATTATATCCACACTTTTCCGTCGGTCAAAGACTGCAGGTTGAAACTCGTTTCACGGTCAGTAATTTCACTCTTTCTGGAAGTTAGTGAGACTACTGATCTACTTAATGGGAAAGAGGCGGGTCTCGGGAATCTCGGCCCTTGGCGGTCCCTGTACTTAAATTACGTCACGAGGGCCCGCGGTATCCAGGTATCCACCAGGTGTCACCAGACCCAGCTGGTAGGGCCGAACCATTCCGCGCTACTTGGAAATATCTTTTCCAGCACTCGCCCCCTGTAGCTGCGTTGGTGTTCCAAACTGTGTTTTGCCACAGCATACGGGCGAAGTTGCACGTTTCTAACAGTCCATCTTTGTCGGCGGTGCCTCGTTGGTCCTCTGACAAATTGAGGGAGACGAGGGTCACCGGTAACAGAGTGAAAACAAATTTGTCTGCGCAATGTCATTGATAAATCGTGACTCGAGTGTGCCCTTTCCAATTTGCCTCTGGATATTCGTAATGCGCGCTATCAATTAATCATATCGATCTCGACGCGCGGCTATTCAATTGATTTAATTCATTCATTGTGCTGGTGAGGTGCTACCGAAACACTTTGGTTTTGATCCTTGTCGATCGTAATAGGGTACTCTAGTCACGATGTAATGTTTATTATTACTATACTAATATTAGCCTACAGCGTTTTAATATTTCATTACTATTTTATTATTTTTGTTATATTTATGAAAAATTTGATCGATCATTATCTTTACACGATTTATAATATGGATATAACGTAAGTGCAAGTAATATAGTGTAGATATATTCTATTCTATAAAAATAATATAAAGTGTAGATGTATTCTTTTCTTGTACCTTTTCATTTCTGTCAGCTTTGGAAGAGTTGAACGAGCTTTGACTAGGCTGCGGATTTTATGCACTGATGACAAAAATGAGTAGATGAAATATAAGATTATATAGACATAAGAAGAATTGAGTAACATCGGTACGCTATTTGTAACATGTCAAAGTTATTAAAAGAAACAATTTATTGTTGTTTAATCTCCGTTTCTTAAAATCGTCCTGGATCATTTTTATTTTGTATAAAGATCGGCAGTGTAGCTACTACTTCTAATTATAAATTTGGATAATGTTCTAGATTATTTTAGTAAATATACAATCGTAGACAAATATATATGAACACCTTTTTAAACGGAATAACTTGTTTAAGATAGGCCAAACAAGTTCCACATTTAAATAGAAAATGTCTGCAAAATTAGTAATTGGGTAAAATGACAAGGAAAATGTTTAAAATCACGTTTTTCGATAACTTATGCACATGCTGAAGATATCCTAGTAAATGTATAGGTTTAATGGAAAAATAGTATTTAAACTTCCTGCTAAACAACCAAATGAAGTATATGGGACAAAATAGAACGTACTGCTAAATTTTCCTGTAAAAGTAAGAAACCTTGTGAACCAAATTATCTCGCACAACAAATAGACTGAGCAGTACATGTTTCACGGTTGCATTTGGACGACAATTTCGAGAAGAGAGGTCGAGAATTGATAGCTGCGAAACTGCTGGCGATCTCGAGTGGCAGAGAGCGGCATATTTACACGGCTCGCTGTCGCAGCGTGAAAGAAGACTCTCGAGGACTGTCCGGTCGAAAAGACCGAGTGCAGCTGCTGCATCCCGAGACTCATTGCACGCCGATTTCTTGCGTCAGGGCCGACCGATTTGTCGGGAGCTCAGTGGGTCCCCCCATTCGAAGATTTGATACGCCGGATCTTCCAGAGGATCCTGCGGTGCCGGAATACCAGAGGATTTCACGCCTCTCGAGGACTACACTTCTGCGTAGAATCATCTACGTAGAATGAACGGGGAAAAGCGGGAAAAGCGGCGAACACACGCGAGTGCTCGCGTCTCCCCTAATCCATGTGAAAGCAGCATGAGCCGAACGAGCGTTCGAGAACCGCGCGCGTCGATTTTCGCGGAGAACGCGTAAAACCGAAGAAACTTTTCAGCGGACCGCAGATGCAACGTTCGCACACTTCGCCCCACGGCTTTCACCTTGTCCCATTCTATTTTCGTTCGACCGCCTTTTTACTTTTCTTTTTGCCGCTGTTTTTACTTTCGTGCTATAATCTCATTCACCGACACACCGCGAGTCCACATCAATTACGGCGCCTTTCAGGTACAATATGACACTTTGATCCAGATAATCGTGATAGAGTATTGATGTCTTTCCACGAGACGCCCGGGCAACATTTTCTGATACACTTTCTCGACATTGCCGATAATATCCTTCGCTGAACGCCGCTCTGTTCCCCAGACCGAGCAATCCGATGGCCCTAGATTTTCTCTCAGGTTAGACGGATCCTCCGTTCTTCCCCGTTCGACAACGATTCTTCCGAATCTCACGGACTAATTTTCTGCGCGAGTGTTAGCACAGTCTCGTTTTCTCCAAGGAAGAGGAAGAACCGTCGACAGCTGCTCCGAAAGTGGAACACTGGTTTCTTGAAAAACCGATACTTGTTTCTGTACTATCTAATCGATGATCGCAAACGTGACAGAATACTACTCTTTTCAATCTGTAACACGTTCCAGTGAAAATAAACGATACAGCATTAATATTAAAACGTAACTTTTTCAATTACCATCTTGTTGGAATCATTAAATTTTGCAAATCAATTTTTATTTTCTTTAATATTTTCATATTAATTATTATATAATAAACATATAATGAGCTTTAATTATTTTGTTATTGATGTTTCCGTGTCATTCATGTATCGTAGGAGGGTTAAAGCAGCGTAAGCAGTTTACCTCGAATTCGATTATTCATTATGAAAAAAATAGATATTTATAGTATTTTTAACAGTTTCATAAACTATAAATTGTGCAAATTGTTTGTAAATTTGTTCTGTTACTTATAAAAAGTTTATTAACTTGCAAATTGTATCTATTATACAGAAAGAATTGTAAACATGATAATCGAATTTCATATAGAATGTTAAAAAATTCATATCTGTTCGAAGATATTGGAAGTAGATTTCATCACGAAATTGCATTCTACAATTTCATGTATTATAGAATTACCAATGGAAACAGCAGATGCGAATCTGTTAGTAATCAGCGTCTAAGTATGGTATCGTCTGCACTTCCATGTTCATCCTGCTGTTGCTTAACGCGATCCCGATCGAGTCAAGTGCACCGGAGGGTAAAACAAAAGGACCAAATTGCCGAGTGTTTCTGCACAGCTAATCAACCCCCTCTGGAATTAACGATGAAGCGATAAAACGTGGAGTGGTTCGAGCGACTTCGAACCATCGCATCGTTGTGAATGAACCCACGATATCGTCACATTGTAAAAAGAGAAAAGTATAAAAGGAACGAGTAGGCAGTTAGAATACTAAAGGATATTAACTGTTAATTTCCCTCGAATTAAGCCGCAGGAATCAACTTTTCCGGTTCCGTAATTTTCTCGGTAGGTGGGAACGACGACAATACCTGGGAAAGAGAAAGGTGAAAACGTGGAAGAACCGTTCCGATGGAAATCACGAGGAATGGAAATTGAACGGTGTGTGCCGGATTCAATTATCTAAATTAACCATCATTGGTGTTCCACGCGTCCAATTTGGAGAAGGCCCGCTTTGGATTTTCTACTCGCATCGTTTTCGTGGATGATAGTATTTCGATAAGGGCTTCCTGGTCCCGGTGATAACGCGGAAATTGCCGAGGTCGGCCGAGGAAATGGAACCGGCCAACAGAACGTTTTCCTCCATGGTAACCCGCTTGTAACCTTTCCAACAAGCTGCCGGTATTCCGAGAGATGGAAGATAGTTGGACAAAACTACGAATGTATGCTCGTAGTCGAAATGATAAGGCGGTTGCTAAACATCGTAATAAAATAATTTATCGATTCTTTATATCTAGATTGCGGATGATTATGCAAATGCTTATTTCTTTTAAAGAAAGTATGTAGAACAATAGAACTTGGACATAAATTTACATATCGAATGATTCCGAGAACACATTTCTTATTTTGCATATTTTGCATATTTTCCGTATTGCATACATTTTGCATATTTATGTTTAAAAACGTAGTCAATAATAGATTGCATCTTTGATCGCTGAAGATTAAGCAACTACGATTTCGAAGGCATTAGCTATGATCCCTAGATAATTAAGTTACGTTAATTGAAATTTAACCTCCAAATAATAAATAAAAAGAAGAAATTTATAAAAGAATAAAAAATATTGTGCTCAGTGTCAAACGACTCTTCCGTAGCCAAAAAATGCAATCGCCAACGAATGTTGACGAAAATCGTTTATTTTATTATACAAATTTTTACAGCTTAATTGTGTTTTATTATGAATCGAGCAGAGTAAGAGTTATATCATTTGCTTATGAGAAAATATCACTGGTACTGCGTTTGCTACTTAAATTTTCAGTTTTGTCCAGTTAGTGTAGTATGGCGTTTCCATTCACGAATCGCGATTACGCGGAGCTCGTTTCGGATTTACCGTCGTTTCGCATTGGCCATAGTTCCCAGCAAACGTTTCGCGACCAGTTTCCTCTCTAATTGTTCCCTTTGAACGCTTCGCTGGAACCTTATCGCTGATCCAACAACGAAACAAGGTCTGGTGCTAAGCCGTTAATGGTGCTCGACGAAATAAGTCGAGCATTAGCGTGCTTAAATTGGAGAAACGAAAAAAAAGGGCAGTTGTAAAAATTCACGGAATGGCTCGTACCGCTCCGAATGTGTAGCATTTCGTGCGCGTAATGCGCGGAACTCTCCTATACAGAATACGATTTTTTTTTTATTCGTAGTTTCGAATAATAATCTCGACTCGAAAACTACCGATTAACAAAACACATTCTTTATCTTTACTACGGAAATAGAAAGTCTAAAATTAATTTAATTCATCCAGGTTTTCATAGCAATCTACAAATAAATTTTAAGCGGTAACCTCTAACGAAAACAATCCGATTATGAAGATATCTTAAGCCCTTTAACCTCTTGAGTAACTAGTTCGTGATAGTCGTGGGATCTCATAATGAACGCATGTTGCTAAACAACATTTATTAAAACATTTTGTACGCTATTTTATTTGACTTATTTCTTCGCTTTTCAATAAATGATAACATTCCGTCATTCAGCAAACAATTATAATAGCAGAGAAATAATAGGTACTCTTTAGACTTGATTCTTGAATTTCGTGGCTCATACATTGCTGTATTTACTTCCAATTTGTGCAACCATTTAATAGTGTAAACCTTTTTGCTTTATAGCTTTATACCATGATGCAACGTGTAACCTACTCGCACTAAAAGCGGCGGGGCTTCAACAGCGAATTTTGCTGCAAATCGAAAATGGCACAAACGGTGGAGATCCTGGCAGCTCGCGGCGGTATTTCCCTCCCGTGGTTGACGATCACCGATACATTTTCGCGGCGTTGACATTCAACGGTGACAATGAAGCGAATCCACCGGGCGACAGAGGTATTTGCCATCCTTTTGCTCGTGGCATCGTTGAGTAAATTGATTCGCGAGACCTCGCGGGAAAAGGTTCCCCAGAGACCTTCCCGTCGAAGGGCTCGTGAGGTTTTACGTCTCTTGTCGGAATTATCATTTTTCGGGATGGACTACGGAATGCTGTGCTCTAACGACTATGTTAATCTGAAGGCTAAATTTTCACAAGTAATTTCGCGGACTTTTATGCGAAATAAAATTTATCTACACAAATGTATTGCTTCTTGATTATCTTAATTTGTTGAAAATAACGCAACAGTATTTTCAAATCCTTTAAATGATTTTACCGTTCTGAATTTGATCAGCTGATTTTTCTCAATACGCATAAAATTCAGGCTTTAGTTTCTCGCGATAGATACACAAAATTTGTATTTTGCATAAAGATTCGCAGTCATTTGATTCTATTTGAAAAATAGATCGATTCGCATTTTCAGAAAATATTTGACCGCATAACTATTACATAAACGTTCGGCTGAAAAATTCGAAGCGTATCGACTTTTGAAACCTTTCGAAGGGAGCGTGGCCCAGATCGTACATTTTTTGCTCGCGAAAGAAAAATAAACAAAACTGTTCAACTGGTCTGTTTGTCGCAAGTAAATATCCGAAGTTATAATACTTGAGTCAACATCTACAGTGCAGGTTTGATGTAATAGAAGTGAATTTGCTGAACTTTTTTTGAAATTCTTGTGAAAACTATCATCTGTCGCGGCTAACGTAAACAAATTTCGTAAAACTATTAGTAGCTAGGAATAACTCTTTGGACTTAATCTCGAAAGCAGATTAACTTTATTATATATTGTCCTCATGAACGACTTTAAAATCAATTTACCTTTCCATTGTTCGAGTTTCGCGGAGGCGAAGACAAATTTCGTGTCCATTGTTTGCGCGAGAACTGGCGCCGACTGATTGTTATAATAACAACAAATTCTGTATGAAGATGAAACGCCTCGAACTGCGAAATGCTACACTCTTAGCCGAGCAAATCGACTTCAACAATCTATTACTCAACGTCGTTCAAGTCACGAAGCTCCAACTGAAAGGACTTCGATGATACATCGTGTGCCATTCTTCATGATAAATATTCCAAGATTCAACTTTCAGCTTATCGATACCGTGCCCCTGTAACATCACTTTCTTGTGCATCGACCTTGCTGTAAGTATCGAATACAACACATCATTTAACCAAAGTAGAACCAGTATCTTCCTGGACCAAGGCCGGATCACCCCACAAGAACCGTGAGTCTCTATTCGATAGAATAATGGAACCGGTTACTATTGGTTTATCAATTGTTGCGTTTTTGCTTTATTTTCGGGGATAATTAACTTTTTATTTATCGCATACTTATTCTTCTATTTCGTTCATTTTTATTTTTAAAGCTAATTACACCTGACAATAAACGGAAAGAACAGAAATGGGTCACACAATAACCCCACAATAACCAGTTCCATTAGCCCAGCGCGATTTCTTACACATTTCACGATGTCTGCTGCCTGAGACGCTTCCTTTAAAACGCGACGCTACGGAGGAAATCGGACAAACTCGGGAAGCTGCCTAAATTAATATTCGAGACATTCCTGGAACTTGGTCGCCAACTTCGCGGAAGTGAATCCGTCGGTAAGTTGTCCGATCGAATATTCCGTCTCGTTAATAAGTTACAATTTTGCCTATCCTTCTTGGAATTCCTCCAAAATTTCTCCTGCGATAGAGATCGATCAAGGACTGAAATTAGGGACGAGGACGAAAGGGCCTGCACCGGTGGGTCGCGTCACTCGTCGTTAATGGGAAATTAATTCACGGGAGATCATCTCGGGTTAAGACTCCCGATATAGAAATCGGATCAACGACCATTTGAGGCATTCCTTTATCCTTTCACGAGTGGCGGAGATTGGCGACGGTGCACGGGCCGGATCGATAATGGGATTCGATCAAAGACGGCGAGATTGAGGCCACCGGGGATAGTAAACGATCTCCTGGACCGGTGAACGAGTTATTTTTCATCGCGCATCAAAATATTCTCTCGACGGCACTCAGATCGCTGACCTCTTGGCTCTTTTACGAGATGCCACGACCAGGACGGGATGAAAGCGCCGTGGAGGGTATTGGATCGAGATAATGCTTTATTCCGGCTCTGATAAGCTGTGATAGGTTCGTCATTGATACGACCCTACGACAATGCCGAGCTGGATGGGTAGAGTGGATCTCGCACGATGACGTCCACGTCTATATATGTAGATCTCCGTGAAATTCTCACCTGTTCGATGACTAATACGAAATCGATATTGCGTTCGCAGTATGGAATTAGGAAAAGGTTAAGTAAGGAGAAATAGGAGAGAGAGAGAGAGAGAGAGAGAGAGAGCGAGAGAGAGAGAGAGAGGGAGAGAGGGGGGAAGTAGAAGAGGGAGCGTTACAGATCCTCCGATGTTCATAGAGGCGAGTTTCCATTGAAAGGCGGAACACGTGTCCGTAGCCTGTAGGCTCAGCTCAGGTCAGCCGATACGGGGATCTCTCACAAGGTGCCATAAACCACCATAAAGAAGAGAACGATACTTGGCCGAGGTCTTCGACGCTCAATGATCCCCGAGAGGCTATTATTATACTCGTAGTAAGTCGGGCTGACCAGATGCTAAGACTCTTCCGTTCTGTCCTCGACTTCTCGTTCGCCGGTATGAATTTCATTCACAAGATCCTCCAGTGGCTTCTCGAGTCGCTTCATTGTGGCACTCGAGTACCTGTAACCTAGAAGCCCGGTGAACACCCACCGTCGCGTCCTCGCCGGCCTACACCTCCGGGGAAACGTAAAATTCAAATTTCCTGCACGGAAGGAGGCTGCTCCGAAGGTGCCCAGACTCTCATTGAAGAATACTGAAAAGTGCGCCGAGCACAATGATCAAATGGCAAATGGAAGGAGTCACAGGAGAAAACGAAGAGATATCCTTACACCGGCCATTCATGAGCAACAGGGCCCCCCCTTCTCCTCCGCACCTCTTCCACTCCAGAATGTTTTCTTGCTCGGCGATCCCAGCGCGAAAGCCAAGGGCCTCTTCTAGGTTCATTCAGAGCTCGCGAGGATGAATGGAGAGCCGTGCAGTTCACTCGTAGGCGTTCGATGGAGCAATGTCAATCGTGAAGTGCCTAAGCTCCGCGGGGTGTCCGTCGAAAAAGTCAATTCTCCTCGAGCAACGGTGGAAGGGGTCAGGTGCTTGCGGGAAGGACACTTGAGGATTCACCCCTTTCGTGGAGTTATTGGACTGCGCCGAAGTTCGCAGCGATTTATATCGACGAATTCATTTAATTAGTGTCTAAAGCACATTTAGAGGCACATAAGTTGGTTTGTAGGTTATAATCGCGTTGTTGCGATGCCACTCCTTTGTGTCTTGTTAAACCGGAATTACATTTTTAGAATTGGATTAGACGACTTAATTTTTTTTTTTTTTTAGATGATAGTAGGATCGGTCTACTAGACCATAACTGGAACGCTCTCTCGAAATTTTGCTATTGCTTAGAATGAGAGAAGAAAATAAGAAACTCTCATTTTTCAACTTTTTTATCTGTGCCTGTAACAACAATTATCTTATATGCATGCTGAAAATTGGAAATGTTTGAAAATGATCTTTGACATTTTCGACCAATAAGTGTTGGAAATCTCCAATTTTAAAAATCTTTTAACGCTTGTAACTCGACTTGGCGTTAACCGATCCCGATGGAATTTTCAGTCTACAAAACACATCTTTTAATTTTTGATTATAGGTTCAGCCAAAAAAGTGAAAAGGCGTGTGTTTTTTATTTTCTTTTAGTCATTCTACGCAAGAGCAAAATTTTAAAAATGCATTCAGTTATGATCTAGTAGACTGGTCCCTCTACCATAAAAAAATTCAAGTTGTTTAATCCAGTTTTAAAGAAATATTAAAAGGCATTCGAATACTTTCGCTACAGACTATAGTTGAAACGCTCTATTGCAAAACTGTGCTAATGGTTTACCTAAGATTGGAAATATTGATTAAGTCAAGCATAGAGTCCTGGTTTGATTAAACACTTTATAACACAGTTCAATATATTATTCACACGGTATCGCTTACAGGAAACAGAGTGATGGTTTGACCGCTGACGTCAGACATGTACACGGTAAACAAGGTACGCAGTGACAATCGTACGTGTGATGTCGTGATTAGTATTACATTTCAATATCTAACACCTACACGCTTGGTGCTTACAGCATTACATCGTCTTCTTACGCAATATCCGACATCTAAAATGATCTACATGGACTGCGAAATCATGCTATACTGTTGACTCAATTTAAACCCAAATGCGTTTAGACCCTTATATATCGGTTAACATTCAATTATTTTCTTCAAAATCTTTGTATAGTCCATAAGAGTTCGGGAGCTCACACATATCAATGATTTCAATGACTTTGTAATAGAGTAAGCACAAGCAACATGGAATAATACGTAGGGAAGACCAAAATCCTTAAATAAAGATATCCTGATGCATAACCAACAAACAAAGTACATTTCATAAGTAATTACTTATCAAAACAATCAGCGAACGACATTCAAAGGTGTCTAACAATATAAGTGAGAAATAATAAAAAGTTAAAATCGTACAAACACCATCAATTATTTACTAAGCTTGATATCGGTCGCCGTATTAACAAAATCAAGAATGTTTCTCTTTCTCCAAGCATTCATTTTTGTATCTGCGACCTCGAGTGACCTTGAGTTGATGAAATTATTACTGGTGCAGAGAATTTCTACCGTTTCTATCTTTCCTGTAGATAGAATTGCATTCGCTGAATTTTACGGCGAATGGTTCAGAAGGCCAGCTAATATTCTCGCAAAGAAGTTACCGCGGCAGGACGCGCTCCCATGCCGGAAATAAAAGAGGAAAATTAATTTTAGAGTAATTAATACGCCTGCCCTTCGTAAGATTTCTGCCGGGGAGCGAACGCAGAACGGAAATGAATCGAAGGATAGGACGAGGGAGGAGTTGACGCAGTCGCGTCACCTTCGAGGATTTGAAATGAAAAGGAAAGAAAAAAAGGAGTGGGAAAATTTGTGACGAGGTGCGGGACGAGGGTGCGGGACGAGGGTGCGGAGCGAGGGTGAAGGTAAGGATAGACGATAACCGACGTGGTATCGAGGACTCGGCACTCGGCACTGACTGACTCTTTTGCACCGTGAACTGCCTGTTTCCTTTCAGAAACGGTTTCCTTTTGTGTGCGCGCGTGCGAGTAGTTGCGCCAGAAACTTCCCTTTCTGTGGCAAATCTTTTCACAACACCGGTTCCGTTATAATTTGAGAAACGCTTTGGCAGCTCGTATAAGAATATATTGTACGCAATTTCAGAAAAATTTCAAGTGTCAAGCGTAACGGCGACGCTCAAGACTCGTAAAAATCAACTCCGCGCATCATTTTTATTTTGGTTATTTGATGCGATAAGTTGCGTTTATAAATTTTTGTCATCTTGATTTTGTACAAACAACACTAGTGAATTCATAACTATATTTTTCCTTCGAATATTCGTCTAGCTTTTTATACATGTGGTATTAACACAGTGCTCATTTTAATAAAAAAAAGATTGCATTAATTGCTACAATAATTATTTGACCGCATATTTTATTTATTTACGGCAAAATTAGCTGAAGTTGAAAGAATTTAAAAATATCAGTGTATCATTCTTAATTTATTAAAATGCTTGAAGAAAAAATGAATTTTCTATTTGCTTCCTATTTCTTGAAATTGACGCAGACAATTTTTATTTTGTATAAAAATCCGCTGTCTGGTAATTATATACACAACAATTTCCTGTCCATATTTTTCATAAATGCTTAGCGTCTGTTGTTTAATGATTATTATTATATTTTCGAAGTCGATAAAGGAACTTGATGATAACAACGCGTCATCGCTTATCACACAGGCGCCGTGAACGATGTGTGGGCGCATCGTTATTTTGCACCCGTGACATTGTACCTGTATGATCAAGCCGCGTGAAGGCCGTGCGACGACGGCACACCTTATCACCTTTCACCTTGTATATCGCTGATCTGTCGGGCACCCGTCTTAATAGAGGCGAGATTTATTTTCATTACTTGATGAAAGAGCAGCAAGTATTTTTAGGAAAGACCTACAATATGAATATTTCGTTGCCGCTGCGGCTCTGAAAAATGCTGTACGAAAGCACTTTCGCGACGAGACTTTATTCCTGCTTTTTGTCCTTTGCATTAACGGTTCAAAGGAATCCTCTTGCTCATCATAAATTCTTTTCGGGCGCCTTGTTCTTACAAGACATAGTCTGCATTGTCGCGGAAGATACGAAATTTAGCATATCACGGCGCAGAAGATGTACCGAGCGCAGAGGTTGCTCTGAAAGCGTTCTGTTTTATTCATGGTAATAAATCCGGTGGAGAAATTTATTGTAACAGTTATTACAACAATAATATTATCGAGCGCTGCTCGCATTTTTCATTAAAAATCTTAGTTCGCCGTTTTAAAACTTTATTTTCATCATTCTGTTGCAGTTTCTATTTGCCAATAATTATTTAACGTAATATGGCCGGAGGGATTGCTATTTTCAGTTTGTTAAGCTGTTAATGGCTTTTTGGTCGGAGTAATCGGAGCGTGGAAATTCGGAAACACACGTGAGGATTATTAACGCATCCGTTTCCAACAAAATAGCGGGTGGTGACCATGAAATCGAGGTCGTTAAAGATGATCTTAATAATCAGAAGCACTGTGATTAAACGCGTAGCCCGAACGTGTAGCCCGAACGTGGCGTATTGTTAAACGAACTGAGCGTGAACCAAGCTGTCGAATTCGAAAACCCGGATAGCGAGCGTTAAGTTTACCCTCGCAACTTTATAGGCCAGCGACGCGTAATTTAGATAAACGGATATCACGATAACTAGCCTGACCTCACTCACGGCAACCACGTCTGTGTTTCATAGAAATTATTTCGCCTCGTAGATGCTGATCGCATCGATTTACCATACGCTGCTAAACGAAAGCGCAAGATATTCCGAAAACGATCAAGGCTTCATATTAATTAATAATATTGATAAATATTGCTGTTTAATATATATCACTGCTTTTGATTTATTCAAAATCACGCTTTTAAACTCCAAATAATAGGAACATCTCCAAACTCCTAAAAATGTTTTTGCTAGGCGAAGGAAAATACTAAATCAGTGTTAATATAACCGCATAAAAATTCGCGATAAGGAAACTGACAAATCTGGCAAGGATCGTCGGGAATTTCGAGGCGATAAAAGCGGCTGTTGTCGAGATCATTAAATACAAATTTGGGGGGACCAGTTTATGAGGCCCTAATTTTATTAGCAACGTAACCGAGGAGATCTTCTGTTAGCCAGTCCCGCCGGCACACTTTCTCAGTCGTAAATTTTTATTTGTCAGAATTTCTTAAGCCCTGCGGGTGATAACCTGGCATGCTCGCCCGCAGGTTCCCCTTCAATTCTTGGGGCAAAAGAACGCTTCGTGAAAAATCTTGTGAAAAATCTTAAAGGTCCATGCAGCTTTTTGTCGTCCGTGAACAAATTGTTATATTCACCGCCACCAGAATTTGCATCTCTTTTCCACACCGTCTGGTAAAAAGTAAAAATTTTACGAAACTCGGCATTTTTTAAAGTTTAACTAAGCTCATGAGGTTCCTTGTATGTAACCGTTGCGCTATAATAAAAGTGGTGAAAGAACTTAATAAATTCAGTCTTCTCGTTCTTATGAAGGAACAAACGTCAGTCATATTTAGAACTCCGTTGGTTTATTATTAATGATTTCCTTAATGGGATGAGACAATTTTTGCTTCCCGTATATCTGCATTTATTTTCAGTCCTAGATTTTGATAACAGGAGAATC
>CM052164.1:11685492-11722620 GCA_028455555.1 Augochlorella aurata
TGTATAGGTCACCAACTGCACACGCTACCTTATGTCATCATTCGTCTTCGAAAGGTTAACGGAAGCTCTCGTTCTCGTCGCATGGAAAAATAAAGAATGTAGAGCTTAAAAGTTGCCTCGACTTATTCTTCAGCTTTTCCAAATGGAAATGTCAAGACAGATTTTTTCGGTCTTAAATTTTTATTTATCAGACTTCCAGAAGCCCGCCAGAGGTTCGCGTTCCACCACTCCGAAAGTTCACACTGATTGGCGGAAATTCGTGCGAAAGTTCTTAGCCTCGCTGCAACCTCAAAGCACAGTATCGATATATTTAGTGTTTGATGTTTCATGCGCTGGTACTTTTATAAACACCCGAATCCCTAAACACCTGCGCGCTTTGTCGACCTGAAAGATTCTCTTCCTGCGACGTTTGCACGTACAGATTCTCTTTGAACAATGAGAACAAAGAGCTTACGTTACAAAATTAATGAATACATTTCCCGGTTGATTCCGAGAACAAATACTTCTGTGAAGCATTTTAGTCAATATTTCCATATGAACTTAATGTAGATTTTTTCGTAGAATGTATTAATAATTTAGAATTCCTGCTTTTTGTTCCACGACATGATAGATTTCGTAACATGTTGAGAACATTGTTAAGGTATGATGAAAGATATTTCGATTATAAAACTCGTAGACAAAAAATATTTCGCACGAAGATTCGTAAATCAATTTTCTGTTTATGGACCTATAACGTATTAAAATCTGTAAAATGCACAAAGGTTCCATTCTTTGCACTGAAATAGTGAGGTACCGCTAGAAATTGCTAGATCGCTTTTTAAAGTAATCTTGACATTATTCAATTGGTTTACATTTTATAAGTTGTTAAAAATGTAAGTAATGTGCGAGCAAGTGAGTTCAATTTTATATATAAAAAATACAAAAATTAATGCAGAATCACAATATTATTATGCCATCACAATTTGGAAGAAATAGTTCAGTTTCGAAGACAAGCTTTATTATACGACGGATGATTTTAATGCCATAGAATACATTCAACACCTGTATACTAAAAATGTGGTAAGTAATTTTGTATTTAATATATTTTATTGAAATTTTTGGGACCTTCTTCCAAAGTTTTGCTCTCTTTTCAATTATAATCGAAATTTACTTCACTTTCTCCTGAAGTCAAATTTCAATGTTGTTCACAATTTTCACCTAAATTTATTCAACTTTTTTCCCATTTTATATTCCATTTCATCATGAATTTACTTTTTCCAAATGGATATTAATATTTTTGCTTGTAATTTCAAACGTCATGGAAACTTACGCTCCTTCTGCTGCAGTTAATTCTCTTCTAATGCTGCCTCTCTCCTCATGCTGCCTCTTCCCTCCGCTGCTACTTTTCTTTCCTGTTACAGCTATTTCTCCCCTACTTAAGTTTATTTCTTCCAACTTCGAATGTCATTATTAGGTCAGCTTCAGGACAGATTTAGGACAGTTTTACGGGACATTTACGACAAATATAGTTCAGTTTCAAGGGATATTTCGGGCAGATTCAGGGCAGTTTTCGGGAAGTTTCAGCGCAGATTTAGTGCAGTTTTAGAATAAGTTGAAGTTGAAGTTGAAGTTGAAGTTGCGGTTGCGGCTGTGGTTGCAGTTTAAGTTGTAGTTGTAGTTGAAGTTGCGGTTGCGGTTGCGGTTGCGGCTGTGGTTGCAGTTTAAGTTGCAGTTGCAGTTGCAGTTGTAGTTGTAGTTGTTGTTAATGTTAATGTTAAAGTTGATCTTGAAGGTAAAAGTCGAAGTCGAAGTCGAAGTTACAGTTGAAGTTGAAGTTGAATTTGAAGTTGAAGTGATGTGAAGTTGATGTTGAAGTACCCTAAAAATACCCCAAAACTGCCTGAGAACTACCCTAAAACTGCACTCTAATTGTCCTTTAAGTACCCCAAAACCGCACTGAAACTGTCTTAAACTACGTCTTCCCTAATTCTGTTCTAAATGAACGAAATTTTTAGGAGAAAGTGGACAATATTTCGATAATAACTGAAAAGAAAATAAAATTCGTTTAATTTAGAAGAAGATAACATCCGTTGAAGTCAATATCGGAATAATTCCTAAAATGCTTAAATACCTCTAAATATCTAAAATACAAAACAAAGATTATAAATAAAAGATTACAGAACTGGATCAAAGGCCAGTAGTCATTAGGTCATTCCGAAGGTTCACCTTGATCAGAACATTTCTGCAAATGGACCGGTTAAAACTATTTTCGGATAACCCAGTATCACAAACCTTCGAGGCTCAACCCGAACCCAAGAAAAATTCCTGATCCGATCCGAACCCGAAATATTGGTCACCCGCCCTTCCCTAACCGATACGTATATCTGAATATCGTAAAAAGTGTATTGCTTCCATTCGTAGAAGAATACATGCCTCAAGAATGGGTCTATCAAGCGGATAACGATCCAAAATACTGTAAAAGTGGTCAAAATATTTTTGGGCAATACAATATTCATGTGGTGAAGTGGTGGCCGGTACAATCTGCAGACCTCGATCCAACCAAAATGCTGTGTATTGATGTAGAAGAACGTGTAAAAGAACGAAAACCAAAAAATATCGAAGAGCTATTTATTACTATACATGAAGCATGAAATTCGCTACTCGTTGGTAGATGTGCGAAACTTATCGAATCCATAAGGGCCTACAAACGATATATTAATATGCTACATTCTATATCCAAAGAAACTTGTGAAAATACAGAAATTTTCATATATATTGTTAAGTATTTGTCCGCATCAATTTTGAGATCTACGCGCAAAAATGCAAGAACCGTTTTAATTATAGTAAATTTAAAAAAAAACATTTTGTTACTTTCTTATGTATATTGAAAACTTCTAAAAAGTATAATTAAAATTTTCTGTACTTGCTTCATATATAAATATACAATCCATAATATTTAATTTCACTAACTGTACCTAAGTATATGCCCGCCACTGTATGTGTTCAATTTTCAGAAAAACACTAATAAATATATGTTATAATGCGTAGAATAAAACGAGAATTACCGTTTCCTGATCAAAAGCGCGAGTAGGCAAACGATGAAATTTTACGAAAGACTTATATTCACGTGGTTGAAGAATGCACGATTGTAATGTGGCCGTTCAGTAGGCGGTAGGATACAGCGACGTAAACAAAAGCTCACATTGGCACCTAGCGGCGGTATTTACGGCGAACCTTTTGCGGCAGACAAGTTATTCGCGATAAATGCGGCCGTCGTGGGCGTACTTCCAGGAAAATTAATTCGACACAACATACGCCCTACGTATTACCGGAAGAACCATTTCCTTCCTTCCAACTTGCCGGCGCACCTGAGCATCTTTAAGGCGAACCGCAACATTGGCTGACTCCTAGAAAATAACATATATTAAATTGTAGTCGACAATTGTGGCAAGGCGGAAGCAATTAGTCTGGATACAGCTAAGACCAAGAACATCTGGAATATGTTACGAGAAATCTTTCCGACCAGCTTGATAAATTGTAACCACCCTCGAGCTCTCGATACTTGTTGTAGTTCTACTATACACCATAGATCGAAATTCGAAATGAAGCTCCACGGACGTAAAACATTATTTCCTGGCAAAGTGTTTGCTGCTCTGAAATGTTCTGACCTAATTCCAACCATTATTAATTTGAAGATCTTTCGAACGAATTCGTGACTATAGATGTCAACGAGAGGAAACTTGACGAATAGATACAAACAGATATAAATAAATAGTGTTTTTATGAATATGCATTTTAGCTCTTTTACTTCGGTTTCCCTGTTATCGTTTTTATATACAGGTAACCCTCCTACATTTTTGATACTGTGGCTTTAATAATGTTACTACTGGACTACGAATATTTATGTAAAAAAACAATGTTATGCATTAGTTGCAAGAAAAAAGGACTGCGCCAACATTTATTCCCGTCTTGAATAATTTCAGCGAGTTCGAAATTATATAATCAAATTGTTAAACTTTCGTAATAGAGCTTTGTGTTTCACCTACTCGTTTTTGTTATTAACGCATAAAGATCCGTAGTCTGGTGATCCATAAACAGAACTGTTTACACGATTACTAAGTGCATTGTTTTCTACTATTTCATTGGTTTCCGTTAGTCTTTAAGCACACGATAAAATTTCAAAGGAGTCACTTAAAGCGATATTTAAACCGGATTCGATGGGTTTCAATGCAACCGGCTGCGTTCGGTCCTGAACCGAGGAATTAATATCGCATCATCGTAGATTCATTACGCTAAGAACCCGCAGATTCATCGAATAGCACCGCAGCCAGTCCGCTACATACGTATGTATTCATCCGTCTCGAAAACTAATAATTCCACGATCGTTACATACGGACGTAGTTGGCGCAGCCCCAGTTGGTGGCCGCATTAATCTTCTAGCGGAACTTTGCAACCTTAATAAACGCGTGATATGACAGTTTCGGCGTTACAGGGCAAATCCATTGTCTGAGTTCCGTCGTGGAGTGCCTCGTTACATTTTCCCTCGCGTCGGGTCCCGTTCTCGGGACAGATTCGGGAACCCCGGTGCCACAATTACGAACCTAAAGACATCGCTCCCGACGCGACGCGCCGTTCTCAACCCGGAACTGCTATGTATTCAAACGGCGACCGTTTAATTATTTACGAGATCTCGGATCGTTCCTCGGATCCTCTGGAACACTTTCTTGTAGACAATTAAATAATCCTCCTAACTGGAGACGACAAGTTGACTCGACATTTGTATGTATTATACGTATTATTCCTAATTAGATAAATGATTCTCTTACATCCTATTATCAAATTTGCTGTGAATCAAGTTGTTTTTATGTAGATTACAACATTTTCGTAATAACGATTTTATTTGCTAAAACGTTGAAAATAATGTAAAAATGTCCCGAAATTCTTTTATTCTCGTTACAGTTTCGTATTTGATTTATTTATCTTTCTCGTAGGTGCATAAAATTCGCAGTCCGGTAATATGAAATATACGTATAGGACGTGTTCTAACTGAATATCGCAGATTACGAAATCGTTTGCATAAGCAAAAGAATGGTAAACTTCATTTTTTACAAAAATGCTTCGATAAAATCTGCTAGAAATACGAAAATATATTATATACCAGCGTAGGTATTGCAACATATCAATCTCCAAACCATATTTTATAAAATCTGACTGGAAGCACTCCAAGTACACTAAGTGATTAACATCGATTCGGTTCCATTTCCAAATCTGTAGACATAGGTACAATGGGGAGCACAGTTGAGATAAAAGATAAAAAGAAATAAAAATTTCGATGAAATTTTCAGCATGTATATAAGTTACCAAGAAGTACCAAATGCATTTTTTAATTTCCATTATAGGCTCAGATAAAAAAGTGTAGAAACGACAGTCCTTTTACATTTCTTTTATTCCAAATAATAGTAAAATTTTTAAAAAAGGTATTTCTGTCATTGTACAATGAACTAGTCTCTCTCTAACATTTACAGACAAATTCAAGATATTTAAACCAGTTTTAAAAAAGTTATGCCATCTTCAAAATCTTGACTCTGGCGATCTTCATCACCTATTTCGCAAAATATCATCTGCATCAGAATGTCAGCAGAATTCATTCGCTTCACAAGGTGTGCGACTTAGAATCGTCTTTTTGTCATCGTTCGCTGTCATCGATCTCGCACAGTCGTGCTTCCATAAGTAAACAGGACATAAAAAAACGTGTAATTTCGTTGTAGTTGCGTGCAGCTGACGGCGATCGTTCGTGTACGAAATCGGGCGTTTTTAAGTACGTGCACACCGCCACTCGTCCGAATGACGCATGATATATCATAATTTTGTAACTGGTCCGAAAAAATAAAGAAGAAGCGGCGAAGGGAGCAGAGAGGGAGAGGGGTGCGCGGCGTTGCCGATGGGGGAAATATTGAATATGTTTCGTGTATTCATAACCCGACAATGGACACTTGAACCTGCCTTGTTAGATGGGAGCAGTGAAGCGAGAAACTGGGTGGACCCGGCATCTATAGGTCGTTCCAGGATCCGTTGGGTGTTATTGATGGTCCTGCGAACGAGGGCAACCGAGCTTCTCGTTCCAGAACCAAATCGTTTGACGGATATGTCGCGATAACAAGGTACTCTTGTCAGCGAAAGGATTTCACGACATGTGAAGTACGTTCGTCGGATTCAAGTTGATCTCCTTCAGGGCTGCTGAAGAAAGAACAATCGGAAAGCATCTCGTCTTTAATCGAGAAAAATGCCACTGATTATTCAAGTTTTAAGAACCTGTAAACAATAATATGTCTCGTAAAGATAACCACAATTAGAGACACCCTGTATATAATGAAACTAATTTTTGGTTAATCCGTTCGTTCAGTGTCAGTTACAATTTATTCTTGCATTTCGATATGATATTCATCGTGCAATATTGACTTGCGTGCTCAATTTCAATTTTCGGTTATCTCTGTTGGTATTGAAAATATAATTGTTCTATCCAGTTTTGCTCATTTCGGTAATTGAATATTCTCCGTTTATTATGGAACGCAAATTACAATTGGTTATAATCTACTCGAAGCGGAACGAATGAAAGTGATTATCGCAGCTACAGTGTTGCGTAATTGTATTTGAAATTGAACATGTTTGTAAGCTCCGAAACCGCTAACGAGATTCGTAACCCAGATGATTTTCTCCAGCATGGTAACATTTTGCGTTGGAACAAGTATACTCGTAGAAACTAGCTAACTGGTTAAGTTAACACTTTCACGATCGCGCAGAGAACCTCAAAAATTGTTATTAACTATATAATTATAAATTAAAGCTTATTATTCAATTAAATGAAAATTGGAATGCAAACTTATATGGCATCGATTACTTCTTCAACATTCATACCTCTTGCAAATCTCAGTAAAATTAAGAAATTATAATGTTAAACGTTAATTTTTAAAAATTAAATTTTGAACAATTCTGTTAGCCATGTATAGCTAACACGACAGTTTACATGTTAACAGAGTTTAATTAAAAGTGTGTTTTATAATGGAAGAGATAGTACTCAATGAATTGAATTCAGATCAAGACCGATCGACAACAACAAAAAGTGATTTCTCTATTTGATCATGAAGCGACTTCATTTCAAACGGGGAGATCTCCCCGTTCGGTTGACTAAGTGTTAAGCACATAAATAAATGTTGTTAATAAAATTAAAAAATGAAATCTTTCATTGAAATTAAATTCTATATTATAACAGCCACGCATGACTTTTCAAAGAGTTTACAACAGTTAACTGGTTAAATAATCCTTTCAGCAATTATATTTTCCAGAAGTAATGATAACTTTCCGTTCACATTACTAAGTCACGATCGTTTGAAAAGATTACGGTGCGAAGATACCAAATCCGCCGACAGCCAGCATCCGATGCCAGTTGAGAGGGGATCTAATTAAAAAGTAGAGAAACCTGTCGCAGTGAACTGTCAGCGGAACGTCGCGCAGCGGCAACAAAATAATTCGCGTCGCGCGCAGTAAATTTGCTCGACGTGCTCATCATTTTTTGATCCGAATAGATTCAGTTCCCCTCGGCACGATTATTCTGTTCTCCAGATCGCGTGGCGAGCCGTGCTAGGTATTCGACAGTGCCGCTGTCATTTGCCAGGCATCCGGGAAATTAAACGCGGCACCGAGTGACGCGGCGTCACCGTCACCCCTGACGGGGATGAATTTAATTCTTAATTAAACTACGAAACGAAAAGTCCGATTCGCCACGGCCGCTGGGCGACCCTTCTCGATTTTATGGGGCGCACCTGCACGGCCCCGTACACCGGCCCGTTCCCCGATCACGACGCTCATGCCACGTGGAATCCGTAGAACATTAAAGCGCATACCGGCCGAAAACAAATACGCGTCCACCCCGGACGAGTCCTCGAACCGTAGGCAATATGTGTCCTCGACCCTAAACTGTCGACTTGAAAAAAGATGAGGCGACGCGTTCGATCTATGCACACCTCTTCAGCGATGCAATGGCGCGGCACTTTGGATCCCTTCCCACCCCTATGTACACGATAATGCACGCCATGCAGTGCGCCAAACAGCGACTCTACACTAGTGGTCGAAATCTTGACATTTACCGAATATTAAAACTGACTGGCGTGCGTTGCTTTATCAGAATACCACGGCTGAATTTATTTAAATTGTTTACCATTTCTAGTTACTACATAATCGGTTTCACATTTTTTGTTTTAAAATGACTAAAATTATAAAGACATATGTACAGAAAATAATTAAATATTTTCATTATATTAAATGATTTTGTATTATAATTAATATAAAAGGTTGAATTATTTTCTATATATAAGACTTCATAATTTTAGCAATTTTGAAGTAAAAAATGTAAAGCTAGTTATTTTTTCCGGCATTATATTGTTAACACTTCACCTAATGGCAAAGTTCGAGCCATACTTACTTAAGAAGTTTTTAACTGTAAATGTGTTAAGTTGATCAGTGAGTTATCTAAATAATAATCTTTTATTGCATCCATATTGGGTGTACAAATGAATAATTCAAACTTTTGTAAATAGTAATTAATTCAACCCTTACCACGAAGGCTTAAAAGTTGTTAAATAGAATTGTGCATAAGGTCATACTTGTACGGACTTCAAAATCACTTGTTCCTTTTGTGTTTCTACTACTGTGTAATGTTGACATGTAATTGCGATAAATGATAATCAGTTTGATATAAAAACGAACATACCTAGACGTAAAATGTATTGAGGTTAGTAGACTCGAGAATAGACGGTTATAACCTTATCAGGCGTTGTATATTCTGAAATAGTTATTCGTTAAATGATTATTGACAATTCATTGCAATTGTTAAGCGAAACGACAATCGAGAGTCCGCTGAATTTATACAGATTCGACGCCACTGGTTTCGGAATACCAAAACGCAGGGTTGTTCTCGCACCCTCTAGCCGACGCACGTGCGCGACCGTCGAATTCGACGTGGTTCTGGTTTCGAATGTGTCCTACAATAACGCATGTTAATAAGCATTAATGGCCGTTATATATGGTCGGTCTGTTTATATTGGAGATCAGTTATCGAATATTGCTTTACACGATACACAACGAATACCGTGTTAGTTGAATCGACACCCGATCGGTTTGATCTCAATTTTACAGATATAAGTCACGTGCAAATAATAGTAGGTGCGCGGAAACGAGAGAAACGCGTCGGTGAATTGAAAAATACCAAAAAATAGGAGAAACAAAAATATGTGTGTACGAAAAACTGGGCCACCGGTCGAGAGAAAAATGAAGAATGTTAAAGTAGTGAAACCGGTTACTGTGGGCTGGCCGACACTTTTGATTTGTTTACTTGTGTAATTAACTTTATATTTATAAAATAGGACATTTAACATTGTTTGATTAAAAAATAAACAAAATAAAAGAATAAAAAAAAATAAAAGACGACACAGCAATTGGACACCCCACAGTAACCAGCTTCACTACCCTATATGTAGTCGAAATCGTTTAAACGATTTCGATGTTTATGCGTCAAGCGACGATTACGAGTGACAAGAAATCACAAAGATATGTTTGCCGGTAGGGTAGGCACGTCTAGAGGTAAGAAAAAAATTAATGATCCTCCGGTAATTCGTCGGATGACCGCGTACCTCTGTCGCGACGGAAATGGAGTCGTCATCGATTAACACTCGCTACGACAAATTCGTATTAATGATCAGGCAACTTTCTCTCTGATCAACTTTTGCATACTCATCCCCGGCACAATGAGACCTAACAGTTGGGTCTGCAGTCGGCACGAGTTTCTTTCATTGTCGATTCCGAATCGGTCGGACATCATATGTTGGAAAGATGGCCCGTCGCGCGTCTGTCATGCAGATTCGAATGGCAGACGAGTCGATCGCGGATGCAACATGCTCGCCCATCTGTAATTAATTTACCCCGGGTTTATTAGCCGTGTCAACGCTGCGAGAGACACTCGAATTTGCATGTTTCTTTCTCCTCGATGAAATTAACGTGGCCGTCGAAATCATTTAAGTGTTTATCGTTTGATCGATAATTATTGAACAGTGTTGAGAAATTTCTTACTTGAGTAGTAAATAATAAATAATAAATTGTGGTATGATTTCAATGAAGGTTTGAATAATGTCAACAATAATTTAGTTGTTATTTCTTATTTGCAAATGCAGTTTTAATTTTTACTTATTTACTTGAAAACCAAATATGTAGTAGTTCTTTGATTTTATGAGCTTTATTTTATACAATGAAAAATTCTTTAGTAAATAATGTAGAATTAGTATATGTAGAAATATAGAAATAATGTAAAAATTGATTAGAAATGGATATAGTTATTTTTCAATAGACAGATGCTGGAAAGAATGTATTGTTCACATCCGCTTTCAAAACTTCTCGCTTTTCGAACGTTGTTGACATTCTATTACATTTTGGCATATTCATCATTGTCGCCAAAAAAGATTTTCGCTCTACCGCAGGAGTATTAAAAGTTCTCATTAAAAATTTTTTAAAGAGATTTCCTGAAGAGAAACACAGCAAACAATTATTCGTTTTCGACATCAATTCGTTGCTAAAAAAAATACAAAATAAATTTATCCAAACGTAGCAGACAGTAATTCAAAAATTATGTGTAAATAAGAATTAACTTTATTATCTAAATAATGTGTATAGACTCGTTCAATTAACAAATAATTGATTTCTGTTCGTTATTTGAACTCGCGAATAACGAATCAAATTTTAGCTGTCAAAATCTCTTAAACTTTCTAACAGTTAAATGAAACGATTTTTGTATTGTCAGTGTTGCCAGAAAATGTTCGAACATTTTTCTGATTTTCTCAAACTTGTCGGTATTGAAACTGCAAATTCAGTCGGGGAAAAAACTTGCCAATGTTTCCGATATTTTCAAGAGAAATGTTTAAACTTTTCAGAAAAACTGTCTGTCTGCGCAATGTCAGTTTGATTTTCTGATTTCTTCCAAAATATTCAAAGGCCGCGATCAAAAAGGCCACGATCCACGGCCGACAGAATTTCCATGCATAGCGCAATGTTAAGAATGTCGGCATTATTCGACGAAAAATGAAATTTATAATCGAATAACATAATGCAGGCTTTAAACAAATTAACGAAACGATGTGGATTGTTTTCAGCTCTGAATAGTCCTTCACGCGTTCGAAAATTCCATCCTCGAGGGATTGTTTGTACGTTTCAAGCGTTCAAGCTGCGAGCAATCGATTTCAAATAATCTCGTGAAGCAACGTTCATGGAAGAAAATATGTCAAAAAGCCTAGCATAAGATAGAGGGCGTGTTTCTCGTGAATAATATCCTGAATCCATTATACCGGACTAGTTGCCAAGTGGAGTCTTTTGAGCGAGTACCACGTAATACCTTATAAAAAGACGATACTAAGAATAAAATGAAGAATAACATTTTTTTATTTAAGACTCCGTTTCCGAAAAAATTGAGTTTAAAAATTTATTACATTCGAATGCTCTTTCGATCAAACTACGCTTCATCGAGCGGCGTATAACATCGATTGCCCGTAACAGTATTCGAATATAATGAATTTTTAAATTCAATTTTCTCAAAAAAGAAGCCCCAAATCAAGAAATTTATTCCTTATTTTCTTCTCAGTTTTTTTATAAGGTATCACGTGGTAGCTGCTTGTACGTGTTACATATACAGGCCGGACGCTGTATTTATCATTTCAATATTCCATCGTTCTCGTGTATGTCCACAAGAATACTGACGTAGACTGTAGATTTTTCAGTAAATACGACATGCAAATTAGCTTAAAACGAAGTTGAATGAAACATTCAATTACTGTCTCACCACCGTTTCCTCGATGTTTATCCATGAAAGTCATAATTTTTATGTGTAAAGTGACATAAGTATTTAGTTTAGTGATGCAACTCTTGTATACTTAAATAGTTCTTCTTGAACTAGAAATTTAATTAGTATACTGAGAATTTTACCAATATTTCTTTCAGATTAGATCAGATTTATTTCTGATTTCTTCTTTCACAATTGAAGGATTTGTAACAATAAGGATAGATATGTTGTTTTAACCAAGTAAAAGTTATGGTGATAGCACTGTCATTTAATCGTTTTGTTAACCATTTGCACTCAGATGTTCCCACTCAAGGAGCACAACAAAACTGCTGATAATTATGTTACTTTGAAAATTAGCAATTTTTGTTTCATAAAATCTGTATCGATACGAAGTTTCATCTTTATTTGAACGATTTAATTATTTCCAATGCTCTATCTTCTTACATATTTTTTAAAGAGTTACTTTTTACGGTAAAACTCTATTTACGCAAACGAAATTTTCATCAATGCCCGGTATTGCGAATCCTAGTTGAGTTCCTATCTCATTTAGTACGAAACGTCATTTCAATTATACAAAAGTCAATTATATCATGCGCTCTCAGCTACTGCTATAATCCGAGGACTAAGCAAGTCGTATGATTGAATCCTCTTATCTGAACATGAAATCTAATTATTTCAATGCAAAGTTGCAAGTAGTGAGAACAGTAAAACGACTCCTATTACACGTATGAATTACCTAATTATATAAATTGCTTCGACGATAAATGGAGTTTTACTGTACTGTGAGAATAATCGAGTTTTAGATAATTCAAAGAAATGCGAAGTTATAACCCTTTGCACTTGAATGGTGACAATTAAAAATTATCATGTTGCAATTAAAAACTTGAAGTATGTTATATTTATAAGACTTTTTTAATGAGAATTTCTGATAATGTTAAAATTATTTTTAAACGTGAATTTTTGGTGGTGCCTTGATGTCGCTACTCGACAGCAAAGCGTTAAATATTATCAAGTAACCTTTAACTGTCTAGTGACCTGCTCCTATTGGCTACGCAGCTTGAATAATTCCGATAAGCACTTTAACAAGCACATCAAGTACCATCGATAGAAGGCAGCCCATTCCGGCATCAATTTAGGCCTATAATCCCTTGAAAACGAACCCACGCGTCTGTTTGCTACTCGTTATCTCCCGAGATTTTGGCTCTCGGGGACACTGCGCATCGTCAAATAGACAGGACTTTTGGCCGCGGTTTCCCGTGGGACGATGTGCAAACACTCTTACGCACGCAAACGAGCGTGTACGCGCGCACAATCAATCGCGGCCGGTGCACGCGTCTTCGGCTTTGTTGCACAATCAAGTGTCCCTCATTATTGTTAGCGGTTATTTGTCTGGCGAAGTAGTCAATGAGAAGTGATTTAGTAAACAAGTAGCATATTGCCGATGGCCGTTCGCTGAGCCGTGTGATTTAATATTGCGTGGTGGCCGACTGCGAGCGAGCGAATCGATTCGGCGACCGACATGTCGTACCTATCCGGCCGATTATTGCTGGGAACATGGGGAAGCTTCCCGATTTAAGTGCGCAAATGCTAAACGATTCACCGATACCAACCCCAACAGGCACACGTACTAGAGAGTTCGCTAGTTTTGGGACACGTAATCTGGCTCGTCAGCCATCCAGCTCGCTAATTGAAAACGGAGATAATTAACCGCTGACGGTCTCTTATTCGCCGGAAACTTCCTCCGCGTTTCGATAATTCGAATGTTTATCAATCATGTGAAGGCTTTCGAGTTTGTCGATATTATTTGCCGTTATTATTTATCAGTAGATTACGGATTTGTATTCACATTTTCACCTCGGCTTATTGTTTTATACATGTACTTGAATGAGGAAAACATTTCTTACAATGACTAGAAAAATGGAGTGACTATAAAACAATCATGCAATTTATCAATATGAACTTACATTTCGCAAACTTGTACCATAAATGAATTGAACGGTGTAAAAATTAAACGGAAAAAACAAGGCGATACGACAATGTAGCAGAAGGTAATATTTATTTTATTATAAATTGCGTTTACGAATTTAAACGCAAATAAAAGATATTTACACGATTTTACGTTTCCATACATTTCTGTTTTGATATAAAAATAATAAAAAAACAGCATTTTTTGTTAGAATATCTGTTACCGAAAGAGTAAACCTGGTATTTATCGACGTTCGTCGATTTCCCTAGATAGGTGAAAATTGAACGAATAATCGAAGAAATTGTAGGAATGATAAAAGTTCGGAAGTTTAACGGGAATCGTTAAATGTAATTACAATGCAGCGGAATACTTGCGCAACCCATCTTGATCATTTAATGAGCTTGGAGTGATTGGATTGGGATGGTGGAATTTGGTTAACAACTTTACCGCGAGAGCCGGTGAACAAGCCTGTTGACTCACACTGACACATCTAATTGGCGAAGTTAAGCCTCGACGTGAGAATTAAGTTTCAAGACCAGTTCTGATTTCCACGTGTACGCTTTAGGAGCTCTCGATAAGAGAATATAGTAATGCGAATTTCCGACTGACTGTTAAGGTTGTTTTGGTAATAGTTAGACTGCGGATCTTTGCGCCAAATGAAAACGTGTTTCCTCTTTAAACGCTTAGCACTAGGTTCAAAATGGTGTAAGAATCCTCTTAGATTCTTCCAGCGTCTTTGCAGTTTTGCATTTGACCTGTTCATTTATCTCAAGAATGCATGAAATCCGTATTCTAATGATAACACATGCTATGAATAAACAATACAAATCAAACACACCCGTCCCTCAATTTACGCACATTTTTTAATCACTTTGTTGTGTGCATACATACTTTCTATAAGCTTTAAGGCTCGAGTCGTGATAGTAGCATGCTCCAAGGCTGTTCAAGGCCGTTTCTCGGAAGACAAGCATCTTAGATCTTTTCCGAACTTAGAAAAGGACAGCAAATGAAGGATAAATAACGCAATTTGTAACTTTTCATTTTTTATTTCTTCTTAATGGAACTTTTGCCAATGCAATTGTGAGGTTTTTCTGATTAAAATAAAACCAAACACGATATCATTTTTGTAAGATTGCATTGATTTTTTATGAAAAATATTAATATACTTGTCATATTAATATTAACTAAAATACATTAGGAAACCAGTGGAACGTTATTCTAGACGAAATTTGTATTTTTTTAGTTTATACTCCCTCTGTATGGAAATATAATACAGCTATACGAGTATAATAAATATTTATTTAACTTTTATTTTATATAATTAACTGGCGCATGTTATTTTCCTGCAAATTTATCAATCAGACGATTATTTCGATACGAAGGGAGTATAAACTAAAAAAATAAAAATTCCTTTAGGATATTCACGTAAATTCAGGAACGGGTGTATTTGTGTTCACTTTTTACAGAAAACATGGAATGCCTTCTTACGGCTTTGTCGCGGTCAAAAATCGGTGAATGTTGTAAATAATCTGCGATAAGTAACTGTTCTTTAAGTAAAAAATGACAGTGTATACACGAGAAAAGCACATTACTTTTCACAAGATTTATAGTATTATCGTAGAGCGCAAATGTTCCCATCAATCCGCTACCCTTGAATCATAAAGTGTTTCCCTTTCATGGCTGGCGGACCGTATAAAGTTTGTTTCTCTAATTCACTTCATGTGGTTAGATGTTGACCAACCCGGCGTAAACTAAGCCAATTAATAATGCAATAAAGCAACATGGATTGCGTCCCCACGGTCTATTACGCACAATCCAATATTAACGACCGATGTTTCCGATCGGTAAAAAGTGGATCAAACCCAGTTTTAATGCAATATAGAACACGAGGAGTGAAGTTTCTTCATCGGGTAATCGTACAAAGCAACGATTTCAATAAAATGCTGGAGAAGTATCGTACTTTACACTTTTACTGCTAGTATGTGGGTGGCACAATTTTTTGTCAAACTTGAAATCTTCATTAGCACCTATTAAACATATCAAGCTTTGATAACAAACAAAAGTGTAAAAAGATTACAAAAGAAATTAACTCTGTCTCTTCTATTCTTATGTTGAAAAATAGCTTGTTTCCATTTTGTACAATATTTCTGACAATGAATGTGTCAAAATAAAAAATGGTGTTATTTAGATGAGCTTGATGGGTAGAAATATTATTTAAAATGTTCTATGAACAGAAGAAAAAGGGTTAAATCAGAAAATGGTTAGTGGGAGCATCATAAAAAATAAACAGAATAAAAGAATAACAATCCGGCTCTAGTACCCTAATGCTTTTCTTTCTCGAAAATGAAGCTTCTGACACGACTTCGTCTTGCTTTCAGCCATGGATATTCCCCGACCACATTTCTACCATGACTTACGGTCCACCCTGTATACATAATCTGGCAATTTTCCGGGACATTGGCCCTTTACAACCCAGTATTCGTGGAATTCGTGGGAAGTCGGGTCAGTTTAACACCTATTTGCAAGGTCGATCAGCTCGGACCGATCTATTTCCAGGCGTCGTCGAATATTTTCGTCGATCCTCGATCATTGTACCTTCGTCCACCAGCACGCTCCGAGAACATATGTCAGTCCTTTGTAGAAGATTCTGGAAATTTTCTACTTAGATCCCACACCCCTATGTTTTTTTTTCTTCGGTGTTCGTTTCTTCTGTCCGGGCACCCTCGGCGACCTTTTCGATGCGATCAATAGCGTACGGTTGATCGCGTTAATGATCTATGCTCGTGCCAATGATTCCTTTCTACCTTTGAGTGTGCAATCGGCACCGACTTTAGAGTCTAGAAATTGGGACGATTTTTTAAGAGAGGGGCTGGCTACGCGAACGCAACTCAATTAATGTTCGTAATTAAAATTGACTGAGTCATCGAGCAATTTGTATTGAATAAATTACGTAGTCGGTCTTAGAAGTGTACACAGATCTGCTGAATTTTATATTCTTAAAAGTAAGTATGTATAACGTATTATTATTCGTGTCTCGTGTTTGCGTTAAAACAGTTGTCATTTCCTAAAAATATTCTTTTCCCAAAATCGTCTACGTCAAGTACTAGACTTTCAAGGCTAACATAAAATTAAAACTATCTGTGTCGGATGAAGTTCCACAGACATGTATCCGGTACTACAAACGGTATTTTGATGTTGCGGCCTTGGTAAAATGACTGCCATGTTCTCAGATATTTAACTCCAACTTTCGGCAAATACTATTTAAACAAATTTATTTATCAAACTGTCAAAATTTCTCTATAGAATTACAACACCGGAAAATATCGCGAATGAAATATAGCGTAGTTTTAATGGGTTAACGACATCATGGTTGCGAGATATCTTGCCGTGATAACGAAGGAATTAATTACATTTCGTTGTCGTACAGGCGGTTGGCGTTCGCTCGATAAAACTCGACTGAGGAATATGAAAATGATGATTTAATAGAGCCTCGTTTATCCGAACCTGCCAAACGAGACGGTCCGAATAACTGACAACTTTGCATAATGGGCGCCGACATTGGGGAAGCTAAAGTTGAGCTAACAATTTCAACTCGAACATTCAATTGGTTATGGAAGGTCTGGTTATCTGTACCTGCGTCCGTATAACTGAAAATACACGCGTCCGGACCACGGCACGAATAATAGAGGCGCTTTATGAACTCGGATACCTGGTGCCGAGCATAAACTCGTTCATGCAAACGAGATGCGGACAAACAAGGTTTTGCCAAATTCGTTAGCGGAAACAGAAATTCGGAGAAACACGAGCTTGCTTCGCTCCGAGGATTTCCATGGGAGAGTTTTCAGATCTTCCCGTGCCAACGATGTCGACCTTGAACTTTTCCTTTTATCTCCACTCATTTTTTCCAACGTCGCATTTTTTGCCCGCCACCTGAATCGAGTGTTGTTTATCAAACAAAAGTGTTCTCCGCAGCGCAGTATATGGAATTCCGCGAATTTCAATATGAATTCGTGAACGCCACTGTCAGCTTACATTCACACGTTTTCTCGTGCTTCCACGTGTCGCGCGGAATCGACCGGCATTGGCTCTATGAAACGATATCCGATGAGCACGCCGATTGTTTGCGTTCTTGCCCTTTTTTTTCTCTCGTTACCGGCGACACATTCGCTCAGTGGTCACACATGCGATTCCAGTTACCGAAGCTATTTTCCGAATTGCTTTCTGCTACACATAGATCTTGCGTCGCTGGTTCGATGGTCGAACGCGCGATTCCCGTTAATCGAAGCTAGATTTGTAATTGTCTGCACTGGGAAGCTTCGCAAAACTCTGAGAAGTATTTTTATGAAATAACAGCTCTTGAAATGTTATTATAGAACGTCGAAACATAGGCGTGTGTTTGAAATGACAGCTTTTCATCTATCAGAAGACGTACAAGTATTTAATCTTGTTACAAAATTTTATTTATCCGCACACACGAACAGCATAATATTCATAACAATTTAAACTGTGAGAGGTCTTCAGAAGAATACTTCAAACTTTGAACTATTTTTATATAACTGTGTAGACAATTTTTAAAAACAACGTATAAATTCTAACAGTTTAATAGACACGTATTGTGTTGAAACGTTTTCTTTGATTTTACGTGTTGTGTTGGTGTGTAAATTCGCAAATTGTAATATTTACCTTACCATTGTGAATTACAATGGTAAGGTAAATATTTTCCATCGACTCGAATGAACCGAGTGCCCTTTGCGTAGCGCGTATTTTCATCGGAACGCACTTGAACCTGTTCGAACTATCGCATAATCGACGGGTCGGGACGTTTCCCAACGTTCGTCGATGCGTGTCATTTTCGCTGTTCCCCGTGAAAGATTTGAAAAGTTCTCCGGGAGATCGCAAGCAAACATTCGAGTTATTTGCTCTTGCTGTGTACAGTGTGATTTACACTAAATGAAGCAGAAAACGTGAGCGCCTTGGTTCGCGACCCCGTTCGAGGAGACGTTGAATCTACGAACTTGAAGTGTAGTTTTTGGACGTGTTTTCAAGTGTAGTCGGCGAGTAGAGGCACGCTCGACGACAAAAGCTTCGAAACAAAGGCCCTTACCAAGGCACGCAAAAAAAATGTGCAGTGCAATTTGAAAGATCTAATTGAAGAACTAACCAGAGTTACAATTGACACCGATATTATTTACGTTATGTAAAAAGAGTACCTGGGATTTGTAAATAAGACACAAGATAATCATCAAACTTCATTTTATCGCCTATAATAAACCTTACCGAGGCAATAAACGTACGCCAACGCTTCTCCCAGTCTTCAAAACATTTCTCAAACGCTGAAGAAGATGCATAGTTACTCCCAAAAGTATTCGGACACTAGTATAACTAGTATGTTGATCTCTACGCCATATATTTAAATAAATATGCATTGAAAAGTTTAAAAGGTTTAAAAATAAAATTCTGAAGAAATTTGGGGAAAATTTATTGTACAGTGATGCCTGCTTACACTCATGCACGAAAGTATTCGAAAGCTTACGTTTCTAACATTCAACTAATGAAATATACAATGTTAAACTGAAGCATTTGATATAATACGACACATATAACAAGGGATGAGTCTTAAGACTACATAAGTGAAATTAGAAAATAATTCAACAATATATACCGTTTTTATAGTACATTTATTGTTAACACGTACTAGAAGTGACTCACAAAAGTATTTGAACGGAACATTTAATAGTTACTTAAATTGAACGATTAAAGGTTTTAATAGGAAGTTGATCCACCGTTTGCTTTTATAACGGCCCTACGTTTGTTTTCCATTGAGTGGACTAACTTAGAAGTAATATATTTCAATAATATTTCGTTTTAACGCTTTTTTTTCGAAGTAATAACTGTATCTCTTAATCGTCTTTTTACTTCATCCGATAAGTATTCAATGGGGTTTAATATACATATTTCATTAGTTGAATGTAAGAAATGTAAGCGTTCGAATACTTTCAAGTATAAGTGTATATACAATTTTTTCAATGCATGCACTACGGGACATTAGAATGAGAAATTCCGAGCAATTTTGATATATATTTAATATACTTACAGATTGCTATTAGAATAATTCGACTCTGGTAGGGCACATCTTAGCCATGGCTTATTACAAAATGTTCCGTCTCAAAGGGTCTATTCACAGGTAGCGTTTACAATTAAACAAAGCATACTCGGAAGTTGGTACTGTGTTGCTGAGCAAGCTAACATTATTAGATTATCTAAGCAGAGTAATGCTTGGAATGGGTGGAACTCCTGGAGTGTTACCTAACGCGGTGCAGCAAAGTGAACAATACGTACGAAAATTACACTGGCTTACGTATCGACCAATTCAACCTCCATCTGCCCCGAGTTTTCCGTCAGCTCGAGATTACATTCTGGCGAATGTCGCAACTGTGTTTATATGACCCACGCACTCTATTTATACCCCGAGTGACTGCGCCACCTCAACCGAAGAAGCAACACGACACCTAGCCGCGAAATTGGATCGTGAAATGTTTCGCGTTCGTTTCGTTCCCTTCCAGTTTCCGTTGCATGATTAGGTTCGTCGATTACATCCCGCTGCATCGGGACAATTCTGATTACATACGTAGCTTCTGGGCGATGTAAAGCGGTTGCGCATCGCTCGTTAAAGCTTGCTCAGATTTTGAACGACAACTTTAAGCGCGCATTACATAAAAACAATGTTCAGCAATGCTCGCCTTCTTTCATTCTAATAGAAATTATATTTTTCGTTCGATAATACATATTTATATAATATTATAATATTTTTATATATAAATAGATAATATTTTTATTGCAAAGGAAATGCAAATTCCTATAAATATTGATTATGAAAAGCTGATCGCAATTAGTAGACAGTGGATTTTTATGCAAAATGAAAATTATTTAATTATAGTAGGTTGGTTGAAAGCAATGTATCGGTACTCTTTATTTCGTTTATTATTTCTTCTTTTTAAAAATATATGTAGATACCCATTTCTATTATAATTGTATAAAATCCGTTGTCTATTGGGTTGGCAACTAAGTAATTGCGGATTTCACTCATAGATGGCTTCAGTTGAATTTTTAGGTGTGCAGACGTAGTACAAATATAAAACACATTTTGTTATTTGATAATTGGCAATTCAGCTGTCAATCAGTAAAAAATGTTTTTTGATCGGTTGCGTAGTTTTTGTTTGGCGTTCGTTGAAAAATGGAAAATCAAAAGGAACATTTTCGTCATATTTTGCTGTTTTATTTCCACAAAGGGAAAACCGCATCGCAAGCTCATAAAAAGTTATGTGCTGTTTATGGTGACGAAGCCTTAAAAGAACGGCAGTGTCAAAATTGGTTTGCCAAATTTCGTTCTGGTGATTTTTCACTCAAAGATGAAAAACGCTCTGGTCGTCCAGTTGAAGTTGATGACGCCATAATTAAAGCAATAATCGATTCGGATCGTCACAGTACAACACGTGAGATTGCAAAGAAGCTTCATGTATCACATACATGCATTGAAAATCACTTAAAACAACTTGGCTATGTTCAAAAACTCGATACATGGGTTCCTCACGAACTGAAAGAAACGCATTTAACGCAACGCATTAACAGCTGCGATTTGCTAAAGAAACGTAATGAAAATGATCCAACTTTGAACTCTTACCACCCAACCGAACGATCAATTCTGATGTCTACATTGAACAACTAACGAAATTAAACAATGCAGTTGGAGAAAAGCGGCCCGAATTGACAAATCGAAAATGTATTGTATTCCATCATGACAATGCAAGGCCACACACATCTTTGCCCACTCGGCAAAAATTATTGGAGCTTGGTTGGGATGTTTTGCCACATCCACCATATAGTCCTGACCTTGCACCATCTGATTACTTTTTGTTTCGATCTTTACAAAACTCCTTGAATGGTAAAAATTTCAATAATGATGACGATGTCAAATCGTACCTGATTCAGTTTTTTGCTAATAAAAACCATAAGTTTTATGAACGTGGGATTATGATGCTGCCTGAAAGATGGCAAAAGGTCATTGATCAAAATGGGCAATACATTACAGAATAAAGTTATTTAGTTCTATGAAAAAATTGTCTTTGATTTTCTAAAAAAAATCCGCAATCACTTAGTTGCCAACCCAATAGTAATGAGCAAAATTTGATATTCCAAGTGTAATCCTAACAAAAATATGAATTGTTGTCTCAGCTACAATGTATAAGTTTCAATTAGATTAAATTGTATTGATCTTTCACTTCTCCTATTTAGTAGAGCCCAGACTCTAGGCCCTAGAGTAAGGGGAATCATTCTTCGACTATAGATTTACGGAGTAACTAAGCGAAAAATGCGAAATTTATATGTGGTGTAAAAAGTTGAGAAAGTTGTCTCCAAGTACCGTTACTGAAAAGAAAGTTGTCACTTCCATTTTGTTCTACAAAGTACTGCGTACCGTACCAAAAAAAGACAGAGATTATGCGGACAGAAAACTAGGAAAAGTTCAATCCAAGCGGAATGTCAGTCTATGGTTTCCGCAATCGGTAGGACGGACCCGACAAATGGCCGAAGACTGGCAAGTGCGGGTCCCTACGAAATTTTCCGGTCACGTGTGACAAGGCTTCGGCATCGGACAACGTTAATTGGACAAATAACCTCGTCCCCGTATTACCGGATCTCGACCCTTCTCTATCTTCAGGGATTAATCCGAACATTCCCAAGAGCGAATCTCCTTTGTCTGATGAGCGTTGCTCGCACGAATAATCTGCTTTACCCCAGAGACAAAACTGTATCTTTGACGTCACTGTCGTCGAATCCGTAAGACGCTCTCCTCGTCAGTGTAAAACGATACAGTTCCCTCGGTGTACTAGAAAATGCAACCACGCTCATCAATATTCGAACATTTACGAAGTATGAAACAAACTTGAATCATTCGATACTGTCGAATAGATAGTTAATGACGAATAATGAATAACCGTTATTCGAATAAAATATTCGTCTAAAAAGAATTCATTCCGATAACTGACCTAGATAAATATTTATTTGCAACAATTCGAATAGTGTCCAACTCTGATTCTACGTTGAGTCAGGAAAAGAGCATTTATCCCTTTGCGGTCGTATTAAGTTTATACATAGGTACCATACTGGTCAGAATCAATTTTCCTTGAACGAACAGTAATACATAAAATGCAAGATTAATTAGGAAAAACAATTTTATTAATTCTTTTTCAAAGTTTATATACATGTAACACAATAATATGTTTCAATTGTATGTAAAAATAAAAATGAATAAATACCTTTGGTTGCCAAGAGTAGACAGCAAAGTTAATGTAATTAGTTTCACAGAAAAGCACTTTAAAATGCAATGTTCTAATTCTCATTCTCCTTGTATTAAAAGACCATTTTTTTTAGCAAGAAATTCATCGAACAATGGATGATCTTCTTCAATTTGGAAAAATTGAGACTAGTCCACTGATATTAAGCAGACTACAATGACAGGTATACTTCAACTGACGTTGAAAACAGATTGTAGCTGTTTCCTTTTCAACCTGTGGAAGCAATTAGCGATGAGCGTTGGCTCGAGAAATCTTTTTTCGATATCGCGTTCCCGTTCTGCGGAAACATGCAAAATTACGTACATTGGAATTGCATGCTGGCAGACTAACGAGATTGAAAATACAGTATTAACGCATTGGTTGCGAGTCGGCTGATCGTTCAACACGGTTATTATGTTAACGTGCGATTGGTTACCACGAAAGTTGAGCACAAGGTTAAAGAATCGAGGATCCTCGGTATCAATTATTCCATCGAAGAGAATTATCTTACTTAGGTTGTTTTTCTTTTTTACTGTGTGTGCTTGTTCTATGTCCACATTATCGTTTCCACGCGTCCATGCCGGTTGTATCACACACGACACAATTATGCGCGAGCTCGCCTCTTTGATTAAGAATTCACATTGCATCAAAGGACACTCCCGACGCCGGGAATCGATAAACAAGTACACCTGCACGCCAAACTAACCGTGCGAAACTGATTCTTGTCTCGCGAAATCTAGAGACATACCCTGCTTTTGCGTCGCAAAAACCCGAGAATATCGCGGAAGGACAAAACACGCTGTTACCGAGAAACAGCTTGAAAAGTATGCAAATACGACGAAGAGCTGGTCTTCCGTAGCTTCCCTATGTACGTTCGAGTACTATAATGGTTTCTAGCTGGCTCTAAAATACGCCGTATCCTGTTCTCCTGTGCCACTTGTGTCACGTATACACGTGTCCTTGCTCGGAAATGCTTAAAATGATGAATTTCTTTTTGTTGAATATGGGACTTTGTCGGCAAAGGTTAAGGAAACGACAAACTACGCGGGTATTATATGAAAATATTTTTGTTTGAAATTAATCAACTCTTTCGTTATACTTAAAATAAATTCTCATTATCTTTACTCCCCTCACTACTCACATTTGTCACTCAAGATTTTCTAACGGAACGATTTAGTTACGCTTAAGTATTTTTCCTGGTTTTGCTATTGTGTTATTTATTTTTGTTTAGGTGCTTAGGGGTACATATTTCCTCCCTTTACACCGGTCCACTGCGTCTTAACCCTTACCGAACGTCAGATACTCAAACGTAATATATAATGCCCCGTGGGACGCGACATAGTCCCATAAGGGTTAATAACTTCGACACAATGTAGTGGCATGAAATGAATTAATTGTGTACGCAATGATTATGAATTTCCAGGTGCCTTCATTAATTTAGTACAAATTCGACATATTTTGTAGTTCTCGAAACCTGCTACTAGAACGTAATAAATTTTATGATTTACATTATGAATTTCTCGGATCACCTATTTGCAATGGTATTTATAAATAGAATTGCGCAAGGCAATCTGCCCTACGGGTTTTATGAAATAAAAATGTTTAATCTTGAAATTTAACCTACAATAATTGCCATCAGTCCTATGTCATCTGAGAAGACATTCGAAAGCAAAAGGTTAATTTTTTCACAGTTACAAATATCCAGAGAAAATGGATTTCACTAAACGAACATTTCAAATCGGCACGTCAAAACGGTGACACATAGCGTAAAAATTTATTTTTCTCTCGGCTTTGTGTTTTGTATTAAACTGCTCATCGCCTGACTGTCAGGTGAGCTTTATTCCGGAAAATTACGAAGGTCCACTTTCCGGCAATCGATTTCCACGGAAGTCTCAGTTTTACGATCCTAGCCAACAGGCACGGTAATTTCTAGCTAGTGTTAGTCGCGATATAAACAGCACCACCTCGTAGAATTCTCCGGTTGCGTGGAAAGGAGTGTCGAGGGGCGGGAAGGGGGAAACAACTACGCGAAATCCCCAGGAAGCCTCGAAGAGGGTGGATCTCTTCGCACAGGTCTCGAGTGGTTGGTACGCGTGAGAAATTGCGGTTCGAGTTTGTCATCCGAGGCTGGATATCAGACGACTTTTCGTGCTGGCAATCATCTACGTTTCCACCCCTTGTTGCCCCCTGTCCGGCAATATTCCGATCCGACAACGCGGCCCAAGAAAGGGAACCAGTGCCCAATGATAGCCACCCCCCGACAGCGCGAGAACCAAATCAATAAAGCCTGGGCAAGTTTTGCCGCCGCTCTTTCTCTCCCGGTTCCCGTTCCTAGCCGTTACGCCGTCTCTCTTTCGCCCACCTTTCGCCATCCTTGTTTCCCTATTTCGCCTAGAATCTACCCACCATCTACTTCTTCTTTAGCACGTGGTCTGTTCTACGGTATTAAGAAGTTATTCTAAATCCTAAATGCAAATGTGTCGATAATGTAGAACCCGAAGTAGGATAGTGTGTACAGTTGTTGACCTATACATACACAGTGATTGACCATTCTCCTAAAAAATGAGTAAGTGTAAGATAATGACTTTTTCACTTAATAAAATATATACATATTTCAATAGCCCAGATATTTTTGTCAAGAATGGATCATACCTTATTCTAATTTATATTTTATAAATACACACATAAATTCAAACTAATTACGCGTTTTCGATTTCATGGAATCAACGTAACTTTATCCGAAAATCACAACTATGTTAGCCAATAATTTTCTCTTATATTAACTTAAAACTGTAACAATTCATATAATTATTACATACGTACAATGTATGTTCCAAAGTTTACAAAACGAAGTTATTTTACTAAAAAATGTCGATATTTTTGTAAATATAAGGAGGGTCAAGAATTGTCACCAGAATCTTCCTTCTTCATAATGATTGACTAGTGTAGGACAATGACTAATTGCAGGTTATGACGGTATTTATCCAGTGATTGACCTGCATATTACTGTTGTCACTATCGGTAAGTATTTAACTAAATAATATAATTCTTATTAAATAATATAAAGGCAGTTATTATAAAATATATAGATATTATTTTTAAATAAGTAGAATTTTGTTAATTACATACAGTGACTCTTATTAATATTCGGACATCATGCTATTCAAAAAATTGTTGTCGGTTTCGATTGTTTGTAATAGTAAATTTGGAGTTATTGTTTTATAATATAATAGAACATTCATTGTAGTTTGTAATAACATAAACAATCGAAACCAGCAACAATTTTTTGAATAGCATAATGTCTGAATATTAATAACAGTTACTGTCGGTTATAAGAACTTTTAGCTTAACTGTATTATTCTAGTCAAAAATGTCGCAAGTAAAATAAAAGTAAAATATACGGAGTTTCTAAATCAACATTATTGTTTAGATTAATATGCCTTTATATTATTATTAACTATAAGAACTGTTATGTGCAAACGTATTGCTATTCACTATGGATTTAAATTTGTCTTGATAAATAAACTATTTTGTACGTTAGAAATGATTATGGAGTGACTTTTTATGACTGTCCTAATAGATGGGTATTTACCAATAATTAATGATTTTTACATCTTTTTTTATTCCTTAAGTCCTTTTACGGCGATAACAACAATTTTTTGATTCTATTATAACGATAAATAGTTCTTTTCTATCAATTGTGTAAGACATTACCATGACATTATTTGTACATATTTACTATGAGACATTACTTTGTACATATTTAGGGTCATTTCGTAACCATTTCGATTCCTTTGAAATGGCGAGAAGTCTAAATGAATTCAGTCTTATTATTCGTACAAAGCAAAATATGTTAATCACTGTTAGAGTGTGGCGGATTTAGTGTTAACAAAGTGAAACATGTATCTGTAGATTTTAAACCCAAACGAACGAAATAAATGAGTAACAGTTACACAGTATGCGAATACCTGAAATTAAAATTCATGTTGACGACCGCTACTGTAGTATCTCGCTTCCGGTCACTTCTACCCACTTCTACTCGTAACTGTTTGAGAGGGCGACATGTGTAGATTGATCTAAAGTGGAGATTACTGCGGGTTCGTGGATAAAGAAGATCGATACGGTATAGTGCGGCGGTGTGGCTGCCTTTTATCCAAACCTGTCGTGAAACATAATGGCACAGATAATAAGACGCTACGGGCAATTACTATTCACTAATTCCTCCTTCCACCGCGCGTTTGTTCTGCTGTGAGAAATGGGAGATGTGATTTTTACGTTATCTCATTGCAGCACGATAGAGTTCGAAACGTCCTCACCTTTTTAACACAATCGTACTTATAAGGTACGCCTTCAGTAAACGAAAGGATTTGAAAATTACGACTACTGATTCCGTTCGATATCAATTCATGTAAATGCTACCTCAGCATGTATGAATTAAGGCTCATGTTCGATAAACCAGATATGCAGTCAGTATGGAATGAAAAACATGAAACGAATCGCCACAATATTTGATTTCAGTATGTTTCATAGAGACCTGCCCCTGTTCAATTTACTCCGTGTAAATGTTTCATTAAGATATAATTATCGGGCTGTGTGAAAGTTACTGCAATGTTTGAGATTGTTTCGTACATTTCAAAATAAACGAGTGCTTGGATGGATGAACAAGTGAAAATAACTGTAATCGAGTTGTTAATGAAGTTCTTGCTTCTCTAGATGGGCTACGTAATTCGACAAATACGCACGAGTTTGATTGTGTAAATGAAATAAATTAAGGCAGTCACGCGTACTGAAAACTGTTGGTTATTCGTTTACTTAAAAACGGCTTGTTTAGTGACAGAAGCTGTTGCAAAGTTAAAGATAAAGACGGCGAACGAAGAGTCGCAATGAACTAAAAATTTCCGTTGCATAAGACATGTTTATATTAATATAAAATTAATATAAAATTAAGCAAAAAGTCGTAATTAATTATAAAAATAAGCACAATTTTCTCGAAACGATGCAGCATATTTTACACGTTTGTGGTTATTCGAGTCAAGGAGAAGCTGCAATTAATTGAAATTAATTACAGACAAAGATGAAGTTAATAGCGGACAGATCTGAGTTTTTCCCTTTGAGCACGTTACTTTCTAGAACAGTTGCATGCAGCGAGTATTACTTCCTATTTTTGACGATCATATACGAAGGCAGGTAGCCGATGTGTTTAAAACTCTGTCGCTTAGAGGAGTCGCGAACACAGTCTGCGCGAAAGTTTACTGGGATTTCGCGGACTCCGTGTTTCTGCAATCCTCTTTAATTCTATTTGCTTCGAACGAGCCAAGGTCGGACCATGGAAACGTTTTAACTATCACATTTCGAGTAGTTAGGGTTACGGGAAAATGCCCTTTGGCATTACTGTAAACATATTGCTAGAACTTCAACATTACAATATTTCGATTTGTTTCAAAGAAGTCGGCGAACAGTTTTGTATTGATTTTATACACATTTTATATTACTTGGAGCATGAAATACAATTTTTTCAAGCCGAAACACTTAAAACAGCGTATCGAATAATTTTGAAAAGTATAATTATATAAGAATAAAATAATAATTATATAAGAAAGAAACAAATGAAGTGTTCTTTTCTAAGTAAAAAAAATGATGGGACTTCGCAAAGAAATGAAGGAGGAATATGTTTGACTGCTTTTTCTAAGAAATGGTATGTAAATTTATTAGCTACATATGCAATATTCTTAAAAATGCGAAAGCTACCTTTAAATTTTTTAAGGAAATGATGTTTATCTTTCTGTCATATGAAAGAGAATACCAAGATAAATTCATTCATGGGATATACAATTAGCAACCAGGTCATACATTAGAGGGATAAACGCAACCAGTGTTACTAATGGTACCAACTAACTATAATTTAGTCAAATTTCGGCTACTCTCGCTACAATAATGTTCAAGTGATTCTTCTACGTCTTGACTTTTGTCGTATGTTCATTCGCATATATCAGCCGCCCTACCGTCATATTAGCCAGGCTATGAAAAAAACAAATACCTGATCCTGTGAATCTTTTTCAACAAATGATCTCGTGAAACAGATATATTATAATATGTACATTAAAATAAAGAAACCACTGTATTATTATACGCCGGATTTATTAAACAATATTATAATTTCTGGTTCACAACCAGGACAGCTATTTAATATCGTTGTAACAGTATTCATTAAATAATATTAAATAAATAATATGTAATATTATTAGTAATATGAAATATCTGTTCTTGTCATAGAAAAGTTTTTATTTATAAATTTCATTGATTCTGGTTAAACTAAAACTTTTAATCTCAAGAATTCTTCTATATCTGTTCTCATTAGAACTTGTAATATGATAATCTTTTTTTTAATAGTAACTGATGCAATAGATACGAGTGCAGTTTATAAAAATGTTCCGGAAATCTTTCAAACTCTGGTGTTGCCTGTATAATTAACTCGTTAAGAGGGATCTTTGATGAAGCGATAATAAACCTGTCGGTGATAATTTAGTAGGGAGTGAACCGTGGATTCTCATGAGCTTGCACCAGCAAACAGCGTCAATGGGACGGGGTTGCATGTTGCATCGGCGCGCGTGCAATCGCGAATATTGTTCCAGGTTATTTGTTTATGGGAGCGCTATTGCCGGCTTCAATACGTCGGGATTAACGTGGTAAGGGGGAGTGCCTCGTTGATCGGAAGAGAAACCTACTTTGCTCCATTCATGCGGTTCCCTTTGAAATGCTATTCACGGCTCAACTATTCAGAATGTGCACTATTCTATTCCGGCAAAGTCAATTTTTTTCTCATGGCTTGTTCGAAGTATAGCGTTAAAAATCCACGTCCCAAGGAGCTTATTTTATTATCTTACAGACACTAGGAAACAGTTCTTGTTTCTTCGCTTTTGTTCATTGTTCCAGATATTATTCAAAGAAAGATGTCAACAGATTGTTGAATGTTAAACAGGCAGTAGCTTATGTAACTTTTTCTCGTTTTTAATATTTGAACTTTACTGCAGGTAGACCGCAGATCTTTATGTAAAATAAAAATTGTTTGCATTGATCGTAACAAATGAGGGTCAAATAGAAATGATTTTCTTGCGTTAATAATTTTGCTAAGATAACAATGATCAGTTGATAGTCTTAACCTCTCAGCCATCAAGCACTCAGCCCTATTCATTTATTTATTTTTATTTTTCCATAGAATTAAAATATATTATTGTCTTACATATATCTAAAATTTAAAAAAGAATTAATAAATTTTGTTTTTCCTTCTTAATCTTGCATATTATGTATTACTGTTCCTTCGATGAAAATTAATTCCGATCAGCGCGACACCTATGTATAAACTTAATACGAATTTTAGAATTTCTCTGCTCCTCTGAATTTGCCTATTCGTTCTTTTTACAAATGCATAAACTTCGTAATTTGCTTTCATAACAGCTTTTAGTAAACATTGAAGTAACTCTATCAGCAATCAAATTTACAATTTTCACCGCATATTACGTATATAGCGCAGCCAAAAATGGAGCATGCAAAGGGATCGTTTACATTCAGAATTGCTAGCGATATCTCTATTTCATTTTTCCAATTGGCAATCAACCTTGTGTTCCAGCCGGTTTAGAGACTTCCGTATGAAACGTGTGCGTTGCGTTCTATCGTATGGTCTAATTAAATTTTTTCAGAAATGGTGTAAGTCAATTTAACAATAAGTTAAAAATGTTAATTTGTTTAATAATACAGGATGCTTTGAAAATTCTGTAAAATGCAATAACATTAAAAATTATGACAACTCTTTTTAAAAAAAATGTCAAATAAAATATTATATGAAATATGATTGAATAATATTAAATCGACCTAGCGAAAAATTGGCTTGAGCTACTTTTGCTTTAAACAACTCAATTATTATCAATTTGTAGACTTCGTAAGACCTAAGAAGTTTGAAGGAATAATTACAGTTATTTAAGCGTAATTTTCGTCTGACTAACTGGCATTAAAATGTAATCGGTGTTAATATATTGTTACTAAAAAGGCTATAATTTCGCGCAATGTATCCAAGTTGGTTTCAAACTGCTAGACAATTTACAGAATTCAAAAAGCGCCAATACCGACCGTAGCATTGAAGAAGACGTACAATACTAATCGCGTTCGCGCCCCAGCTCGTCAGATTCGCATCCTTGATAGGGTAAAAAACGCGTCGACAGCCTCGAATATTCATTTATACCCGACGTCATAGAACTTTTTTTCAGACGAACCTCTTCAACGCCGATGTTTCCGCGTGCTCAATGCCAAGTTCTGACGCGCGCCATGATTCAACGGGATCAAAGCTTCCTGCACGGGGTGTGATAATAGAGTGGGGATCGATTGTTGCGGTCTGATGGCAAACCCCACGGTAAAAAGTTCCGGCGGCAGCGGGATCCGGTTTTCCGGTTGCGTTGCGAATCGTCTGCGTGCGTGTTCCGTTCACGGTGGGCGTGCCGGTCTCGACAAATCGCCTTTCGATGTATGCCTGAGTGATTTCGAATAGAAGAGACACCGTCGAACGGACAGAGAAAGAGAAAGCGTCTACTAGACAGAGGGTTGGGACCATAAATATTGTCTCTCCTCTCGATCGTAAGTTGCGTGCGCATTCGTGTGCGAGAATGAAACAGGTTTTCCCCGCGATACGCGAGTGTCGACATCGTTCGCATAAAGAAGTGGGCCGGTACATGATAATTTAGTCCTTAGCGATTTCATGCTTGATAAACGAAGGAGGTGGCACGATGCTCCTTCGAGCAGATGTTTGCGGTATCGTTTTGATTTTGTTTAAATCGATAGCGAATTCTTCATTACTCGATTTCACTGTGACAAAACGCGTAAACTATACGGTAGCGTACACAGTGTTTAATCGTTTAAGCACGAGTGTTAGACAATTGATATAAAAGAGCCATTTATCGTTAAAATCGAATAATAAAAATTGCTGTCATTGTCATGAAGAGACGTAAGAAATAATACAAAAATTCGGAATTTAACTTCAATTTCGAAATATTAACTAGTCAACGCCAGTTGCTTCCAATTTATTTTCGTAAGACTTGCGAGTTTTATTGTTGCATGCACGTGGACGGAATTGTTTTAGATTTTCCACGATAACACTTATGTTTTAAGCAAGTTTTCTGGTCTTAGAACATACATTTTATTAATTATTCATTTGATTGATACATTGAAGTTAAAGCGTTTGTATTATATTAATGTAGCATTAAATGAAAGCGTTCGTAGAATATTTCTATAGATTTTAACGTTTGAGCTTCTCCGATGGGAGAAGGTTACCAGAATAATAATGATTCCAATAAATACAAGCGAAAATAAAATTCGAGAGATATCATAATCGCTGTGAGCGTATTTGAAGTCTTACTCTATTGGTAAATTCCCGGAAGAGGTGAAAGCCGAACTAACAACCATCTAGCAAATTGCAGAAATTGAATGGTACATGTGCGGTAGAAATAAATTAATATAGATGGTATTTCGTATGTTTAAAATCTTTTAAAAGAGTATTCCACGAGAGATAGAATCCGCGGAAGCGAAATGCATTTATACCACCCCTGAACGGCCTTCTAACTGGAACCTGTCTGTTTCGCTGATGATACGATACGACATCGAAAAAGTAGCTCGCAGGCGTGAGACGTCTATTGCTGAATTAATTACCGAGTTTGCGAGCTGACTCAATTTTCGCTCTCAATATTCACTGGGATGGAACTGCGTTATACAGTCGGACGCGAAACTTTCATCCGGATGACAGCGAGCAGTCAAGGTGAGCAGGGAGCGAAACAGCCATCATGCCACGTGTGCATCACACGAGAGTCGTTTGCGATCAACTGACCCGTGCTCGCCTTGAAGTTCCAACTATCTCAATGCTATCATAATTGGCTGTTTTTCGAAGTTCATCGCGACAACTTCGAGACGCGGCGCGCTAGCGTTGGCAAAATGGGCCAACTTCTCGGTGAAACAGCGACGATATGCGAGACGGAATACAGTGCTGAACAAAAATACAAGACAATTTGCACGTCTCCATATATCATTTGTTTGCAAGGAAAATATATATTTTTTATGTATTCTGCTCGTATATGATATACAATCTCCAGGCTGTGTATACAAAACTTTAAGTCCGATGGAAATACGTGGAAATTGATTTTGGTTCAACAAAACCATTAGTAATTCTTCGATTACGAGAACACGTGAAGTTACATATATTTATTCCAAAGAAAAATAAGCAATGTCTTGTGGAACAAAATTACACAAAAGCGAATAATATTGTTACGGTTGGAGAACTATAGTATCATCGAAATAGCGCTGCATATAATGTACTGGAAAGTCAAAAGGGAAGGAAGAAAGCTAAAAAAGAGGAAAACCTCATGCCATAATAGAACGTGATAAGCGTGCGATTTTACGAGTTGCATCGAAATGTTTATATTTAATGTACAATGTTTATGTTTACGCATGGCGTGATATCTGGTTGCAGCTAACATTGGGGTTGACTTATTACCCCTACTCTTACTCAGACTCCCAGAGTCGCCAGTTGTCACGTATCGCGTGAAGGTGTAAACAAACCAACGTGATGTTACATTTGAAAATATGTAGTCCAATCTCTTGTTGTACATGCTATTGAAGCTACCGATCGAAAATTCCATAGAATTAGGGAATTCTGCATCAGTCATCAGAAACATGGAAGATGTACTTTGTGTATGATAATGGTAATAAATAAACCTAATAGTTAATGAGTTACTTTTTAAATATTTTCTTCACATAACATCAAATTGAAGATTCAACTTTATCACGGATTTCTGCAGCAAAGAGAAGAAAATGTTCAAAAAATAAAGCAAAATTACTCGTTAGCTATTAGGTGTAGAGCTAATAAAGGTCAATTCTTTTTTACTCAGAATTCGATATTCTTCAAAGTTCTGATATAAAAAGTATAGTATTCCAGATTTAAGAAAAGAAAATTGAACGCAATTTTTGTATTCAATTGTTACCCAATGCATATTTTTTCAGGAGGTGCGCAAGTTGCACGGACCATCCTGTATATGCAGTACAAATGCAATAAAAAGATGGTATTTTATGCAATACCTATAATAATAAAGAATAAGAAATAATTTACAAATAATATAAAGCAAATCTTCAGACTTGGGTCTGCATGGACCATGATACTTTCGCGCGAGGGTTAAGGAAAAGGCAAGGAAAAAGTTATCTTCTTCTTTCAAATGCATGACATATGTAGAGATCTGCAAAATCTATTTGTCGAAAATATTTTGACATATTTTTGCGCAGCACTGTACATCACACTGTATATCCTGTGAATTCCGCTGCTCGATCGTTTAATTCCGCGCTGCGTATCTACTTGGAAACGAAAAAGTGGCACGTGTGAGATCGAATTACCCGCTAACGAACGTTAACGCGCGCGTTAACAAGCAACTGGTCGGCGAACGTGTGACGGCCGCCGATTTTCTGCAAATAGTGTGACGAGCAAACTACCGAAGCCAATCGATCTCGATACACGGGTTCGTCCACCGAGCGATTCATCTGCGCGAACAATAAGCCTGTTCGCAACCATGCCTAGAATATCGGAGCAGGCTTCCTCCGCTATTGTCGACGGCTCCACGCGTTTACCTGTTTTCTTACAATGTGTCTGTCTGCCTCCCTTCAAACTCGATTCGTCGACGGTTTCTTTGACAGCTACGGATACCAGGGCCTCCTTTTATCGACGTATCGAAAGAGGTAAAACGGTGGATCACGAAAGCAATCGCGACGACCCATCTGCGGAGGTCTTGGATGAAAGTGTCGGCAGTTCGATCCGTTCGGGAACGGCTTAATTCGTTCCGACAACATCGTTTAACCCTCCATGTTGCGACCAGCACAGTTCTTCACCCTGTCTCGACGACTCTATAACCGAATTAGAGTGCCGTTCATTCGAACAGATGCCCGATCGCGCGATAAGAGGACGCCAAGTTGGGAGAAATTATGTGTTGCATGCAAAAGTTTCAATCTTCCTTCCTTCAATTTTGGAATTAATCTTCGAAGGATTCCCTCAAGTAATACCTACCTTGTTTAATTAGTGATACTAATGAATATATAGTGAATTTTGACTTTATTAACTCCTTGCCATACCTTAACGAGTCTGACACATAACGGAGATTTCTAGCAGTAACCTGTTAAGTATGAATACTATTCCGTTCTTTCCAGTCTGAATAAAATTCTGATTTCCTGTCACCAGTATTCAAACATTTAAGTAAATGTTTAAATAGATATAAATTTTCTTTTTCCTTCTTAGGGATTATTACAATCGAGAAACTTCTAATCATCTAACCCTTTGCACACTACATGATTATCCTTATAAGGTAATTATTTAAAATACACGATTAAAAACAGAAAATCTTTTATTCATTAATTCTTATAACTCACATTCAGTGTTCCAAGCATTGTTTAATTTCCCAATTTTTATGCCATTAAATAACTTTGTTTGGTTCAGTGAATTTTTTGAGATTGCTGGGTTCGCAGTTAAAATGGCGAGCACATAACAGCTAGCACTACAAATGATTAATTCGAATCGACAATTTTCATTTCATTTCCCTGTGTTCGCAGTGCTAGCAAGGCTAGACGAGACGTGACTCGGTGAATCCTGAAAGAGTCCTAAGAACTTTCAATCTTGCGACGACACGTTTTCCCTACCAATTTCGAAGGTTCCATTATTTCTTGTAAAACAGTTCTGCGAATTGAATGAAATTTTCAAGATCCCATCTATTCATTCCATTATCTTTGATGCGTTTTGGGAGTTCAGCGTGTGAATGTATGATCGAGAACTTCAATCAACACGAGACGATGAATCGCGTCTCTTAAGGATCAGGGGCTCGATTAATGAAACAGCAATGTCTTAACGACGGTGTCCGTGCGAAATACGGACCTATAAATTTTGTTAATTAATACGAAAATAATGTTACAGTCTTATTTAATAACATTGTGACATTAATGTTATAATATTAACATAACATTTATATCATGTAAATACGTCAATAAAAAGTTGTACATGCAATGCGTTATTTGAAACTGCTAGTTTTTTTACATGGTCCCGGCGCATAGTGCGGCAAAAACAAAGTCTCGCGGGACTATAAATTATTATATGCTTATGATTACGTACATGTTATATAGTAAGTAAGAGAATATCAATAATTTTTTATGTGAAGCTCAACTATTTTAAATTTTAAGTTAACGTATCTCAAAAACGGTACAAAATATCCTGAGATTGAAACAGTTTCTAATTTGTTGTTTGTTATATTATAAGAATCTGAAACGCTCTTATGTTTCGGATCGCAACGAATAGTTTTATACGCCTTTTTCTGCTGCACGAAAATCACGTACAATATACTGTTATTTCAAATTGTTCGTTGCAATCTGAAACACAAAAGTTTTTCAGATTCTTATAATATAACAAACAACAAATTAGAAACTATTTCAATCTTAGAATATTTTGTGTCGTTTTAGAGATATTTTAACTCGAAGTTGAAAATAATTAAGCTTTACTTAAAATATGATTGACATTCTCTTACTATATAACATATACGTATATACAAGCATATAATAATTTAACAAGATCTGTTGTCGTTATACGAGAATATTTGGGTTTTATATTTTTGTTTCGAGTGCAAAAGAAACAAATTACCTATCTTCCTTAAAGAATAAAATACTATAAATTTAAATAACGTTTATTACTCGCATTAGCCTCAACCGTCTGAAATAATATCCGCGTTAGTCCCTAGAACACCCTGATAAATAACGCTGTGTATATTACAATATATTGCGATATACCAACACACCCTTTGTACCACCAGTCATACCTCCGACCACGCCATGACCTTTCTCGCTAACTCATCTTTAGGACTAATCTTCGCAATGGTAAACCATAGGCTCTAGACCGTGACACATATTTTTCGGCT
>CM052164.1:11722720-11815929 GCA_028455555.1 Augochlorella aurata
ATTTTTCACACATAATTGTCATAGATGATACTTGATAATTAAATAAAAAAGCCAATAAAATTCAAAGCAGTCTGTTTTTTTATTAAAAAGAAACTTCCTATGGTCTATGATGGATACTCCTGTGTTCGTCGATTTGCTAAATCTTAATATTGCCAAAGGTCGCTCGCAGATGATAAAAATTCAAGCGGATGCAGAACCGCTGCCAAGATGCGACGTAGGATACTGTCGAAACTACCGCGGGACAGTTTGATAGCGACCAGATTTTCAGCTGAGTGGAATTGCCTGCGGGAAGTTCTCGAGTCGAGAGGTCCAGATTTGTGGACGCTGAGGCGATTCGGCGATATTCTCCAGAGAAAAGTTGGGAAACGGCGGAAGTTCCGAGACTTTCCTCTACAGGTCGAACGAATAAAAATTCAAATTACACCAGAGGAGAACGCGGAGAGGCCGAAGAAACGGGCAGAAACGCGCGACGAGGGGAGAATATGTTTCGGGAGAATGCGCTGACCTTGAAACAGTGAAGCCGTGTTTGGGCTCCGCCGGGGCTGTTTCTACCCGAATAATGGACCTGACAACCTTAGTGTAAAATAGTTTGAGAATGGAGCGAACATGTCCCGTTCAGTTAGTATGTACTGCTGGATAGTGTTACTCGGATGTGTCTTGCATTTCGTAGAACCGATATGTTCGTACAATTTGGATAAATATTTTCATTCAATTTACATAAGACATTTTCTACTTATAACCAACCAAGTACAGTGACTTGGTACAATATTCTGATACTATTTAGAAGAGAGTTACTTTGTTAAAGTTTAAACGACTGGAGGTTTTTTGAGAAGCTTAACGAAATATCAAACGATGCGTAAAAATTGCAGTTGATCCAAACACGGTGAGAGAATAGCTTACTGAATACATCAATCTGAGATAATTCCATGTAGAAGAGGTAAACTATGCTTAACTGCCAGAATTTCTACTATTATCACAGCTTCACAACGGATCAAAGGTGCTAAGAAAAAGAAAGATTTTATACAGCTGGGAAAGATATTTTTGAGTAGCTTCTATCATCGCAAACGTTCACGCGCTTGAAGAATATGGAAACCATGAACACGATTCAACGGAAGTTCCAATACTGCGGAAACCGTTGTACCAGTCGAACGTTAACGATCCGTAGTTCGCAACCGATTTCTGAATGCGTTTCTCGACATCCATTGGCATCCGCGCAGGTAATCCTCTTACCAGGTCCAGTAAAACGCGACCAACCTTCGGTTGTCCCCCAGAGGAATTTAAGCGTCTTACAATGACTCCGGAGAAGTCCGCCCACGTGGAATTATTTTTTCCTTCCGGCTATGGCGTTCTCGTGACATCGTCGTACTGGAAAGCGACCTTTCGTGGCCAAAATTAGAAACATTCTCCTACCGACTTCTTTCCAATAAAAAGTATAGTCAATGTAATTTTTCTAACCAGTAAATGCAACAAATAAAGGGGAATGTAGGTTAGTAGCATTTTAAAACAATAATGCAATGACGCGAATCGTTACAAAAGGGAAGCTTTAAACCTATCTTTAGACCTATGATATGTTTACGAAACGAAGTGTTCAATGATTTTATAAATCTATCATTTTGTAGAATTTTCAAAGAAGCAGTGGCTTCAAGCTTCAAAACGAGTCTAGGTTTCTTCTTGTACGATACCTTCTTACAAAGTGATAGCAGATTAGACATCGCCAATTTTATGAAAGTTTCAACACTTTCGTAATTTCTACTTTGAACGAGTTGGAAAAATTGACTTTTAGGCGGTTAGATAGATAAAATATTTCAGTGTGTGCGACGGATCATTTTCACGAGCGGTTAGGTTTTTATCGACGTCGATTCGCTGGGCAGCATTCTATCCATCACGGCTGAAAGTTAGCGGTAACCGATGAAACAGCAGACACGGCGAGTTAACTTTTTTTCGTCTGCCGCCTCTGTCTTCTTGGTTTTCCCACGCGAGTGCTTCTGGCAATATTTTCCGACCCGTACATATTTACATTTAGATTGAATTTCGTATTTGCGAAAACAACTATCGCAGCATGGCTCGACTAACCTGGCAAATATCAGCTACTTTCTTCGTTTCTTCAATTCGTTTTGCATCCATCGTTCTTCATTTCGTCGCATCCTGGATCCGCAGTGGAATAGTTTTGGTATATAGGATGTGGCGGCAGCAACAAATTTATCAAATTTGAATAGGTCAATTGCGATCCAAGCTACGACCCGCGAGGGACAGTGCAATTCGGATGCGTCGAGGCGATAAGCGGATATTTATTTCTATTTCCGGTGACTACGTTGTCGAGTGATTTATATATCGTCACCTAAAATTGAGTAAAATGCATACCTATTTCAAAGATATGTATCATTTGTATAATTTGGAATTGATTTTGCACATATCGTGAAATTATTTGACAGCGTTTTTTTTTCACGTATTGTAAGAGTACAAGAAACGAATGAGAAAAAAGTTGTACTATTCTTTTTTAAATAATGACGTATGTTAGTTTCTTTAGCTTTTAAAGTTTTGAGGAGTATGGCCCTAACCCTCATTTTTATTATTAAAACTATAATATGTATGTAATATGAATATTATGTAATTTTTAATACTATAGGATAACTGATAATATTGATAAAGCAAATCTGAGTTTACTAAAAATGATAATATAGTATTTAGCAAGCATATTACGAAAAAGTTTCGCAGTGAGATTACCGGACCGAAATTATAGTCTTCTAATTGGTACAGCTGCACCACAAAATGGTAGTTCGGTTCATTAACGAGGCGCAATACTGCTCGAAAACTCGATGCGCATTGGGTGACTGGAATCTGTTAAAGGGAACATTTCAAGCTATGCGTTCTCTCTATAATATAATTGATAAATAGGGCATAACTTGCACGCCATCCCGCCTATCTATTTGTTGCTCAATTTCGAACATCGAAGGAAAAAGTGACCTACACATTAGAAAGACAAGAAGAAATTGCAATTATTTGAATTGAATGTTTTGTTCTACTTCTAACTGGAAAATAAACTTTCTTCTATACACTAATTCAAACATTAACACTTATTAAATTATTATTAGATCTCTGTGCATGTGTGTGCGAAATACGAGAAAGTATTCATAATACCATTGCGAATAAAATTTTTCGTTTAGTTTTGCTACAGCAGTCACCGAATTGAATTTTTAAACAATGTGGACCTCAAATGGGAAATTCGCAATTGACTTATTGCATTACGTAGCCTTTGTGCGCAAGTTCGGTTTAATCCGATGATTTTATTTCGAGCAACTTTCGCTAAATGGCTAAAAAAGTGCACATCCAGATTGAACACTTCCCTCATTAAGCCTTTTAATCCCGTGTCTTTGGGAAATGGTGGTACGTTCATTAAATGCTTGAAATCGCCTACGCAATAGAACGAGGAAAATGGTGGAAAATGGACAATGACAAAGGACTGTGCTTTTTCCAAGGACAGCGGCTGGGCCGGGGCTGAAAAAGGATACACTCGGCGTACACCATGTAGACACTTTTTATTTTCAGTACTCGGTGGTTACGTTACAAATGGGTCACAATATGAGTCCACCATACCACGCTTAGAACCATTTCTCCTGGCACGTAACGCGTACAATTCATAAATCTCCGTGCTACATATCGTTTCTTTAAATCTACGATTGTGAGCACGCATAACGTCGTGCGGATCCGAAGTGGCCTGTAAACGATCCAGCGAGCTTGTCGACATTTCATGAAGCCACAGCAAACAATTGAAACTTAACGTAACTATACGTTCTTTACTCAACTCGTCAATTAATATAGAATTTTCAAGGAACGCGAACACCATTTTCAAAAATTACCCGCGACCAGTTATAAACTAGAAATGAATATTTTTCATCTGTTTGCCTTTCAATCAAGGTGTATGTTCGAATTGAAGCTTTAACGAAATTACAGGTGCTCGCGCGAGACGTGTGTATGTCAGTGTAATGGGGTTAATTGTTAATTAAGAATTCTTCGTTGTATGCTATGCTCGAATAATTCTACAAACAATTGGCGCCACTGCGGGACAGGTGCCGAGGCTTCAAGCTCTGTTTCGCGTGTATTCAAGATACACGGCCAACAGACAATTATGGATTGTCAAGTACAGTCGACAAGCACGATCGATTCTCTATGGGACACTTAACGATGCGTGCAACGGCGTTGCTCGATTGGTTGCACGTTTCTTCTTCGCCGGTGCTCGCACAAAATACAAAACATGTCCCGACATTCTCCTCGATTCTACCGCCTTTCCTCGTTCCCTTTTCCCGCATTTGTTCGCTCCTAATGGATGGCCCTGTGCACAGAAATGTCGCGTCTCACGTGCGCTGCTTCTCAATTAAACGTGCTGTTACCGCGATCGACCGAGAATACAGATCATTCCGTGTTCATGATGCTTCCAGACTGCTTTCCTTTAGCGAAAAAGTCGGAGCAAAATGAACATTAATGACCACCGTTTCAACATTCGTTTTCTTGTCTTATTTCTACACTCTGCAATATTAGGCATCTGTTACTCGTTCATTGAAATTTTCATTCTGTTTCGCTATGATTTCAAAGTATTTTTAAGGTTCTTTATACACTACAGAATGGACTAATCAAAGTTTCATTAACCCCTTGCACTATGATTTCGGTTGCAGCGATTAGAATTTCTTCGTAGTTCATAATTTGTTAGAAGAACAAATTAATTGATAACTATTGTATGCATAAAAGTTCCCCAATGGCTGTATATTAACAACAACAAAATAGAATATTATTTTGGTTTAAGCGAACTAAATAGCATACATTTTAGTAGACTTTGTTCAGAATCTCCATCACGAACCAGTACCACGTCCAAGTACGGCAAGGGGTTAAAACGAACACATCGATCACTATTTAAATTCAGAAACGTCATACCATATACATACAAACTCTCCGGACGATGAACGAAACTCGGAAATTTCGTCGGCTATTTTAAATACAAAGGATTCTGCTGCTTATTAGTTAAAGGAAGATGTAATACGAAGCTTCTGAATCTTTCGATCGCGAATAAACTAAGCGCTGTTGCATTAATGGGATTTACCTTCCGGCTGCGGCAACGACACGATTAATTGAGGGACATTATAAATAGAATTCACACGAAGCTCCTATCGCGTTTCTCGTTGATTAGCGGACGAAGTAGATAGCGACACTGTATGGATTCTGGTGGAGAGGAGCGCAACATGGTCCAGAGGTAATTTAATTGAACAAAACACGTTGCTTGATAAGCGTCTACTGTTGCTATTGTACTGGCACCGTGTGGGGCCTGGTTGGCTGACAGGAGTAGATAATACGCTCGAATTCAGAGGCGAGTTTATTTGAAACATCCTGCAATCACGGAGCTTCCGGTGACGAGGGAACACTGGCCGCTGCCGGTCGTTGCGTTGCTTTCGACCTGGCATTGAAAACTTGAACGACAGAGTTTGATACCGTGACAGTGACACTGATAACTTCATTGCGTCGCCCGGATTCCCATCTAGAATGTTACGATTTGCAGAAAGGCGATGTATCGCTTTGCTGAAATTATTCAATTATTAGTGTGGCGTTCTGTCCATTGCATTAACGTGTTAAGTGCTGCGCATCTGGCTATTGGTTTAGATCTGGAAATAAATTTTTGCGTCGATGTATTGCGTGTACCGAAAGTTAAGAACTGCAGCATACTGGATGCTCGAAGTAGTCAGTTCAGTTTTTATTCTGTGCAAGTTTTCAGATTGCTGACAATTCAATTTGTGACTGACGTATCAAAGTACGTACATTATGTCACTGCTTCGAACACAATAGACGATAGAACATAATCCAGTTACATTTTTTAATGTATACTGAAACTGTTTAAAACAATAATTTTAAATATCATCTACCTCGTTCTATTAAAAATCGAACATCGACGTTATCTGTGGTTTACCTTTACTTCGAAGAGGTCAAACTCACTGAGAAGCGACTAGCAAAGAAAGACTAAAGGACTGCCGATGGACATGGAAGTCGCTCTAAATGTCCGGCAGAAATAAAGGTACTGTTCAGTGTCAATTGTCTGCAGAGTTCCCTTATCGTCGACATCAGCCCCAATGTGGTTCGCGACTGTACCCTTTTCGACACGCAATACGCCCATAATAATGACATCAAAATAAACCCGCGAGGGGCTCGCGCACTGCTGTGGGTGTGCTTTGCTTGAAAAAGGGGAAAGAGAAAACTCGCCCTCGATTCCGTGATTGCTAGACACGAAAGCCTGCTTGAGGTTTGAACGGCGATCGTCCGGTGATACCCAATCGACAATTATATGATCGGGTGTTTCAGAGTTACAGGATCTGCGTTACGTAACGAGGAACGCGACAATAGCTTAGGTGTTACAGTGGGACGCGACAGGAGCGGTCGTGCGCGTTCGATGTGCACGTCGAGCAGCCCTGTGACAACGCCAAACTTCGGAAACGCATCGCGAAAAACGCATCGAGATGTTTCCATACGCTCGACTCGCTGCACGTTGCCGCGACGTTCCTCTTCATGCAGGTACTGTTGCGATATAACACACGCGGAGCTGTGATCGATACACATACATCTACCATTAAAGCGTTACATTAACGTTACACGAGGCGGTGAGGGTGATTCGGAAAGTTAGCGTGCGCTCCTCTCGTCTCTGGAATTTCTCGCAGTGATGGAAGGCTACTCCCTGCATACCTTGTGGCGGGAGTAGTGAGGAAACTTTACGTACAGAGTGCGGATACCCGATCTTAACAGCGCCGCTTTTGTATCCGTTAACGTTTTTAAGATTAGGTATTCGCACACTACACCAAGAACCATAACTATAGCACCACCACCACCACTCCCCCCTCCAATTTTTGAGTGATATAATTTGTACTGTCAAGATTTGAGAAAAGAATCGGGTTGCTTTCCAAAAATAAATTTCGGTGTTGTTAATGTGACGGTTTGGCCGGATTTTGCACAGATGACATGTTGAAATTGAGTTTACCTTCAAAACGGATGGACAGTGTAGAATACATAATTTATTGCCATTTATTAACGAAAATAACACTGTGGAATGGAAGCTCCAACAAGATAACGCGGCCATACACACCAGATCAAAATTCCTGATCAAAATTCAATGGACAATGTCTGGAGCATAACTGTAAGGAAGGTTTATACAAAAAATCAACAGTTTCAAAACGTTGTAAAACTAAAAAATGCAATAATTGCGGCCAGCAATGATATCTGTGTGGAAACTTTTCAAAAGCCCATTGAAAGTATGTCAAATCCCATTTTTCGAGTCATAATAAAAAAAGGTGGACTTACAAAGTATTATATTAACACATGTAATTGTAACTTTAATGATACGGTGTCATAGCTGTGCAGTAGTAGAAATATCAGTTTAAAAGAATCTTTGTTTGTATCAGAAACTTAGACAGAAAATTACAATAAACCTTGTTCATTATACCATTCCACCCCATATGATCGACTTTCTTCTATTTCCATCCAGAAGTCCGAAAAATGGAAGTGAAGCTGTAGCTATGCTCCTTAGTGTTTAGTAAATCTACACCGGTCATGCGGTATGCAGGGAGGAGCCCATCATCACTGTCTCGCACGGCCCTCTCGCGCGCTTCAGCACACTGACTACCGCGTGATACGATTCCCCGTTTTCGAGGATTCGCCTGATACCGGTTTAAATACATCGATTCCTAGCGGGGTATTCACAGCAAATAAAATATATGTTATCTCTGTTTCGTTGATGCGTATTAAAGCCTCCGTTGATCGGTAGTCAGCGCCGTCAAAGAGTGCAGCGGTCCCTCGGCCTCCGACCGAGCGTATCGTCGCTTTGAACGCGAGATTCCCAAATTGTTCACTCAGCTTTTCCACTGTGACGCCCTCGAGCCCGATACGCAACGTTATCACGCTCGCTATTTTATACTATGCTTTTGGGTCCGAGAGAACCTCGCCGTTCGTAGAACTAACATAGTGATTGATACGCGTGCAAATCGGTCTCCGCGCTCCTGAATTTACTATCGCAAAGGGATTGCGAACGTTTATACAACACCTCATTGGGTATCGCGCCCGAGGGCTTCGTCACGACAGAGTTTCTACGTACTAGAAGGACAACGCTTCGCAGCATCTACAAAAATAATTCTCGGTTTGAATGTCCTGGACGTTTATCTGTCGTTGCAACGTTACAAAATCCCACATGCCTCGAGCGAGGATCGCGCGCGGCCGATGATCGCTCGTTACATTCTCTCCGCGCGGGATCACAGGTACGAAATTGAGGATCTCGCACACCAACGCGAATAATTACGTCCGATAAATGTCGAATGCTGAAATTCGAACAAAGAATCTGCGGGTTTAGCGAAAACTGAAATTGTACTGTGGAAAAATGACGACGTTTCTCGCATTTGTTTACTTGGAAATTTGTACTGCGGTCCGGGAGACACTTAGTATTAGATAATCAAGTGATCTTAATATTCGTGTTAGTTAAGTCTTGATTTAATAATCGTGTCTTCAATATTTTTACTTCGTCAGGATTTTCACTTCTTCCTCTCACTTCTGTTTTACCTAAAAAACCGGGATCGTCAGTTAATCAAAACGACATTGGAAGCAATTTTCATCACAGAATAATACAAAGCAAGGCAATCAAAAGATAATTTAGTAAAATTTGTTGTTACGATTATCGCTGTCGTTGTGATCACAGTTTTGAATCGTTTTAATACATTCGTGTAATTCGGTTTTCGATTGATATCTATTTTCCTACACAAAATAATTGAAACATCGCCATTTTCCAGAGTTCATCCAACTTGAATTAATAAGTGCATTATCGTTAAAAATCTCTGGTTGTCAGTTTCAAGCTTTTGAAAATTTTCAGGTGCACGTAAACTTGCGCGACTGTTGTTAAGTCGTTAGATAAATTAAACTGCCGTAAATATTCGCGTTGGTGCGAGACCATTTAGGCGATGATGTGTAGGGTGTACATCATGAGAAGCGGTGTTTTGTGTGCCGGACGTGAGAAAAAGCGCAATGGCACGCCAACCGTGAATTGTAAGCGATAATTGGACCCTCGAAAATGTCTTGGATACAAGTGATGTTGGGACGCGTCCATGATTTAATCCGTCGAAACACACGTGCTTCGATAGTTTCAGGATATTCAGGAAAATTGAAATTCGTCACTGGATGTTACTAGTCAACAAATCACAAGGCCTAAATTCTGCATCGAATAAATTGCGAATAAAAAGGGCAGACACGATACTACGAATAAATCGCAGCCTTATTACGAAAAGTGATTAAAAGGACAGAATAATAGTACTTAAATCTCGAAAATCATTACTAAATTGTATTAATAATAACACTATAATTGTATTAATAAACTTTGCCCATACAATTTCGTCTTCGTGCATGAATGAATAGCGCAATAGAGACAAAAATACATGCAAAGAAAACTTATCGATGAAAGCAAACATTTCAGTACTTGCAAATGTTTATATATATATATATGGAATCGAGTACTCCGTCAATAATTTTATGCACCGCTGTATGTTGGTCGAAATGAAATTTGCCCGACTTTGTTGCCGAGTCGTTTCGATCGCACGCCGCTGCACGCGATTCTATGTATATTTCTCTCCGGAAAGGGCACGTTCGATAACGTTGACCCCTCGGGGCTCTAATTTCTCCAGTGGATTGAGTGGACGCGTTGATTTTGCAATTAAGCGGAAGCGTGTTAAGAATGCTGATATTTAAAGGACCGAACGTATGAACGCGTGCCGCGATTCCACGCGAATGCATCTCGCGAGCAATAGTAGCCTAAAACCGGGGCTCCGAAACTTATCTGATTAACGCGCCGATGAACCGTAACGGCGGGAAGTTTGCTATCAGTTCCCTGTCTAGGATAGTACGCTAAAGTTTTGCCATTTCCTAGCCTGTTTGTAAACTCGGTACGTGGTTCGACATAATCGCTTCGATTTAAAACCACTTTTCGCAATACTTTTTCCAAATCTATAGAACGCGGAGAAGCTTCCAATTAATAAAAATAATTTCTGGAGACTTAATTCTTCATTGAAAACAGATACAACTTGACCTTCTCAGTGGACAGTTTCGATAGATTAGAATTGATATTGAATTTGATTTGGTTTCGTATATTTCTTGTAAATTTTTGCGGCCTCTGAAAACAAGAAATATAACATCTCCGCATTATAACAACGTCCAGGCACGAGGCGACCTGCATAAATCATAAATTCCCCAGATATTAGGAAACAGGATATGCGACTCACTTGTTTCCACAGTGGAAGCAGAATAGTTTTAAATAAATTTGAAATCCCTTTCGGAGGAAACCCAATATTTCACGAAACTTGCAGCCACTACCGAACAATCTGTCGGTAATACACCGAATAGGTTTGATTCTCGATTGCGATCGAAGCGATGCGTTGCAACCGTAAGATTTTTCGTTCAACCTGCGCCGTGAACTGGAAGGAAGAGGATAAACCGTTCTCCCGTTCTCCAAAGACTAAGAAAAATCAATAGCTGCACACCGCTGTCTAGGAATCGTGGTGTGGCATCGCAGGCACGATCCTACGTGAACTGCAAGTCACTATGCTATCATTATGTCTTAGATTCACAGTAATTTGTGTATATCGCAACGATATTGTTATAAAAAACGCACATGTGCAGCCAATTTAATTTAACTCAACACAAAAATTAAACAAAGTAAGACTAACATATTTCTGTTCTCATTTAATACGTATGAATATATATATATATATATATATATAAACACTATTAATTTCTAATAGAACAGATTAATGAAGTATCTTTTTCAAGTTACAATGAAATTAAGAAAAAGATACTTAACATAATTGAAATCATTATGAACAAAATTGCCAAACTACTAAAAATCTTTTTTGATATTGTTTATTTTCTAATAATTCATTATGACTAAAATGTCACAATTTTAGATAAAAGAAAACGCAAGAGAACACGTAAACGTTATAATAATTTTTTTTAACACATAGAAGAAATTTATATATTTAGTTTGGTGTAGAAATTCGAGTTTGGTGCAGAAAATGTTTTCGAGCAAAACTCATAATTTCCCTTTACGGGATTAAGCAATATCCGATCGTTAAGCTTGTCATCGTTTGCATGTTTGAAGAAGTCTAATCATTCATTCTAGGAGCAAGAACCATAAGTCTGCTGACAACTGAAAATTGCTCTTCAGACATTTATAGCGTTGTACAAAAACATCGAAGGAATTGTGGTCTCAAATCGAGCGCGTAGTTTAACTGTTCGGGCTCTAGCGTTTCAAACTTTAAATTGTACATCCAGTAGATTTCAAGAATAAGTTCCTTCGAGTAGTAAAGTGGCGTTAACGATCGGTAAAATATTAACAGTCCGGTGTTAAAGCGATGTCGGATGGAAATGCGCACAGTGTTTCGCGAATGGAAAATGTCACGGTACCCCGCGTCCCAAAAGGTATCCATTATGATGTCAATTTCGTGCACAATGCATTACCCGCTCGCATTCCGCGTACGGTCATTCGCGAGTTATAGATATACCGGAACGACACGGTTGTGCTTGCGATGCGATGCTGGTAAAATAGTGCAAACGCCGTAGAAAAATGTAGTCGATGTATGAGATAGGTTTTATCGCCACCGCAAATGTCGCTGGGAACCTTCCGGTTTCTATCTTCGTAAGATTGTGATCGCCTATATAGCGTCGTGCCATTAAGAAAGCTGAAGGCTCTGTATATTTGTATTTCCATTGGCGTGTCTGCGAACATTTCTATGAGTAGCTCGTGAAAACGAAAATCAACGAAACATTTTCTTTTATTTCCGACGTAGTGTTTGACTTCATTGCACAAGAATATCAATTATAAAGCAAGAAAAAAGACGAGTTGAGAATTACATTATAAACTGGAGAAATTCTTTTTAGCATTAAAAATTCTGGATTGTTTTGGATTCGTTGTCAATTCTTAGAAGCTATTGTGTGACATTAATGTAAGCTCATTTTACTATGTTTATAAACAAACACGTGTGACTGACAGTCGGAGCAAATATTTATAAAAGAAAAAATATTTATAGAATATAAACATTTTTAATATAAATATTTATAAAAGTAGTCAGTGTTTTCTATCGTTCGTTATTTAATGTGCAATATACACGTAAAAGTCTGTCAAACGTTGTTCCTGCCATCCTCGGATAGTTTAAAACAGTGCAGGCGAAAGAAACGTATTCTGTTTGATTCCTTACGGTAAAATATCAGGAAGAAATATTTGCTGACAATTTGAAAAGAAGTTAAATTAAAAAGAAATACGTCGAATCGTTCGTACGGTTCCCAGCGGTATTTCCGGAGCAAGGAGGGAAACACATGAGTGTTCGGAAAGATGAACGCTACGTTAAAGCCTGGACCACAATTTGCAAAGTAGTACGTGCAAATTCCTAATCACTATTGAATATGACACGACTAAACGCATTTCGCGTATCTCGAAAGTATTGACCGAGAAACGCCACGCCATACTACTTACGAGACACACACGTATTTATGTACGTATTACGTTATATACATACATACATATACAAATATACATATATATATATATATATATATATATATATATATATATATATATATGTAAGTGCTACAGTTTTGCTATGATGCGTATGTACACGTACACGTTGTTAATTAGCCGTAGAACAGTTTGTTAATCATTGAGAAAATCAACGATAACTGATCATTGGTGTATCGTGTGTTTCAATCGTTGGACCATAGATTTCATGCGTTTCTGATTCTTAGCTATGTTCTGAATTGTATCAAGACAAGTCGATATAAATTTGTTGCTAAAGTATAAGATGGAGAACTAGAAAATTGTTGTAAAAAATGACTTTTATCTGTCGAGATTTTTTCAAAAGCGTTCAGATTATTTTGCTCAGAAAACTAGATCATGTATCAAAAACATGATCCTTGTTACAGACATAATCAAATTATACATTTCCCGATGCCTTCACTATGTCGACATTCACCCTTAAAAAGATCAAAAATATTAAGAATATGAACTTGTAATCATCGCTCGACGCTTTAACGGTTAAAGGAAGGTTTATGTACTTTTCTCTTGTTTTATAACTCGTTGGAAGCTTTGACAGGATTAGTCGAAATTCCGCGTTCGCATAAACATCCACAGTCCAACAATTCCGAAAAAAAACTGAACAAGTCCAGCGGGCTATAACAAACGGCCCTCTGTCGTCCCGCATTGTTGAATGAAATACATCGGACTCTATAAAACCATTCAGTATAAAAATAAATAAGCTCTCTATTCTATATAAATCCAACGACACGTTAACATTCGATATATCAACAGAATCGTTAATCCTTACGACTCTAGAGGACGACCGGGAGCTGCCGAAAGGGAATGGCTCGCCTTGTCGACGTTGGCGGACCACGAAACACGGTTTCCCTTTCTCACCGCGCCGCGGTATTTATATACGCATGTATACGTGTGTACAATACATATACGTTCGGCTCGTCAGTCATCGGGGTTCATGGAAACGATGTGGCCTACGAATATCATCGGTTAATTTGATATTTGGCGCGCGCGATGCACCGGTTGAAATTTCATCAGCGCACCCTGTCTCGCATAAGCGAAAATTATTTCTCTCCGAATGTTATCATTCCGACAGAATATTGGACCAGCGGGTTTGCCCAACTGTCGATTCCATGCCGCCAATCGAACGCCGGGCTACGATTAAAATGCTTTTTCATTCCTCCTGCGGCTTGTCCTACAAATCTTTCGTCCGTCTGCTCGAGTGCCAGAAACGATTGGGCATGTATCAGCACGATGTTGTGTTAAACTTTTAGGAACTTTCTTATAGAAACTGTAGAGTGTTTGGTGATCTTTGTAACATACGTCTGTCCGAATATTACCTGTTTCCCGAAAATTCTGACTCTCCAAGTGTCTAATTATCATCTTGTGGCTTCAGATAAGAAGATTGCATTAACTGTGATTGCAATGGGAACAAGTCATCTAACTTCATTCACATACAATAAAAGGTTGAAAATGTTCATGTCGTTACGTGCAGGTAACACACAATGTTGCAAGAATGCGGAAATCGCACTGGATCGCATTTCTATAATTTAACAAATTAACGCACTTGGAAACTGCGACATCTACATCGACGTATCAAATAAAAAGGCAGAATTGAAAAAAAGTAGCTATGAAATTATAAAACTTTGGAAAATCAACATTGTAACTCTTGCAAGCGGAAACTTGGTACTGTAATCTACATATGATTCGGCATACAGTATCGGTTTAGCTCAGCTGTCCCAAAGCCAGGAAACGATGCTTGTAAAACCGCGATGGCAGAAAGCGGTATGCAAATTCATCCGATATTTGGAAACTGTGAATTTAAATACATTCGAATGATTTTACAAACGTTCTAGTACGTCGTCGAAGCATCTCGGATTTCTTTTTAAGCACATTTCTGAGAATTTTCTTCGATATCTTTTATTTCTTAGTCAACGAGACTAGAATAGATTGTAAGGAAAAGTGTGTAAAGGAACGACGGACTTGAACGAAATGTCAGATCGATAGACAACGGCGGAGCTGGTTGGTTTCGGAAGAAGCAACGTTTCCATGGTCCCCGACGGAATTCCCGGCGAAATGGCCACGGCAGCCCTGGTCGAAATTTCAGCAGATGCTGTTTCACACACGTATCATCCACGCGACCACGGGACCGTGAATGGTGATAATGGTAACCCAAATAGTTAATCGGTACACGGCGGCGTCGAATCGACGAAAAACAGTCCGATTTCTACGAACGTAAGTGCATGCAGCTAATTGAAAGTAGCTCACCGTTAATGTAAGTTTCGTTGATCCTTGGATAGGATTATTGGCTGCGGAAGGTCCGATGCCTGATGCGCTCATGCTCGTGATGCATTGCCGTTGGTAACACCACAACGAAAGCTTTGAAACGAGGATTCAAGATTTTCTACGTGGGCCGTTCAATAAACACTGGGAATCCCTTTGTTAAATTTCAAATCTATCTCGACGCCATATTTCTCAGATACGCGGTTCGTCCGGAAGATCGAGCTTCGGCATAGCGTCCCACTTGATCTTCGGATTGAATCGGATCGGTTACAAGCTCTGCGTTTATTTTCGTCGTGTAAACAGTGTTCAACAAAGTCGTGTTACCGTTGCATCGAATTGTTGCGCGAGATACATCGCGCGGTTCTCTTTCCAGTGTTGGTTCGTAAATGACTCGAAAAGGTGCGTTTGTAAAGTACAAATTCTTAAAACTGGTAGTAAATCCGTTGATAAAAAGCACAGCCAGTGCATCGAAAAATGTAGTAGGATCGTCGATAATGAATACAAATTTTGTCGAAACATTTTCTCAGTTGTCAAAGTCTAGACCAGCGAGCGAGTGTTCTGACTTGCCGCGAGTTTCAGAGTTTCACCGATCCAGACTTCGCGGTACTCATTGAACAACCCACGTACATCCAGCAGTTTGATTCCGCGATACAGTTGAGCATTGTTGATGACGAGAATGCGGTGATCCTGCTGCGGACAAACGTGAACTCAATGGCCTTCTCGCGCGGGATCGGCGCTCGGCGGCTCTGCCCGCCTCGTCCTTTCTCGACGATTTCCAGCGCCGAACCCGGGGAAAGTTTAAACGTATGCTCTTTAATTCAGAACCACCGAACGTCTCATGCAAAATCTTACATTATCCCTTCTTATCCTAGGAATTCGCTGTCACAGAATACTCGAAATATTCCTGTAAAGTCGCTGCGCTCGAGATTTCCAGCTAAAACGGTAATTCCCGCGATCAGGTCCCTTTTATCGTTTTTGTGCCCATTGCGAACGCATTTTAGGTTGCTTCTTTCGGTTCGATCGCGCGCGTAGTACGCAGTGCTGCTCGCTCGAGAAATCTTATTTTCCCTGCCTCTTCGACGATAAAGCTTATGTTCTCGTAAGAAAAGGAATCTTTTAAAGGATTCGGTAGTCATTAACAAAACCGTGCGTCATGTTTTATTTCGCCTACCTGAGAAGATATTAAATTCAGCCCTGCGTAGGCGATAAGTATCGAGATCTTTCAAGATGCACGATTTCTGAGAAAAGTGGCTCTACGTTCTCAGCGATTGTGAAAGAGGAAGCATGAATCGTTTCGAATCGTGGAGCGGTTCGAGCGTTGCGCGAGAAGCACTGCGACTGGCCGCGTTAACTATAGCGGACAATGGTCGTGACAAAGCATTCGGCTTGTTTCTTGAATTTCTTGCCACCCATGTGTCTACTATTTGTAGTACAAATTTTGTACCAGGTCGTGCACACGTGGCACACGCGTCACAGATCAGAATTCTGTGAGCGCATGCTCGAAGTCGACTCGTTTATTATGTTTTGTCGGATATCGGTGACCAGCCGCTCGACTCCGGACAGTTTCAGACATCGTCCTCGTTCCCCGTCGTCCATGCGTCTCGAGACCTCAGGACCGTGCTCACATGCGCATAGACGCGACACGGGAAACTCGAGGCATGAGATCCGCTGATCTTCCGTATTACTCTAATCGAACGCGATCGTCGAAGACGGCTGTCCAGACGAAGACAGTTCACACGCATTTACATCGATTAAGTGGACACAATACGAACTTGTTACACTTACTGGAATGGACGATATAATATGGACCCGTGTTCGAATTCACCCGTGCGATCATGGATGTCGGACACGTGGTTGATCGATAGCGTTATCCGCTCACCTGGATCATCACCTTTGAGCTGCCTCTGCACGAAATTTTGGCAACTTGCTTCTAAAGTGTCTTGGGGAGCCCTAGCGACGTTTCTTAACGTCGGTTCTGAATATAATACTTTGTTTACAGACTTTTGTTTAGCGAATCCGCACTGGAAATTCTGTTCTTCTTTGTTATCGTCTTATAAAAAATAATAATACCGTTGTTACAGTAATAATAATAATAATTGTAGTATTAGAATTGACATAAATCCACTTTGTAATTTACAGTTAAACTGTCAATTTAATCAAACTCTTAAGTGATCAATGAGCTTTCATGTTTATCCTAACATTTTGCACATGTCATTTCAATCATTAAAAGATATATGATTATTCTGCGAACAAATAATAAATATAGACAAACGAATATTTCACATCTTCGAATGACTACTATAGCATCTACAGAATTTAGTCTGTTCAATAGTTACAACTTCGCAATTTGTGCGAACAAAATTGCACGGATCACGTATGCACTTTTATTTAACGCTAGAACAAGTAAACAGAATTAATCGTGTTCGGCAGCAACTGTAAAACGAATCAATTCAAAATAGTCCATATTGCAGCATTTACAAGACCAATCGAGTCCCACGTTTTGTGTTTCAGGCCAATCGTGCAGAGGAGCGTAAAAATAGGAGTGGAAGGAGTACGTTGCTCCCGCGAAAATGAAAATTTGAGTTGAGCAAATTCGACCAAGTGAGTGAAAGCTGCTGCGACCAACACGCGTAACCCGACGAGCTTTCCATGCAAATATAAATCTCGATTCGTTGACCAGCAGCAACAAAATTGTCCTCTCCTTGAATGCATTCTGTACATTGTGTATCCTTGTTAATACTTGCCGATTCCGTTCTACGTTTGGTCAAATCTTTGTTTACGATTGTTTGTAACATACAAGTATACACGTATTTATATATGTACATATAGAATAAATTTCTCCACTTACGACGCCGCGGAATGATGTGTTCCGATGTGTGAACACACCGGTCTGATGTGTTCGTTTAATTGACACTGATCTTGCCCCGGCTCGTGACCGCCTACAACGTCGCGCCTCCTGTTATCTTAAACGCGGACAAGATCTGATACCCATAAACAACATCCCCGGGAAAAATATGTTTTGAGCCCACCGAATATGTCTTTCCATTGATCTTGCGCGACGCGATTGTTCTTAAGATAGTTTACAGACAGCATTCCCATAGTTAGACTTGAAAATTGTTATCGACACGAACGGAGTTACATCATCTTGGTTGACACCGATTACAACGAGGTGCGAATCTCGCCACCTTGATCTGCACGTTACGATGGACATGTATTGACGAGACAGCAAGCGTCAAGGTTTACATCGATCACATATTACTCGGTTTGAAGTTTTTAACTGTCAATCAGTTTCTCGACTCGCCGAAATTGTCCCCGGAGGTCTATTGAAATAGTCATGGAAAGACGAACGCAGTCCAGAATTCTTTCTCTTCTGGAGCTGTTGCGTTCTCTCGAGGCGCACCTCTGTTCAGAAGCATCGGCGTTACCGCATTCGATGAAAATTACACGTTGCATAGATCACGCGCGCCGCGCCGCTTTCGTTTAACCTCGTTTCAGCATGTCGCTATAGTTCCTCGATGCTTGTGAACGAGAGCGTGCGTGAAGGATAGAACTTTGCCCCGTCCCATTAAATGGTAAATGGTCCAATAATTTTTGAGCAACATCGTGTGTAAATCAGGTTTACACTGTCAAGAGGTAATACGAGTCGACAGAAATCTACAAAAGATAGAGTCAGAAGACAAAGCGTCAACTTTGGGAATCGAAGACTGGAAATGAAGAAGACTGCGAGCGCCAAACGTTCGGTCTACGATAGAAATATTAATTTTTGCTCGGTCCGATACTTTAAAATGTAAATTCGTTTTATAATAGGAATTGAACTTTTGTATATTTTCTTGTTACGCGAACGATGACACCTGACACCTTCTTATGTAAGATCATTTTCACATGAAATCCTCGATGCTGGCACCCACGACCTTTTTCGCGTCCAGTTTTCGATTGTCCGAAGTCCCCTCGACGGAGTTCAGATTTGAAATAGTATAGTAAGATTAGAAACGATAAATACGAGTTTATGCGAACGTCTTCGGACTGACGATCAAGTTAACAGCTAAAAGGACAACGTTACACCGTTAACCGGATGCGTGTGAATCGATACTGCACCCCGTACAGCAGACACCATGAATCGGAACCCCATAACCACCGATAAAAACATTTATAAAAGGTAGATTGAACAACGAAATACCTACGAACGGATTTTCACATTACAATTAAACATTAGCCATTCTTGGGAACAGCGGAAAGCTCGTATTGGACAAAAATACTGGACAAAAGTCTGCACAAATCGCGACCAACTTTCAAAAGCATCGACAAAAATACCGGAACATTACTAACCTCTGCCTAAACTGTTTCGTTGGACCCTCTACGAGGTCAGTCGACCCGTTCGTCTCGCTCGCTCGGTGTTCTTCTCTATCTTCTAACCCTTTCAAACTCCAATCTGGAAATGTTAATGCGTGCTTCTCCCACGAGATGTGCAGTTTGTCTCCCAAAATTCTTATGCCCTCTTCCGACGGAAGATGTCAAACCACCTCGTAAAATCCTCGGTGTCCTCCTCTCTCCTGAAGAAGCGTTCAGCTTTCTCTCTTTAGGACCGTGAATCGTGCTTTCCTTTTGCAAGGGGCGCGCATTACTTGCTTAAATCCTCGACTCGCATTTCTCGGAGGATGTTCGAAACTCTGTTCATGATGTAATTCTGGATCATAGATCGTGCGCCTTTTTCCTGTCTAGGCCAATTCCTCGACAGCTAGAAATTCTCTGAAAAATCTTCAACTCGCTATTTGCGATTCAAGAACTTCAACATCGTGAGATCTCCGATATTAAGCTTCTCGTTCATTCCTCTGACCGATAATCCGTAATTCGTTTCGTCAGGATGTCGCGCTGAGAAAATCCGTAACACAGTGGTTCAACTGGTCGTAAAGCGCTCAAAACAATGGAATGAGCAAAAAGTGCAGCTGCGTTACTCGCCAATGGAATTCGATTCGTTCGAACCGGTTTCGTCGTGCTGTATCTCCTCGTTGCTCGTATTTCCTTGGCAGACGACCGAAACGGTAATTGGCAGGTGGAATCTCACGCGGAATGCTTCCCGGTGAAGTTTCGCCATCTTTACGGGACGAGACCCGCTCGCCGAGTAGTCGACTGCTGTCGGAAATCCTTCGATCGGACGCATCTGCGTTCACGATCAGAACAGAAACGAAACGATCTATTTTAACTCTTCCACCTCGTTCTCGCCAAGAGATTTTCCTCGATATCTTCCGAAGAGCCCGTCACAAAAGATCTTTATTCGTTTTCCTCGGATTGCCGTGATTCTCCGTTGACAAAAATACACGGGGTGAGTCTAAAGCTGGTGTTCTATCATGTTCTTTTTTTTTGTTAGACGGTTTTTTGGTTTTTCGTTTACACAAGAATGCTCCACTAAAATTTCCAAGGTGTCCTTCCGGTGTAATAAAATTTCGTCTCGGTTCTGTGTAACGATCTTGTTTAATTCGATGGGCCTTCGCGGTTACCTGCGTTTAGAATAGAACGCGATAAAGCCATTGTCGATTCATTGGATTAAGAAATGAACGAGCAAGATGTGACCCACTCGTGTTTACGACGTTTCCATCGAACAGTTTACTTCTAACAGAATATTACAAGAAATCAGCATTTCGATGCAATAAACTGTTACAAAATTAACAGAATCGAAATGTGAAATTTTTCCTCACTCTCTATATATTTTCAAGCACTTTTTGATTGGAAAATTGTTTCAAGAAAAAGTTGATGTCAAAACTGCATTTAATGAACTTATTATCCCTCCTTCTTCCTATATTTTTCAAGAAAGTATTAACGCTCTTATGTCACGATATGAAAAATGTATCGAAATCGAACGAGATCATTATCATTATAGAAATATTTTTGAAGTTTGTTAAATAGAAGTTTGTCATAAAAATTCAAAAACCGCAGTTTCAATTACAACAACCTAATATATTATAATATGGAAAAGAAGACGTTTCAACCCCACCGTACCGCGTCGAAGGTGGGCGTAGCGTCTTGCGTCAAGGACAGACGTGTTTCTAGTTCTGCCGAGATAAAAACGTGCCCTTTCAACCGGCTGGTTCTGACTCGCGTCACGAATGTTCGGGTAAAACGTAATCAGCGTACCACGTGGCCCGGCAACAGTCGACGCGAGCGAAAACCGGCGCGGTCGATGCTGGGGCTGTTCACGCGCGGTTCTTCGGGTCGCGACCAAGATCGGTGCGGAGGCGATCACGCGAGTAGACTCGTTTTTGTCGGAGATAGGAGCAGAGGACAGGAACGGAGAAAACGGACGGTTTCGTTCCTAGTGGCACGCGAAATCCAGGAAACGCGTCTCGTTCACCGCCGCGCAGCGATACACAGTTCCCCGCAGTATTTATGGTCGTCCCACGGCGGCACGCGACTCAATTCGTTGACCTACTATTTTACATATGCGCTCGATGAACGCTGCCTATCTACACATGTACACCAGTTCGCTGGTCACCTGATCCAGCTCGATAGAGAACGCGAACGCTGATCACGCTGCAAGTTTTTGTGAAACAAACTTGCTGTACCGGGGGACCTCGGTAGTTGCATGAAATCGGTGCGGAAAATATGGACTATTGTGATTTCTAGGCTGTCGATCCGTATGCAAATATCCATTTTCATTTGTGGTTTTTTTCTGACAAATACTTGTCGAAGGGAGATAGAGAAGATACAACAACGCGACACGAATGCTGTGCATTTTACAAAACGTATACCACAAATGCATAAAGCAATGCTGTACAATAATTAGATAGACAAAATAAAAATTTATGTTGAGTAAGATGCAGAAACTACAGACATTTCTTAATAATTTTAATCAGTTGATATTAATACAATAATATTTTTCAATTGTTTATATGTTTCTCCAATTTTGCAAATACATAAAATCCACAGTCTACTAATACTCTCAAAAATATACTTTTAACCCTTGTCTTATAATTTATTATTATGCAGCCACAGAGATTGGAACTTCTGAAGGAAAGTTTCTATTTTACGATCACGGTACACTATTCCGAAGCTGTCCTGGGTCAAGCTATTTATTTTTTATGCGCATTATGCACCAATCAGCTTTAATTTAATTCGACTTCTATCGTTGTTAGTCCTGGAACGAACAACACAGAATAGAGCAAAATCCGATGTTAAATAAACTCCTCGGGCAAATGTTTTCGTCAGTAATTTTCTAATGAACAAAACCATTCGTGTAAATATTCTTAAATAATTGTCACGCTATAAAAATTTCTCACGATTATCATTGACTGGTGTACATCTCCGAATGTTACAGTATCCGCTTATAATACATTCGCGCAGGATAACGACTCACACTGATGGGCGGTTAATGAAACCTAAATGCGTGGTAACGAGCTAATCGAAGTTAGTCTGCTTCATCCTCCTTCATTAGAATTAATAAATAGATATTGATCCATTATATTCTTCACTTTTCCTCTGTACTTTCCAATCAGCGTTTAAGTGTCCCTTGAATTACTTCTATATCGTACTCTGTTATACTTTATTTACCTGTTCGGTAGCAGTTCTTTTAAAATCGAAAATTAACAATTAAGAATTTCTTAAAAAATTATTCGAGAACTACAATAATCTGTAACAAGTTCTTTTGACGTTATTATTTAAAAGCAAATTGTCGAGCTTCAGACATTGAAAATCCTATTATCCCTTAGCACCTTTGCGGAGACTCAGACGCGCCACTAAAAATTACTATATCGCGTTTCTACATAATTTCGACATTATCAAATTTGTTTACGTTCCAAAAGTTTTAAAAGTGTAAATATTGTAAAATTTCGGGAATCCGCGAGGATCACGGCCTGATCTTGAAATTAATTTTCATCTTTTCAATTAAACTTCATATTTTCGGAATCTCGCACATCTTTAAAAACTATGACGATATTCAACAGAATGAATATTGAAACGACGATCACTTCTGTGATCCCGATCAAATTCCTCTCCTGCCCCGACCCAACATTTTCGAGGCCTCGTACTGCCCTAGTTAAAATAGATTCGAGTGCAAAGGGTTAATAGACTTTCGATAAATAAAGTATTAATACTGCAGAAAATAATTCAACGCGTTTTGTCTATAACGTATGCAGCCTGACTGTTGCTCGAACGGGTTAACTCCCCGGTGAAACTTTGACGGCCTCCCCTTGTCAGTCAACGTCAACGCGTATCGACGCGGCCGTTCGACGACTTCTAAACGCAAGCATACGTGCGCGTTCCGACACGGCAGCTAATTGCTTTCCGGGCGCTACAGTGTTCGTCAGTGGCGCCATATGCAGAATAGTCGCGACGATGCCCGGTGACCCAGTAGCCCCGCGAGTTCAACGCGTTCGCACTGCTCCCGACGACGGCGGGTGGCCCAGCTGTTATGTATTTGACAGACGCGTCGAGCACCGAGCTCGCAAGAAAAAGAAGTTCGTTGACGTCTCGATTAATATGTAGGTCGATTCCGTGGAACGTTAACACGCGCCGGCAGTGTACACGATTTTGATGAAAGCGATCGTCCCGTGTACATTGTCGTGTATAATTTTAGCGCGACCTAAATTCTTTATTGTTCCAGACTTTCCGATGGAAACGCGTAAAGGTTGATCACACGATTACAAAGAATGGAAATGAGTAAACTGTGTATTTTATGTACCATTTACGAAAATGTCTACATCAAATACAAAACTACAAAGGCGCTAGAAGAATTTTAGAATACTTTTACATTACGTAAAACATATTAAAATGGTTGAAAAAAAAAAGAAATTATCACCGAGTTCCTTACAATTGATTCACAATTTTTATTTTGCACTAAGATTCGCAGTCTAGAACCATACTGACGTTTCTCATAAACGCAAAGAAGTAGACAATGCAAATTTTTAGTGTCGTAGAAATTTCACACCATTTAAAAGACACGAAAATTATAACAAAATCTAGGTAGCTATTTCCATTAACACGAATTCGCATAAATATTTCTACGAAATTATCTTTTTTCTCTACGAAATTATTACAAACGATGAACTTTTAATCATTGTTACTGCGAAGGTAATGGTACACTTCGAAAACTGTAAGGAAACCAAGTTCTGTGCAGATTCAATTTGATGTTTTTTTGATGATCTTGAACGACTATAATCGCGCGAAAACTGGCACTCTAGTAAAGCGTTTAATGAAAGTTCAAAGTTCACGAGCTCGGTCAGTCAGAGAAAGGTTTACCTCACAATTCATTTAAACAGACAATCCGCTGTGGGAAACAAATCATACCCTCCGAGCGATTTTCTCGGTGAAAAATTTCAGTGTTTTCGGCGCGCGGCACTCTTTCCGGCTCTATTGATGGCATTCGAATATGCAACAACCGAGATTAACCTGTCGAGTGCACGCAACCGACGCGCGGATTCACAGGGGCGAATGTGGGACGCCGGTTTATCGCGTCGTTAACCACGAGTCGCATCGGTCGAATTCCGCAGACTCGTGATCCCGACGATTTCCGACGTGCTGTGTATCTCGGATAGGTGGACCTGGCTCGAGTTAATAGGAGAACGACAGTAATCAACGTGATAGGGTCTTGATTCGATGGATCTGAGAGAGCGAGCAAAGACTACATTGCCGTTCGAGCTGCGATAAACAAGTCCAACGGTGACGACAGCGAAATGTAAAGGATAATCTATTGTTTTATAATGGGGGTGTGTTCGTGTCGGAGATAAAGGGAGAGCTACATTTTCTAGCCGATCAATGGTGCAAACGTTAGGAACGAAATCTCACTTCGGCAACATCTAAGTTTCTTTGCTATTTTAAACTTCTGTCCGGAGATTCCTGAAAATCGATCGCACGATTCGAGGAGCACTCGAACGGCGGACCTACTATTTCATAATGATATAACTGTGTATACATGGTTTATTCACCATTCTTTTTCACCAATTTTTCCAAGATACTTTTTAACCAGTTAGCTGTGTTTGACAAGTACACTCGTCATCGCTTGATTCTCGTGACACATATAGGTGCACTCTCTGAAAAGGGGGTGCCACGGCTAACTGGTCAATGACTTCATCTGTAGACCTTAATTATCAGATCAGGAAGGTACGAATCATCATACCAGTTTTAGAAAAGTTATGGGATAAAATAAATGCCGAAACTCGCCAAAATCAGATCTTTTGCTAACGTTTGCTACGTACACTTTTCCCAATCTACAATTTTATTCTCCTTCGGGATCGTTTGCGTTTAACTGGTTAATTTTTTGGATACCTTGAAGCGGAATAATTCTACCATTTCCACAGCGCCATTATAAAAACACCAGAAGATCATTTTCAGCAACTTTGATCAATGTTCTAGTCGGTGCCCTTGTGACGTCTATCGCAGTTCCAACGTTCAACCAATTTGTAAATGTACCTTTATAGAACACAACCGCTGGATCGCGACAATTGTCCATTGTCCTCCGGACTTCTTACCTCTCCGGTAACCACCAGCCGAGGATCCTAAGCGATGCCATGACAAACATCGCAAATACTATGATGGCGAATGTCACATAAACTATAGCCAATTGGACCAGGGAAAAGATGTAGAGATTTTTGTCACAATACTCATCGGGTTTGTATTGCTCTGCTTTGAAACGGGGCCACATGATCGTGAGGATCCACTTGTTCCCTGCCGCAAACGATCGAGAAAAAATCCGTTAAAAAGACATCATGCAGGATGTTCAGCTGGAAACTGAATCGTTTAGAGGAGAGCTGGAACGGCGGAAACATATCTATTTAACGTGAGGTAGCAAACAATAATAACAATATTATAACAAAACGCATTTTAACTACTACTACATTTTGACTACTAAATTTAAATCTAGGAATTATATCATACTTTTTGTACCCGAGAAAAGGTTTCGTAAAACGCCTTTAGGATACCGTACAAAATGGGATAAAATATCCTAAAATGGGAATTATCGTTTCGTCCATTAACAAAAAAGAGGCAAGTGCTTCCTGGAATGGATTGCTGGTCAGCGAAATCCACGTTTGCCCTTTGACATACATTCCGCCCGTGCTGTAACGGCCTTTCGAATCAGCACATGAGTTTTTCCAGGGTTTTCCGATTTTTCAAGGTTCACAGAGAACATTCCGTTGCGAAAAGCTATAATTTTCCGGCAGTCGCGGTGAACATGCATCAAGCCGTTTGGAAAGCTTCAACTGCGCATCCATTAATTTGTTTCCTTTCAATCTTGCGACTTCTTATCGGAATCGTCGCGTCAGCTCGACGTGTTTGAACAGAGAATTTCGATTATCCAGGTCAGGGATTCAATTTTGAGCGAACATTCCGATGGGTCCTAGGCTCTTTTACCTTCCGAGAAAGGGATACGATTTTAATGGATGAGCACTTCCGTCGATTTTCCATTTCGAGCTGATTCCTCCTCTTTTCTCCTCCCTGCGCGTCTCGTAGTTTGACGTCGGGTGATAACGACTCGCGTAACACGATTGCCGGTATAACTACCGGCAGGTGAATATACAAAACTCCGAAAAAGGTCACAATAACCAGCGACTACTTTCGTACTTGAAATAAGGACGTCGTTCACCGTGACTGCAGAAGTAAAAATTAGTAGCTCGTTAGCTGGAAACCGACGCAATTACGTCCGCGGATGCATGTGGCCGGGTATCTTGTAACTAGGCACGATCACGAACAAGAATTGGGTTGCATTAGAACAACTTACAGCCCACGTCTAACAAATTACCAGCTGGCGAAGCGATCGACCGGTATTGTACCTCCAAATCGAGTGCATTCCAGTTACTACGTGAACGGTGTTGGGTTACACTTGTGCCCTAATTCACATAATTCGTCTAATTCCCTTTTTAGTCGAATGTACTTTTGTTTATGTGGATCGATATTCATCAGTAGATATTCATACAATATTTATCGATATTACTGTGTATCGAGTTCACAAATTAATTCACAGCTCTGACTCCGCGAGTTTATTGGTTGTTCACAAACCACCAATGCGCGATATATTCGACTCGCGACAATAAAGGTCTCCGTCGCTATTTATGCATTTCCTCTGGATTGTAAATAATTAATGAGTGAGAGGAATTAATTAATTTAACGATATACTGACGATATTATCAAATACTTCGAATAAAAAATAAAAGTTCGCTAGGTATAGTGGCCAAAATAGTAATAGTTTCATTGGAATATCTCTGATTGCATTTATGATAACTTTGTAAATATAAATATTAATAAAAAAAATTAAGTAAACCTACATTTATTTTGCACAAAATTTCCAAAAATGTTTCTAATACTGATTTAATATAATCGTATTAATAAAAATGCTAAATGCATCGCAACGAATCACCTATTAATAACAAGAGACAGGTGTGTTATGTAAAACACATTATTATATCACAAAAATGAGTCCTTTTAAAAAGTGAAATCTGATTGTTGCACTAATGTGATATAGAAAAGTACTCCTCTCAATAAAACCATAAACGAATCATAGATATGTTCGCCGTGAAAAGCAGGCTCTAAATACTGGAATGGAAATCTACATGCAGGAATTTTGCATTTCTCCTTTGTGCTGTATAGTGTCTTGAATCGTCTGGTTTACTCACCCATACCAAACCATACAAGGAGGAACATTGATAAGACCCCCACGCCTATGGAGAAGCAGGAAATTTGAGAGTCGGGCGGCTGAAGCGTCAAAATTTCCCGTCTTCTTGACCGGATCTGAGAATACGTGATCAGAAACATGAATATTGCCCCGAATACTCCTCCTAGGGTCATGTACGTCGCAATTTCCACTTTCTTGGGGCATTTGCCGTTGTACTTCAAACCTGAAACAAGTGAACGGAAGAATTCCTTGAAATCATTTTCCAGAGTTTTCTACTTGTTTCTTGTTCGCTTACTGCGTTAGCAACTATCGTACAGAGAACTCAAATATTAATCCTTAGGCTACTGTGGGCACCTATAGGCGCTTAGAAATTTTGCGTTTGTGACACTGAGAGCGCCTATAGACACTTATCGCATTGTGGTCGCCTGAGACCGAGGGCGCCTAATGACGCTCGACGCAATTTCGCTTTCTGACACGAAAGGCGCCTATAAACGCCCTGAAAATTTTATCGATAATTATTCCGATAAATCTTATCTCAGTTAGACGAAAGGCGCAAACGTGTAGTGTGACGAAAACATAACAAGAGAAGTGGGTCGCATTACGAATGTAAGAAGTGTGATGTAGGATTATGTATTTACTAGATTATTAGATATGTTGTGGAAAAAGCTTTACATTAATATTAAATTTTTAATGTTTATAGTAGCAATTCGGTTCAGAATACAAAGAAATAAATAATATTGTTTTAATGTAGTGAAAGTCAGTTATTTGATCATTGAAATATTTTTTTTACAAAAATGCACCCCTACTTTCGCCGTTCTCTGTAATTAAGGAGTTAAAGAGGATACGGAAATTTTAAAATACAGCTCTTGCGGACTTGTACTGTAAGGCAATTTAGAAACTCACAGCTGAGGATTATCATAAATTATGGTTCACAATACTACGCAGAGAAATGCTTCTCGAAATAACGGCCTCGCTATTGCAGTTGCCGAATTAAAGTTAATGCACCAACCAAAACGGATGCACTAGGAGATTATACGTATAGTGCTTATCCTTGTTTGCCTTTCTTTCTCAATGGTTGTTTTCCAGTTACCATAAGGTTGTTTAATATATCTGTTTTTTCTTTTCATTTATATTCGATCGTTTCCATCAACTGTTTTCTAAAGTTCCAAAAATTCATGCATATATTTTTACCTAATTTGCTCCACAATTTTAAATTGCCAATCTCGGCGGGTTTAAGATTATTCAAATGAACGCATATATCTGATCAAGAATGACAGATAATTATCGCCTAAAATTGGATTCTCCCGCAATATGATTTTCCATACAGTTTAACTATAAGAATTTTGTCAATGTGATCTATTCATAAATATCACTCACGTTACATTATAATACTACAATATTCAAGAAACATAACAATGAAAAGGAAAGAGAAAATGCCAGTGTCCGGATATTTTTTAACTGTAGTAACGAATGATAATACATACGAAGGACTGGGAAGAAAATTACTGAAAGTCCCTAAGAATTTTAAAAAGGGTGCGTACAATTGTGCCAAAAAATAGATTTATTAGCAGGAAACGAGCAACTAAAATATTGCTGTGTCACCTGAAGATTTTCGGAAAGAAAGAATTTCTCGAACTGCAAACATTGGACTCAATGACTGGCTTTGGTCAATAGACAGGCAATTACAGTACGTGATCAATAAAATTACGGTGTACAATCACTTTCTCTTTGATTGGGAGCACTGCGAAAGAAGAGCTAATATTTTGTGCATCGAGCTCAAATTTGTTGGCTGTCATCGGTAATTGATCACCTATCCCGGTTGCCTCGTTTCCAACACGGTTTAATTCTGATGATCAATCGTGAACCGATCCTTCTTTATCGTCAGCAAAAGCCAGAGGGTTCTCGATCGATTTCACACAGCTTTTCATTCTGGCGCTTGTATGGTCTTAAATCAACAAATGGACCGACGCGAATCGATATCAATAAGCTTTCGCACGGACTACTGAATAATAATGTAATGTTAATAAAGTTATTTGACTTTTCTCTCTCTGGCTCTCCTCTCTCTCTCTCTCTCTCTCTCTCTCTCTCTCTCTCTCTCTCTCTCCCTTTCTCTCTGTTTTTCTCTGTATACGTCACGTTCTGTTTCGATGTTTAACTAAATGTGACGCGGCGTGCAAACAATACCTAAGTGACATCTAAACCTCTTTCGCACGATAAAATACAACCTCGTAACGTTCATGAATAACATTTTAAGCTTGCCACTGTTATACGTCGGGGCAACAAGATAGCATACATACAGATTTACATAACATTCCAATTTATTTTCGCATCGCGACTGAAATTTTTCTCATGCAAGTAAAATCAAGTTGAACTTCATCAGATTATCGAAATGATAGTACGCGTGCACTAAAGCTTAAAATATTAACAAATTCATGAATGATATTTCGTTCTGGTCTCCTCTGCGATCAATCACAGCGGTCACGCTGTTGTACGACGACCATTTTATAGTTTTCGATTTGTTGTAAAGTCGCCGAATGAAATTTCATTAGATATAAATATTCGAGCAGGTAATTAATATTCCGCAGAGTATATTCGGTCCCTGACCACCGTTTTTTAAAACATGATCAACCCAACAACCGTGGAACAACGCCGCTATAAAAATGCAATGACAAACAGATTGTTGTTGACGCGCCGAAAATCAATAGCCCGTGTTGACTTGATTTCAAATCTATCAATTCGATCCACCGACCATTAAAACTGTTAAAATACAATATTATTAATGCACGCTAAACAAAAAATACAAAATTATGAGATGGAATGAACCTTTATGCGTTTAGAACATCGACACATTTTAGTGAAAATTTGTTCTTTTTGACGTCTTTGTACAGTGCAATAGGCTTCGAGCAGCACCTGTGACCGACGAGGTTCGTTTATAGAGATAATGGTAGTCGATACGACAGTGAATGCACTGGCGAATTTAATGCGAAATCGGGCTACTATTATGATCAATGCAACCTGCTTTGTTTTATTGTAATGCATTATTGGATTATTGTAATTCGCTACCCTAACGCGAAACCGAATAGTCACGGGGAAATATCAGTAACAGTCTCGCAGTTTTAACGTTATATCGATTCAATCAGATACAAACGATAAGCATGTATCATGTAGAAAAGGTAAATGAAGAATTATTGGACCTCAGCCCAGTATCAACAGTGCAAAATCAACTTTTGTAATGTAACGTCATGGCGTGTTTGCAGTGGACTCCGGTTATTCCGGATTCGTTAATTGGTAAACATAGCATGTTTGATATGGTTTTACAAAATGATTTTATCTATTTGTATTCATTTAAAAAATATCTACGGTAAAAAATTGTTTTTATAAGTAATTTACTATTATATTTTCTATTATATATAGTTATTAGTGTATTTACTATTATTTTTGTGCATGACGAACAGTTTAGATCTGAATTTGTATTATTCGCCTACGAAGTCACGGTAATCTCGTGAAAGTGACGCGCGCTGACATACACACCAGGAAAGTCGACGGCACAGGGATTGACCTAATTCGGCGATATCCGCAGTTAATTAAGGCGTAATTAAAAAAGGAAATTGAGCTCCCTCCTCGGTAAAATACACAATTGAGAACTGCACACATCGGAGAGATTAAAATAACGTGTATTCGTTCGAAGGCGGTTTCAGTGAAATACAACGCGTGCACGTCTCCTCGAAATAGGGCGACGTAACATTCAACTTCAATTACGAACAGTAATTGCAAAAATATTTGACATCCACGGCGGGTATCCCGATACATCGATATACAAAGTAGCGCGAGTAAATTACCTGCCAGACGTCGTTCGATTACGTTTCAATTGTTGTCTAACGAGGTGCGACTATTATTCGCAATGAGTGCAAACAGTGTTCGTACACCTTTTAAAACGAAATGACTTTTTCATAATCCAACCAAGCAAATTAAATTTTTGTGGGGATATTAGACAGATTAGATTCCTGGTAGTAGCTAAAAAATTGTTTTTAAAAATTGCAATTGGCGGGGTGATAAAAAAATTTTAAAAAACCATGTTTTTTCAACATTTTTATCGGGGACTGCTGTTTTCACTAACATTCACTGCATTTGAAAAATTTTCGTTATAGGCTCAGATAAAAAAACTGAAATCTCTTGACCCAATTATGAAAAAATTATTCCGTTTCAGAAGGTATACGAATATTTTTTACGCCGACTGTAGATGGAAATATTATTAATTTTCAATTTGCTGTATGCAACGAGGGTGTTTTCAGTTTTTACACCAAGCGGCAGTGAACAAACACAGATGCTTCGTGGGAAACTCTGAGCGTAAATGATAAATCAACGTCGCATTGATAAAACTACTTAGAACTGCTTCATTTTTCCATTGCATTTACCTTTATCATGAAATAAATTTATTTTATTCTACACTAATGTTTTCTTTGTACGTGGCGGAATGAATCGTTGCATTTACTTTTACCGTTAAAGAACATGCTTTCGGTGCTGAAAATATGAATAGACGTTCAATTTGTTTGATCGAATCGTTTCTATCGAAAATAGTAGGTTTGTCGCGAAAGAAACTTCGAAGAATTGGATTGGTGGCACTAGCATCTACGAATGAAAATGTTACTTATTTATGCTACCGTCGTTAATAAGTCGGTGTAATATCGTCGCGACTCTTCGATCACATTAATGCGGTAGCGTATGCAAAGAGCATCCACCTACATTTCGTACGCCAACGCTGCTGCAAATGCGACTCGCAATTAGCGAATACTAGACGCGTACGAGAACCCGAAAATGCCAGAAACCCGATCTTCGGGTCGGGTATCTCATAATTCGAGAATTGTCCAGAATTTCGAGGGGCTCATTCACATTTTGGAACTACTCTCGCCTATAAAATCAAATTCTCCGGATCCTCGATAATCTCGAATCAACGGATATGCTCGGGTACTCGACCCGAGCCGGAGATGAATTCTCGGCCCGACCTAGTCTAACTCGACATTTTGATGTTCTCGAACACCTCTATTGTATAACGATCGCAAAAAGTGTTCCGCGCATGTCACGGAATCTCGTTTGCTTGTTTTCGATACGGGAACAACGACGATCGTATCAAAATTCATGTCGCAAGGTTGTACGAACCATATCGATGTCAAATCGCACAGAATTTGCCACATACATTTTATCGTATCTTACTCACCATATATCAGCATCATTATTGGCAATATGCAGAGCAGCGTCAAGTATATTGACACTATCCGGGTCCTCCACATGACCTTCAGTGCACGAAAGACAAACATGATGGTGTTCGTTGCCTCAATGTTCGCGTCTTTCAGTTGAAACACAACAGAGCCGTACGTGATGGCGTTGTACGTGCTGTTTTCTATCTTCTCATCAGGAGCTTTGACACCGTTGTTGAACAGCCGTCGCGATTCGTCGCCTGAAAGCTACAAATTAACACAGACTCCTGTAATTACGGCAGCGCGTTCGAATTTTACGGTGGGATATAGGCACTCGATCGCTTTACTGTCAATGCACGGATGAAATATTCAGTTTGTTAAACGTCAAGCGATAAAATTCAATTCCCTCTGATATCTCGGTCGAAGATTAGCACGATGTAATTCCTCGAAATGTCAAGCATTACACATTTACAGAACGGAAATTCTCGGTGTCGCTACATGTAATCGGTGAGCTCGGGTTTCCCAGAACAACGGCAACTCCCTATTTCGACGCAGAAATTATTTGGCTGCGGAAATGAACCCAATACGTGTAATTGCATGAAATTTCAGCGTCAGCTTCGATGGTTTCTTAGCCAGGTAACTGTTGCAATCGCTTCGAAAAATATATAATTTAACGGAGAATATCAAAATGTATATCCTGCTTAACCAGTTAAAGGTTTTTTGACGATTGCACTCGTCAAGAACAGCTGACTGGTTAATAAACGCTGCGATTGTCATTATTTTGCACCAATTTCATTCTTATTCGATTCGAGCTCAGGAAATTCATTGTGAAATAAAAATATTGCACATTTTTCTATACATACATAGTCATGCACGATCATGTGTACGATTTTGGTTGTGACTCACTAAATTTGTAGACTCAATAAATCAATGACAGCGTATGATTCTCAAAATCAATTTTTTAGAAGGCAACGTATGCAAGATATTAACAAATTCAAAAGTAAGTCCAACACTCGGAACACACGTGCCGGACTCAGGTCATACTAGCAGCATGCTCCAAGGCCGTCCAAGGCTGACATTTCTCAGGAAATAAATGTTTTAGATCTTTTCTGAACGTAGAAAAGAACAGCGTATGAATCTTACAAAAATGATATCATGTTTCGTCTTATTTTAATCAGGAAACCCTCACAATTGCATTGGCGAAATTCCCTTAAAAAAATGAAAAGTAAGAAAGTTACACATTGCGTTATCTATCTTTTATTTGCTATCCTTTTCTACGTTCAGGAAAAGTCTAAAACACTTATCTCCCGAGAAATTTCGGCCTTGGACGGCCTTGGGGCATACTACTAGCACGACCGAGCCTGGCGCGTAGTGTATTTCGAGCCTTATTTATTCACAAAAAGCTTGTCAAAACCGTTACACTGGTCCAACGTTTATTTACAGTTTACTTATGAAAAAGTCTGAACATGAAACAAATTTCTGCAACCAAGTCCGCTCTGTATACGGGAATGCATCGTCCCAATCTTTTCAATTTGGCCGGTTTATGTTTGTGCAGCGTTAAATTAGAACTGCAAAAAGGGGAAAACAAATCTGTTTTCACTGAAACGTAAAAACGGATACGCATGGGATTTGTACAGCCAATTCGCCGGATCTTCTCGTGTTCCACGCATTCATTGGTAGAATATACCTCGATAATTACTCGCATACCCGTGATCGCGATGTGCCGTTCCAATTCAAACCGTGGACCATAGAGTCTCGATAAATTTTTGTGAGTTTCCCATTCGTTCGTCCACATCTGAGAACTATCGCATTTATTCCGCACGTATCGTGGTGGAGGGGGGGGGGGCAGTTCGTTCCGTCTTACAGTGTTTTAAAAATATTTCGTGGTTTTACCGTAGTTTGTGAAGGATTCGCGAATTGTAAAATTAAATTACTCAAAATATTGGGGTTACATTACAAGATAAAACAATATATAATCATACAATCATTAGGAATTTGACTATTATCTATCATTTATAATGATTCATTGTGAGCACCACCTATTACAAAGAAAGAAAACAATGCATAGTATTCTCGAAGACAGGAAAACCTCTTGTATTCAACGTACACGTTATATTATTTAAATAATTTTCATAAACAAATAATAGTAAAATTTACGATCTTTGGGGATTTAGAAACATAACAACGTCGTAAGTTATGTAATAGAAAATTATCAAAATTAAGACTTTTGAGCGGTCAGACTCTCGTTTTAAAACACTGTGAGTCTTTCAGAAGTTTCGTGGCAGTACAAGGGACGAGATGAAGAATAAGCTCGCGCGTCCTATTTTCATAGGCAAAATTCAATAACGGCATCGGGTTTGTTGCAAAGTACTTTCTGTGTGCGCAATGGTCCGGTGAAACGTGCTAGCCGTTAAAAGTTCGCGATTGACCGAGTTATTGTCGTTTTTCACGGTTGGGAAGTTGCCGTCAAAGACTAAATCTTCCGTGATCCGGTTTTGTGCGTCAGAGGTGGGCACTGATCGATTAGAATTTGTACTTTGAATGCTTGCGATGAAAAATGTAGTCGTTGAAATTCATCGCTAATCACGTTATCGTCGCGTTGCTTGTATGTTTATTAACGTGTCCACATGATTCTGTATGTGAAATCGAATTACAACGAACTTCATAGGCTCGTGTCATTAGTACGAAATTATTGTTGCGCGCGTTGTGCAAAAATGTACGTGATGCAGGAACTTTAAATGAGACTTTATAAAGTGGAAATTATGCGCGTGTAATATCTAGATTCTAATAAAGACGGCGTAATAACGCTAATAACATCGCGAAGAATGAATTTCGTAGTGTAGCAGATGAGATGCACTACGATTACTGTAGCTAACTTGACTAAATTGCTATCATTAAATGCTATTAAATTTAACCTTAATCGACTTAGACCCGTAATCACTAGCTAGAGTTCTGCTTTATTAATTCTTCGATGCTGAACCGGATATTCTAGGTCATAACAAAGGGCTTTATACCTGCGATACGGAGCTGCTGTCGCGACGGTTGTCTTCAAAGCTTGATCCATAGCCGTGGTTTGTCTGGTGCACACTGATAGCTGACTTCATAATTCTTGTATTAGTCGCACCTGCACACAACAGACAAATTTACGTGAAATTTCATTCAGCTGGTTATCCTGCTTAATTTACTTAATAGAAATGATTTGTCATCAACGAGTAATGCTAAGTGGCACGCCAACGAAATTCGACGCTCTGTGTCGATCATTGTTGTCGGTCCAAACTGTTGACAGTGAAGTCTAGTGTCGATGAATCCTCGTCGGTCGAAACAGTGTCGGTCAAATAACAGGAATCCATAAATAGCGCGAGCAGGACGAGAATAAATAACTCCGCTCCTCTCGTGCTTTTTTCGTGCATCATCTCCCTTTAAAAGATTGATTCGCGTCTGCTGTTTACCAACATCTCCACCCGAAGTTCCACCCCTCGCTTCATAAATACATCTTCGAATTACTTCGGCTATAGTTCCATTCGAAATCTGATAAGTAATTATTAAATGGGCCATGGATGCAGACTCCATTTTAGATTCCCACAAATCAATGAAATTTTGTTATCAACGGCCATCGGATTACATTAATCATATTCTCGTTCTGCGTGCAAAAGTGTATGAAAAGTGCACGAAGAAAGCAATGAATAGCAATTGTATTGTTCTTTCGAGATCATAAAATTAGATCTTATACATTTCTTTCCGATACATACAAATTCAGATTTTTTCGAATTATCGCGTGCTTTTTCTCTACAGTCGCAGAGATACGTACAATCCAATAAAATTCAAAGTTTTCCATAGGCTACTCGACTAATTTCACGATAGTCCATTGATCAAGCTTATGTTAGGTCTGTCGACCTCTACTGGGGTATTGTGATAAATATTTGGACAGTATCTACAGGGCAACTAGATGCGGAACTGTGCGTCATCGGACCGACGTTTGACGAACATGTTCGCATGATTGGCTTACGTAGCTTAGTACGGTTGCATCAATACCGATGAAGCTTTGTGATGTTAACCCGGTTTTACCATCATACGCGATGCGTTCGTCTATAATAATTCCGATGATCGAGCGGGATCATTGACTCGTTAGGCATTCGACCTTCACGGTGCAAGACGCGCGTTCAATACTCCGTCGGTCGTTGCTTCTCCTACAGAGGAAACGCGTCTTTTTCCATCGCATGGACTTTATACGATACTATTTTTAACACAATTTCTTTCAACCAATTCCTATTTTTAATTGTGTTGCCCGTGTTACAGTTATAAATAGACTGCGGATTCTTGTGCAAAATAAAAATTGTCTGCACCAATTACAAGTAAAACCATTCGAATAGTATAAAAATAATATCTTAACATTTTAATGTAAGTAAATTATATAACTTCCCAATTTTGACATAAATGCATCAAATTTTCAGCCTGGTTAAAAGATACGACTTCAAAAATTTCATTAATATTTTTGCCATCCCTATTTCTTCTACCACCTGGAGTAATTTCAAATTCGCAGAAATTGGAATATCGCATCAATGTAATTTTGCGTCATGAGAACTTTCCTAATTCAAAATTTGCGTCTAGTGTCACAGTGCAATGTCTCCGTTTCGTTAAAATACATTAAAATAATATATTTTGCCTACGTTTCCTGTCTACGACGTGACAACAATTTTTTAGTAGTATTTTTGTGCTTTTTCTAGAAATTTCCAAGTAATAATTAATTGCGCACGTAAAATTCGTCTGCTGCTTGCTGAATTAAGATATTATACTCGTGTAATTAAAATAACCGAGGGAGATTCTGATGATATTTCAGCACCGAGCTTATTTCGAATGTTGTGCTGGAACATTGCAAAAGTAAACAAAACGAGGCACGTTACTCGGGAAATCCTGACGTTGAAATAGTCAGGCGACGCATTATCAGGTTCAATTCCCCGCGGTCGGCTCGTAAACGAAGCTGTCGCTACCGTCATGCTTAGAATTTGTCAATGAAACGAGCGACACTCACGGCTCCCTTGAGAGATCGCATCAAGCTGTGCCACTAGTAGGCATCGAATTACCAGTAGATTCCAGATACGACGAGACGCAATTAAATCGCGGTCATGAGTGATAGCCGCGAAAACGTCGGCGTTAATGAGGAAAATCAGTGTCAAAAGCATTAGGACATGGAAATCATTTTGGCGTCTTTTAACGAGGCCATCTTTAAATGTTTCCCATTATGATAGAGGTGGCGGAATGTCTACATAATTTCAGTCTTGCTATTCTTACGAAGCAAAATATTTTATCTCTCTTCTAGGTCGATAGGGTTAGTGTTAAAAAAAGTCGAACGTGTATCCGTATATTCCAAAACGAAACAAATTAAATAAATAAATAGCAGCTATACAATATGCGTATGATTGAAATGAGATTTCATCGTCTATTCTGAACGCTACATTGAAATGGCTACATTATTAAAGTCGTCGGGAAAAAGAACTTTGGAATAATTCCTAAACCATTGTAAGGTAGCGTGTACAGTTGTTGACCTATATAGAGTGATTGATCGTCCTAAAATATTAGTAAATATAAGGCAGTGAAATATTATATGAATTATATTATATGAATATTATATGAATAAATTAAGTGGAAAAGGCACTATCTTATATCTAATAATTCTCTAGAATATATATATTCTAACCTAGATATCTTTCTCCAGAATAGATCATATCTTATTTCGATTAATATTTTGTATATACGAAAATAAACTGAAAACTAATTACGGGTTTGTGATTTCACGGAAGCAACGTAACTTGATTTACAAATCACAACTGTAGTGGCCAGTAATATTTGCAAATATTAACTTAATAATAACTGTAACAATTCATATAATTATTACATATGTATAACGTATGCTCGAAAGTTTACAAAGCAAAGTTATTTGACTACAAAATGTCAATATTTTCGAAAATATAAGGGGACTCAAAAATTGTCACCACAATCTTCCTTCTTCATAGTGATTGACTAGTGTAGGACAATAACTAATTTGCATAGCTGTTGTTGTCACTATTGGTAAATATTTAAAACTATGCTTTGTGTATATTAGTATAATTGTTTAATGTGTTGAGGTCATATGAATTAGTAAATAATATAAAGGCTGTTATTATAAAATATATAGATATTATTCTTAAAAGAGTAGAATTTTGTTAAATACACAGATTATAACAATTTTTAGCTTAACTGCATTATTCTAGTCAAAGATGCCAAAAGTAAAAAAAGGAAGATGATAAATATATTAAGAAATACTCTAATGACTACGTATGTCTACATATAACGTTTGCTTTATACGGGGTTCCTAAATCAGCATTATCGTTTAGTTTAGCATACCTTTACATGTTCAAACATGTTGTTATTCATTATAGATTTAAGTTTTTATTGATAAATAAACTATTTTGTATGTCAGAAATGATCGTGGAGTGTTTCTATGACTGTTCTAATAGAAGGGTCAATCATTGTCACATAATCGCTGTGCAATATCTAGTCTATAATTCTAATTTTTAGATATCTACTAATAATTAATGATTTTTAAACTCGTTATGTTTCATACAAATTCCAGAAATGTTTCGTGTAGCACTGGTTCTAGAAAGAACCAAAACCGATCAAAAGAGTCTGCAAAGAATCGTTACACTTACTTCTGAAAATAGCTTCTTACCTTGATCAGCGGAAGCTCGTCTCGGATCTTGCAGCATTAAGTTTGCCTTCGGGATCTGTCTGTCCGACAGACCACCCACACTGCCCCTCGGAGTCCTGTTGATGATCTCGGGCTCTACAATCCGGCGCATCATCCTCGCGTCATCTTCGTATGCTGCCGTCCCTATGCTGCCTCGTGGTGATCTGCTGAGACTTTTCGGCGGGTTTATGGTCTCGGCGACTATCGATTCGCGCGGGCTTCTTTGTGGACTGCGGTCGACGAGTTCTACGTTGGTAATGCTGCCACGTGGGCAGCGCGACGCGCTCAAAGAGATGGATGGCCTGGGACTCTTGGAAACTGGATTGCCATTTTCGGACATCAGCGACGTGCGTGATCCATTCAATTGTATCATACTGTTCCGCGGGCTCCGATTGTATACCACGTCTGGTACCAGGGAGTTCCTGGGACTCAGCGAGGCGTCGTGGATCGCGTGCCTCGAACCGTACACCATCTCCGGTGGAAATCCTGCCGTTTCGGGGACCAAGCTGTGCCGAGGTCTGCGGCAGCCATTGCTCGGAGCCCTGTAGTAGTCGTCGGGCACCAGGGAGTTACGCGGACTCCTGCTCGCATTCATCGCGTACTGCGACTCACCGTAGCTCTCGCGATCCTGACGACTCCTCTGCTTGACAGAATAAAAGGTCGAGCATGTACTCGCGTGGATGGCCGCTGTTCGAGAACTATGCATATTCTACAGCGAAACTCGGCGACAAAAGACAAAGGGAAAGTCTCGGAGATTTACTAGGGACTTGTTGCGCCGGCCATGATACATGGGCAAGAGATTTTCGAGCGACAAATTATTTCATGGAATTAGGAAGGCTGGCTCGCAGTTCCGGACTCGGATTCCAGCGGAACGAGTTTTTGTGGTGCCACGAGTTACCCTCTGTCAGTTTACTCGAAGCCGATCCATAGCGACAACGGTTTCGTGGCTTGCGGTTGCGTCAGTCAGGAGTGTTTGAGAGGTAATAGTATACTTTACTGGCTAATCTAATCAAAGTCGAGGAACCTTCGGCGTTTGTGCCTGAACACGCTCGAAGAACATTCGAGTTGGAAATGAAAGATTGGTGAGTGGAAATTTTTAAACCAAGTTTTCTATAACAGCGGCGACTTAGCTCCTGAATCAATAACTCGTTTCATAATAGCGTATTGTATACTGACAGGAACGTATGAGATTATTGTTCCGTCCGAAATTATCAACCTTTTGTGCAAAATCTGATTGATGTGTTATCAGCCGAGACGGTTTTATAGAAACGAACTAAATAATTAATTGGAAATTGTATAATTTAGAATTAATATAATTGATTATAATGTATAATTTGGAGTTACTATAATTTATTATAATCTATAAATATAATTTTTCGCTCGAATGTCTCCGCGCGGTTATTTGTCCGATTTAGTGAAAATAATTACTTGGAGAAATACCTAATGCTTCAAAAATCTAGAAAAAGTTGAAATGGTTTGTTCCAATTTTAAAAATGTTTTTCTTCTTTAATTAAAAACGTTAATATAGCTATTAAGCTGCACGCTGACTTTTTCTATTCAGTATAGGTTGCAACCTAAAATTTCCATTTCAACCTTGTTTGAAGAAAGATTGCCACGTTAGTGAAGGGGCTGTCCTCAAGTAAAATATGACACAAGCAGTTTGATTGAGAAATAATATAGATTGATTAACAACCTGATAGAATTCTGGTTTGATATCCGAAACAATGTCAGCCTCAAAAAATTCCCGCGGTGATCTTTGCCGTTCCATCATTGCTCGTGGACTCTGAGGCGTCGGCTTATCCGTAGCGACGCTCGCGCGTCGTCCCCTCGGGCTGGTAACTGCCGTGGTTCTGCAGCGTCGAGATGAAGTGCTGCGATGTAATGGGACATACTCTCATCTCTGAAACAGAAAATATAATTGCTCCATAGAATTCTTATTCTTTATGAAATTTGAGTCGGAAATGTACGAAGAATACGGAAGAATATAATATAATAGATCCTTACGAAATAAGCTTTTATTTGAGATTAAATAATTCTCTTTACGAAATTCATCTAGAATTTAATATCACGAGCAATAATAGCATGGAGCACCCTTGTGGTAATTTATAAGTCGCGTTATTGATCGTAGCACACGTCGTAACGACGTAAATATGAGATTAAGTAGTTAAACAAATTTTTTGAACGGAATAATATAGCGTCACATTGAATTGTTATCCGTGTAGAATATTTGTGCAAAATTTGAGCTCGATAGCTCATGAAGTTCAGGAATGTACAGTGGCTCACGAAAGTATTCGAACGCTTACATATGCACACTTGAATGGCCGAAATAATGTATATTAAAGCAATTTGCTGAAATAAGTAAATGTCAATAGAAAGATGGAAGTCTTAAGTTTATGCCAGTAAAATTTGAAAAGGATTCTACAACGTAAAGAGAAGTTATGATACATTTATTAGAAACATGCATGGTAAGTGACTCACAAAAGTATTCGAACGCTACATGTATTATTAAATTATTTAATATTAATATTTTGTTTTACCTTTAGCAGCTATAATGTCTCTTAGCCGACGTTCCATACCGTAAACCAATGATTTTGTAAAACTACACTCAATGGAGTTCCATATTTCTATAATTTTATTTTTCAGTATTTGCTTTGAAGTTATCTGAAATTTATTTAATCTTTTTCCGATTTCAGCCCATAAATTTTCAATCGGATTTACGTCTGGATTTTGCGGTGAAGTAATTAACATGTGTGGTGTGTTATATATGATCCATTCTTTCACAATTCTAGCAGTATCCAATTCTAGCAGGATCATTATCTTGTTGGAAGTGAAAATCTTCCAACAATCCTAATTTACGAGCACTTTCTTTAAGATTATTCTTTAAAATATTTAAATACTTATATTTATCAAGTATTCCATCAATAAATATCAAATTTCCGGTGCCACTGGCAGCCATACACCCCCATACCATGACCAATCCACCTCCGTGTTTCACTGTTTGATGTAAATGTCGAATTTCCAGTTCTGTATTTGGTTTTCTCCACACATAATTTTGACCCACTGAGCCAAAAATGTTAATTTTTTACTCGTCCGAAAAGATGACTTTATCCCAAAAAGAATTATCTTTATTAATGTAGGTCTTCGCAAAAGTCAATCTTTTTTTACGATTTACCGCATTAATATATGGCTTCTTTCGCGGTACTCTATCATGGAAATCATTGTTTCGTAAGATTCGTCGACATAATTCCGGGTGAACTTCTTTGTGAAACATATCAGCTACCATACGTGCGAGTTGAGGAGCGGATGTAATAGGATTCTTTTTTAATTCGCGGATGATAACTTTTTCCTCTCTTTCAGTCAATATTTTTGGTCGACCCGATCGAGCTTTGTTTACAAGTGATCCCTCATTCTTTGACTTTTTTATGATATAATGTATTGTAGACTTACTTCTGTTCACAATCCCGGCAATCTTCTTATACGATTTGCTGGCCTCATGCAATCTTAATATTATTTCTCTTTCACACTTTGTGGTGTTCATTTTAAATACTCTTGTGCACACTTTTACGTTACTGTTACTAAAATGATATCTTAACATCAAGTGAACGTACCAATATTTTCATTTAGCAATGATGTTTACATTCGGTGCAAAGGAAGATGAAAAACTATCAACAGTGTTACAGCGTTCGAATACTTTTGTGAGTCACTTACTATGCGTGTTTCTAATAAATGTATCATAACTTTTCTTTACGTTGTTAAATCCTTTTCAAATTTTACTGGCATAATCTTAAGACTTCCATCTTCCTATTGACATCTACTTGTTTCAACAAATTGCTTTAATGTACATTATTTCGACCATTCAAGTTTGCATATGTAAGCGTTCGAATACTTTCGTGAGCCACTGTATGTTAAATAGACCACAGTGACATACGCCATGAGCGAGTTAAACAAAAGCTTATACAAATACTTTATATACGCAAGTATATAAATAATTATATATATATATATCGTCTGTTCAAATCTTACTGAAATAAAGTCTATGAAAGTCTAAACTTGTTTATTAATACTATACTAAAGTCGCGATAATTTGTATTAAACAATGGATGCTCGTACAGATCTACGTTTCTCTAGACTTTCGAGACACCGAAGTTTTAGGAAAATAAATGTTCACTTCGCGAATGAGTGTAAAAAATCGTTGCATTAAACTTTATTACAACTCCCAATATCATGATTTTTGTTTAAAGATAAACTTGTAAAATAAATATTCTCAGAAATGGACAAACCAAGAACACCCTTTGTTCCGTAACACGGCAGGGTGGGTATAACTATTACAGCAATACGAAAGTTTGGTCGATTGTGCTTCATCTCAGCATATCGAACCAAATAAATCAAGTTTGTAATTCAATTTAAGCATTTACGTTTACGTTCTATATCTCCTTATGCCGACTCGCAACATACAGTGCTTGTTTAATATTTCTGTCATCGTTATACCATAAACCCGTTTATCACACCATGCGTACTACCGATGTAAAAATCGTTACCCTACTTAGTCCACTTTGTTCTTAGCTTTGCTCTTTCCCAGCATGATTCAGGCTCACTGTACTTGAATAATTTCGAATTTAACGGTTGGAATAACATATTTATGCTTATGTTCTTTGTATGTATTCATGATTTCCTTCGATAAATGTTCGGCTCAGAAGCCAATCAGTATAAGTCCATTAACATTAAAATTGAGATGAATAAGGAGTTTGAAAATTAACCGTAAAATATTAACAATATCACTAATAATGCATAGCATAATTTTTATTATAATAGAAAAATTATTAATATTAGTTTAAAATTATTTCATTTAACTTTTAAAATTGTATTATTTTTCATAATTTTTTCATTTGAAGAAGACTACGATAGAAACTTGTGTTTGAGAATGTTGTATCCCTTTTTGATTATTTGAAAGTGAGTATTTAACGCTAAAACTATCGTGCCGGTCAAAACGACCTGGTCCGTATTATTTACTTTGCAATTGCTGAAATCGTGATGCCTTTTTCACAGAAATTATTTGAACAAATTTCTTAATTCTGGTATATACAGGGTGCGGCCGAATAATATGTACAAGCGGACACGAGGTGGTTCCTTCTGAAAAGGAAGTTCCTTCTCATATGTACGCATCGGATCTTCAAACTCGATTTTCTCGAAAACTAAGCCTTAAATGACAAAATTTTATTCCATATTTTGTTCTTAGTTTTTCAGAAGGAACCACCTCGTGTCCGCTTGTACATGTTATTCGGCCGCACCCTGTATTATGTAAATTGTTCAATTGTAAATTGTTCCGACGACAATAAGTTTTTTTTGTTCGTTATTCGTTGTTTGTTTCGAAGAACCCTTATAGTGTCATGCTGCTGTTACAAACGAATTTGTATTTATATTATCTTGATAGGTGTTAAATAGAACTTATCAAAAAGTGGCATAACTTTCTCAATCAGTGTCAATTTAAAACAAGCTATTTTGTTTCGAAGAGCGTATAGAAATATTTTGACCGACTGTATGCCAAGGTGCCTCTGTAACCAAATTAATATCGGCTATTGTAGCCAATTAAAGGCTGAAGTGAAAGCGCAATTTCCCAGCCGTGTTATCCACGCGTCGATCGCAAAACTGAACAATGCCTCGAGTGATTCGCGCATCAGGGTGCTAATTAAACTGACAATTCTAAGAAACGCGCGTCGCACGACGGCTTCCCGGTTTACGGAACAGAGGCACAACAAGCAGAGGTGTGCCGGCATGTACCTCGGGAGAAACTTCGCTTGGACTTTTAAATCAAAAGTTCTGCCTAGCCAAGCTGTTGCCGGCAGGGCGATATATAGCGTTACCTTGGCTAAATGTTATCCGCCGAAGAATCGTATTAATAAATAAATAACTCACGAAACGTTGCCGGGTGTCGTCGAGTTTTATGGGTGTGCCTTGGGCAAGAAAATGAACGGTACTGTTGCAATTTCGAATTCGTAAAACTTTGCAAGAGCGCCAGATTGCATTTAATAATAGAATTCCAAGGTACGCAAAGAATGACGAAAGCATTCACCGTTCTCCTACTGAATAAATATTTCATACCTTTTCACATAATAAAACATACATTACATAAATTTTTTGATCGAATTTGCTTTACAATTCTACGAAATTTCTGGATACGGAAAAGGCGAACGGTGAAAGAAAATTGTTATCGAAAACGAAAGTTTTCATCTCTCTCTTATAGACGTCCCAGCGTGTTGGGTTTTACCGATTCAGCTGACACGAACTGTAATTATCAATAACAACGTTCGATATTCCGTTTATTATGAAATCAGCTGTCACGAGATAGATCAATTCACCGACTATGCCCGAGTAGAGCACAGCGTGGAGAACGTTTCATCTATATGCGCAAGATAATGATTGTCCAGTGATCGATAGGTTACGGTCGGCGAGTTATAGTCCAAGTCCGTTTGGTTTTACGAGAAATAAAAATCAATCCTTCGCCAGAAGGAAAGTCTTCGTGCTTAACAGCGCTCTGCGAGGGAAACCCGTTGAAGGACAATCGGTCGACTCCTACGAGACAAGGGCGGGTTCTTTCGTTACCCTAATCAATCCTGCGGGTCATAGACTGCGTGAATTTTGGCTGTCAAAGCAACCCACGCGTCTATCCCGTTTTCCCGCCATTTTTATACTCGACCACAGTGGCTAATCTTTTCGGGAGCCTCCGTCGCAGTTTTCGCGAGGAGGAGTCGATTAATCGATGGACGGCACACACAGACTGCCCTTTTCTTTCTGTCTACTCCTTTCTGCCTCCTCTCCAGCCAATCTGCGGACGATTCGGTCCTTCCATCATTCCTTCCATCATTTCGCCCGAAATCCATTTGTTTCCATCCTCGGTGACTCGACGAGGGCGCGGTGAGTTTAACAGGACGGAATTGGGGCCAATTTTGGGAAATAGAGTGGTCTCTGGTGCTACGTACTCTGCGCGACGATTCTTCTCAATCTCTATAGCGACGGGATTTCCCCTGAAGATGGATCTACGTAGCCAACCCCTAAGCTACGCTGGTTAAAGTAGTATTTGACGGGAAAAGTAAAATTTCATTCGGAGATCATTTACTAAATTGTATTAACGTTAGCTGATTTGAAATAATTATTTAGCTCCGTGTCAATGGAAATGTCCTCGAAATATTCATTTGACTTTACAAGCGTATAGAATGTGAGCATTTTTCTTATTTCTTTCTTAGTTTTATACTGCAGGAAGTAAAAAGTTTCCCAATAAGAGCAATTGAGCTTTAAATTGAGATAAAATAAAAACTGTAAAGTAATTTGGTGTTCATTGTTTTTCTAGAAGTACATTCGATGGCACTAAACGTGAAATACAATATCATTTAAATGACCATCGCGATAGCGTTTGGTGGAATGAATACGAGAGACCCACATAAATCAGGTCGCATCTCACCAATAACACGAATTGTGTCAGCAACATTTTGCGTTAGAATAGGAACATTCCTTCCACTTTTAGCACTACTATGAGTTCTGTTGGTCGATTATTTTGACCATGAATCGAACGTTGTGTACGGAACATTGTTTTAATTGAACAAGAACTTCGATGATAAGTTTTAATAATTTCATTGCGTTGAGCAATTGTATACTCGTCCATGATAACTTGCCAAGTACTACTCGGTAGAAAGGTGACTTTAACAAGTGAATAACAAACACGGCGGTCGTGACCATTTATGAAAATATTTCCTCTACGCGTTATTATGTTCACGAAATCTTGTATCTTGACGTTTCCTGTAATGTATGTTTACAATTTCGTATTCAGAGGGAAAGTTTTCTAAAACGAGATTGTGAATGTAGACTCTTTGCTATCCAGTTATAATTTTAACACGTTGAGCGCCACGTTAGCCATCGGTGGCTGACACTAGACTCTCCGTTTAGGCCACGTCAGTCACCGGTGACTGACACTGAACTTTCCGTTTAGCCCGCGTCAACCACCGGTGACTCGCACTAACTTTTCGTTCAGGCCGCGTCAAAACTGATAGTGTAAAATATGATATAAAACTAAAATATTTACATTGTTTTAAGTAATTACTGAAAATGTATTTAAAATTTACTTAATTTGTATTTATTGCTATGCCGTAATAACAGCGCTTCTAAGCAGCGCGCGTGGCCTGACGGGGATTTCACGTGTTAATAAACATTGTACCGTCCATTCGAAAATGATAATTTCCATTGTAGCGTTTTTGCTAGTGGCATTGGCTTAAACGCTATCCTCGGACACAATCCTCGCTTGGCCCCAGCCGCGCGGCTCTGCCCACCGAATGAGCCGATTCTGGTAAAATCCGTGTTTCCATTGCATCGGCACAGACCAATCGCGAACGGGGATAGGCAATGATAAACAAGTTTAAAGGGTATCGTATCTGTTCAGTGACATTTGAGAAGGGTACAGTTTCACTTGAAAAGCCAAACGCTATGCCAATTCGTTTTCCATCCGATGACGGTAAAATATCAAAATAAATCTGCACGAGGAACAGTTTCGGTCCTAAATCTGGGACAAAATTAATGAGTCCCAAAACTCTCTCCAAAAATAATGCTAGCTCCTATGACGATGTATCAATTGATGAAAAGGATAGTCTCATAAAAAAAGTTTGGACGATCTCAAATTTTGTATGAGGTAAAAATTTTCTTATCAAGTTTCTAGAGCAATCTGTTGTCGTATAAAAAATAAGTAACTTTTGTTTGAACAATATTTTTGTCAGTTTATTGCCTATGCGTGGGAAATCAAGAATAATTGTGTGGAAGTTTAGGAAAAATTAATTGCTTCTCTCCAGAGTAAAATTAAAGAAAAACTTTTTACGTAATAACAAGGTGGAATTATTTAAACCTCTTTTTTTAAATAAAACTGTAGGAAAGAGCTGGGAACTGTTTACAAAAGAACGTCAGGGGTCGTTAATTTTTACTCAAATTGCTCTCTAGAACAAAACACTATCTTCATGATAATATCAGTTAATATTTTTTTAGTTTTAAGAAATTCGAGCAAATAGAGCGGTCTTTAAAGGAAATTTTAAAGCCTCCAGAAGTAAAATTGATGTACCATTCTTCCACGAGAAGAAGGCACGGCCCATTTCTGCTGCCGTCTGCTGTCCCTCCTGTAATCTCAGGCAGTGATCGGATATTGGTCGAAAACGGTGACCAAGGTCAGTAACGGGTAATAGCGAGACCGAGAAGACAGTCATTTTTCCGTATACTGCCATTATTCTCACTCACTTTGTCACCGTCTTCGACCAATATCAATCACTGCTCGCGATAATAGGAGGAACAGCCGCCATAGTGATGATGTAAACACGCCGTGCCTCCTTCTCGTGGAAGTATGGCAAGCATTGGAACATAATCAAAGAAGGCTTTACATTTTCATTATTTATTAACACAGCCATACGACTTCAGAGAAGAACATCTCAAAATAAAGTTAATTACTAGAGTACATTAGTTATTCTCATTAATATTTGGACATTTTAAGATGCAAATTATTATTTTATTAAATAGTGAATAAATAGTAAATAGTTACTTTTTATTTTCATTTGAAATAAAATTTGCCCAGGCTGTGTGATGCACAGACGATGTCGAATTGTCTCGACAATGTAAAAGTGTCCTTCTGTACGAGTATGGTTGCCAAATATGCATAGGAACAACATGAAAGGAATGTTTAGCGACGAAACCAATAGCTCGATTGAAGAATACCCACGTTTGGCTTTTCGTATCGTTCAGCATCGACCCAAAACGAAACCCCAGCCATCGTTGCATCGTTAAGGCCGTGCGACATGCCCAATTGGCAAAAGCCAGGCCAGTGGAAACGAGGCTTTAGGTATCCGAGACGACCTCGGCGAAACAAATCGCGGCACCTGGGGAAATTTATACGAGCGATGTACTCGTGTACGCTGCGAAAACAAAGTATGAAAAAGAAAATTCTCCGTTTGCTACATTTCTGTTTGCGCTTCTCAATTTTCGCGTTTTTCCACATTGTTTTTCCCCATTCAAAAGACGGAAAATACACAGAGCCATCCTTAAAGTAGAAAAACGAATCGAGTGCATTCACGTTCGCAGATTGCAGTTTCATGGGAAAACAAAATGGCTGCTTGAGCCGCCGGACTACTGAGAATTCGTGCTCGAACGAAATCCGCGCCGGTAATCTGCGTACCGTTATTCTAGCACCCGCGCGCTCGACTTTTGTTTAACGGTTTACAAATAATCCTGCGTTTCCTTGTTCATTACTAGCATTGTGCGGAACATCGCTTAATCCGCGCGCAGAATATTCATGTGGAATCGGTGTCGTCCAACTATAACAACTTAGCGCATTAAACGCGTACATATCGGAGCCTAACTCAAGGTCTCGAATTTGAATTATAAACAAAGAAACGTACTGCGTGTCGTACAGCAACCAGCGCTGGTAAATTTCATTAGCAATAGGATAACAAATCGTAACGTATGAAAAGCAGCTTTATTTTGTACTTTATGCAGATCAAATGACAAGTAATATGTCATAAGATGTTCAACTAAATAAATCAGTTAACTGAAAATATTTGAATGTTTATAGTTGGCCTGAAAAATGACCAATTCTGTTACAAGCTTTAACGATAGCAGTTTTTAGTTCCCGTACATGTACATACTAATAACTAGTTGCAAATGATCATGAACGAAAAGTTATATTGTACAGTTTCGGCTTAGAATCACCCCACTCCCGATTAACATCGTGAATGGAGGAACACTATCTATAATTTGCGTCTATTGTAGCTGTGCTATACTGTATACATGCAAGCCATAGAAATTTCCTATGCTGCTAACAATTCAATGAATTGATCTCGAAGCACGATATCGTATTACGATTGATCATAACGAATACATTCCTATTGTCTCGGAAACAAAAGCTTGTTCACATTTCAAGGATTTAAATCCTTTACAGCGATTCAAGCCGCCAGAATTACAAGCATTATCGAATTTCAATTTTCATAAATCAATTCATAAAAATTTGTATCCGCATACCGAACAACAGTTGCAAAATTGATTGCATTTCAGTGAAAACGATAGTATTAATATACAATGGAACACGGTTTCGATATAACACAGTGTGAAAATTGCAACAATCCTTTTAGAACACGGTATTTTTATAACACTACTCTTTTCTGACACAGTTTATATTGGTAGTAGAAACGTCGGGACATGATTCTTGTTGACATAAGCAAAACGCCTTTTGCTGCTCTTGCTGGAAGAAGTCTGTCGTTTCAGCCGAGGGGCATTGGGATATCCCGCTCGCCCCTCCTAATCGCGTCCCCTGTTCAGCGCGTAACTTAGCTAATAATAATGAAAAGTCTGAAATCAATACAAAATGGAAGAGGCTAAATGATTTCCCTCACCCTTTGCCGCTTGCGTCATTTAGTTTATGTAGCGCTTCATTTTCTCGTTTGCCGATATTATTATACCTTCAGGTTCTCAACGTTGTACGTTAACGTAGACGTAGATAACCGATTATTTTCACTTATACTTCATAAATATTGAACACATATTTAAGATGTGTACGATGAATGTTTGAAAAAATCTACGACTCCTGACTGCCATCGCGTAACACAGTCAACAAAACACAGGCACACGCGTCTGATGTGCTCGTAGCCGAAAATTGCGACCACGGGGGAGCGAGGCGGTGACGTTGTTTGTTTATATTTGGCCGAACTCGAATCTTTCGTTTCGTGGAATTTTAGAGCTAATAGGAACCGATCATTTCTGCCACTGAGGGAAACACGTTAACATGAGTAGGTTGGTGGGAATCTATTCTACACTTTCCTCAACGAACTTTCTCTGAGCAATGAACAATAAATATAGTAATGTGTAATGTCCTCCCTGAAATCTAATTCAGTAGGCGATTGCTCGTTCACAAAAGGACTTACATTCAGACGTGTATTATTATAACTATTTAGTAAGAGAACCTTTGATTTGTTTGATTTTCGTATCAACGCAGTATCTGACGATAAATCCTGTTGTATGAAATTATTCAAAATAAATTAAGAATGAATTTTTCGGATTTCTATTGTTTTGAAATTTGTCTTAATACATGACAAAGCTGGTACGTTTCTTTTAACACCGTTCCGATATGACACGGAACGAATCTATCGTATTACGAGAGCGTTAACTGCACTAGTATTCTACATTCCGTCGACCAGTCTCTGTCGCATGTCATATAACAATTCAGATTCAATTCTCCTTCCCGTATAATAAGATCGAGGTTCGAAGGTATTGTAAAAGATAAGGCTCCCGTAACATGTTGGCAAACTCGATCATGTTAATGTCGTGCCGGCTAAACGGACGATAATCTAATGGCATCAGTCAAAACTTGTCTCTACGAAGTTTCCATAATAATGCAACTTGAAGCTTCGGATTTTCGCAATATGTTGCTGACGGTGGGAACGGAAATTCCTGAACACTTGGTCGTGGCAGATAACGCTCCAGCCTCCCTCGCTAAGTCAAATTAATTGGGTTTAAAAATTTAGCGTTCCTGAAGGCATACCTACTTTTCAATTGAAATAGCGTAACATTGTTAGAGCATAAAAGAGACATTAACGGAAATTTCGAATATACAAAACGAGCGACGTAATTTGATCACCTTAAACGTCTCAATTGCGTTTTATGCTTGGCAAAAACGTCGAAGACACGAATACTGTGACACAGAACATTTTTCAGAAATATTCTTTACGTAAGAAATATCGGAGAGACATTAGCGCTATATTATAATATATAATATTATATATCTCTCTAATATATAATATTGATACATCTCTCTAATATATAATATTGATATATCTCTCTAATATATAATATTGATATAATATCTATCTTTAATATATAATATATAGTTATATATCTCTCCGTTATTTGTTACATAAAGAATATTCCCGAAAAATGTTCTGTTCATCTTTATTTATCCATATTTATTCATGTATTTATCTTTATTTATTTAGTTATAACTAACTATTCTAAGAGAAGTCTCCGTTCCCTTCTTACTTGAAAACAATTACATCACGGATTCTGTAGGGCGACTGTCACACCGTGCCGGAATGAATACCACGTTCGCCTTCTTGCGGTGAATACTGAAGATCTCCGTCAATTTCGCTGGGATTAGAAGATACGTTTTCAATTAGTTCCCTCGCCGTGCATGGTCGTAATTTACGGAGGTATGTTCGAACGAAGAAATGTTTCCGAGTAGTCGTTAATAGCATAGTAATGTTTCTACTATAATAGTATTAAGCCGTTAAAACAATCCAGCGGCTATTCTCCAGGAACTGTCCCACACAATTTAGCGATTGAAATTAATAATGATGAAATCTGGCAGAAAAGATGAACGCTTGTAAATCAGCATTTAGTAATATCTAATTCCTCTTCGTTCGTAATTTTCTGCGATATAATTTCGGTTCTCTCGTGTTTCAAGAAATAGCTTATTTTAATGCATCTCAAGCGGTACTTCATTTCCACGATAGTAGAATTCGACACGACGTACAGTACCGAGCGAGCATGTTGATACACTGTTCCACCCACAACATTCAAGGTACAACAGCTCTAAGCTGCTGTAGCTTCGAGCAAAAAATATTTTGCTTGCGCTCGTTTCAAAGGATCAAGTTTCTACTTTCACACCCTTGTTCCTTGTTTCTTTAAAAGCCGTATCTTGTTGTGGAACAGGGTTGAATGGCTGCTTAAACTCCATAGAAACGTTTGGATTTGTAAATTTTAAAATACAGAAACGCAACGCTAGTTTCTCGATTTATTTTGAAATAAGATAGCGTCTTCGATCAAAATTAGACCGAAGGCGTGAAAGTAGAGGCTCTATTCTTTAAGACAAGCATAAGCAAAATATTCTAAGATTTTTTAAACAGAAAGTTATGATTATTCAAGAATCTGTAATTTTCGATCATTTAGCGTTCTCTTTCATTGAGTAATATATTCTGATCTCAATTCTCAAGTCTCTGCATTTCTTTTGTAAAAATATATTTTCAGAAAGGAAAAATTTTCTTTTAAAATTTCTGTCACGTTTTATGATTATGTTACGATTGTCTGGATATTCTCTATACAGTTGAAAAACGTGAGCTTTTTATTTTTGTTGTCATCCCAAGTAATAGGAAAATTTTCAAAATGTATTTTAGTGTTGTACAATAAACTAGTCCCTCTAACATCCAAAAATATTCAAGTAATTTAGTCCAGTCTTAGAAAGTTATACTGTCCGAATATCTTTTCTATCCACTGTACGTAGCTTTTCGACTGTATATAGGGGATTCCAGACACTCGATAAAAAAAGGAACACGGTTAGCTCGTAAAAGCAGCGAGGGGAGAAGACAATAGCGCACGAGGGACGATGCTGAATGCTTTTGGGACGCTGCGACTTATCAAGAGGGTTGACCTGTGCGTGGTGGAAAACACATTCACTCGTTTGTTTCTAGTGTTATCGTTCTCCGTATTGCCGAAAATTCCCCGGGTATCTTTTCGTAAACACTGGCTTAAGGTGCTACATTCAGCCAGAAGGTCGAAAAATGTGGCTTTCAACAATTTCATTAAAAAAAAAAAACTATAACAGTCCAACCAAGAAATTTATTCGTATTTAAAAAGATTTACATTCGAGAGTTCCTCGTAATTTTTTATGCAAATTAATTAAAAAGTTCATTCACCATTTTTTTATGAAAATGTCTCCATAATTCCAATAATTTTAAAACAGAAAATGTGAAACCAGTCAGGTAGGATCAGTGTTCATGAACAGATAATCGTGTGAATCGGACCACAAGTTTGTATATTCCCTATTCGCCACGACTATCTGTCAAAACTGGTTTTCAAAAAAACGAATCTTACGAATGTGCACACGCGAAGTTGAATTGTGTCAAAGAAATTTTTCATTTGATATAGGACATCAAAGCATTAATTCGGATATTTAATTCGATAGTCTTGCATAGCTGTATGTATGTCCGGAAGCCACGATCACAATTGATAAATACTCTATGACGAAATTACATTATTGAAGAACTAGCCAATTTGAATTAGCACCGTAGCAAGTACAAAATTGTTTGATACACAGATGGAACGAGCGACGTAGAGTGTTGATCATTCTACAAAAGAGAACGGGCTAGTATATCACTAAAATATAATTGAGATCATTTTTAAATAAATATTTAGGTTCATCTGATTATTTTAAGTAAGAATTAAGTGTCTGACCAGTCTGACATAATCTTGACTCCCCTACTTACAGTTACATTCGATAGTGTTAACGATTACATTTAAGATACTTGCTATAAATACAATTATTTCTTTACTTGAAATCTAATTTCTGTTCATTTAAAACAGGGTCAAAGTATATTATTCAATTGTTATTTAAACTTGTCTGATAAGTTCAGTATTGTTCTAGTCTGTGATCTAACCTCGTTTTTTCTATTTAGAATCCATTTTACTTGCAATTAGCAAACACTAGACAGACATCCTCAAAGATACAATTATCTTGAAAACAGTGTTACGTGTCATGTATTCGTTCACCTACATGTACCTTAGTAAGCCATGTGCAAGTAGAACAATCCTGCAATGGTCAGGCAAACTAGCGACGGAGCGTAACATCGAATTCTACGAATGCAATGATAAACTTTTACAAATTATTTCTTATATTAACTAATGAATTAATAATACTCTACTGTCCCTTTAAAAGGTTTCCAGTTTCAGGAGGATACTCACATGATACAAAATTTATTGATTTAGGTTACACTATCATTTCGTTGACTCTACTTCACGTGTTTATTTCACGATAACCTTCAACTTCCGCAATTAATTACCAAAATTCTAGAAGATAATGTTTGCATACCATTGGTTACATTTGCAAAATTGATTTCGTTGCACTGACAATGAGAACCTATCGATGTCATGCGGGTGCTTCTTATCCCGCCCCGTAGATCGATGATATTTAGTTCATCGCGTAAAGCGAATGCTCGTTGACAATACTGTTCTAATTCATTCAGTTTCACGTGCCGACGGAATTCGCCAGTGTCGCCCGACGATACGAGACAATTTCTAGAACACGAGTGCATCGGTTCGTGATCGCGTTCGCTGCCTATAAATGCGATACGTGACTGACACTGCGCGACTTCGTGTTCTACGATCGATATGGCACAAACAGAAATAGAACTTGGAGCACTTATTTTATCCAACCGGCCAGATGCAAACAGATGCTATAAAACCGTTACCGGAAACGCTGTCGCCGTGGCAGTTACAGCGTTTCACGAGCTGGCCGACGTGCTCAGAGGCGTGAAACTAATAAAAGCGAGATCGGGTACCATTCGAATGTAGATAGCCATCCTTAACCCCTAAAGCCTGGAATTTTTCTCCGCCTATGTACGCTGAAATGTCCATAATGGAATGGACCGCTATTCCCATACGATTACGGTGTAACATCGTTTCATGAAGCTACACAATTTTCTACTTTGTACCTTATGCCTCCCATTTGGTGGGTAAATATTTCATAAATTCTTAACTAATCGATTGGACATTTTTTGGTAGTCTAGTATTTTAAGAGTGAGATGGGTACTTTATTGAAATGATAATAGGATAATGGGGATCAGTTACATTGCCTTTTATTTGTTTAACGGGCACAGCTAACTTTATATTTATCCAATAAGACATATTAAATTCTTCATTCAAAAATAAACAAAATAAGAGACTAAATAAATTTAATACGTCTTAAAGTTAATCATGCTCGTACTTCGGAAGCAAAATAATTGAAACGTAGTTATTTTTGGGAACTGAATTGATTTCGATTTTACTCTATGGTATTAAGTTTCACTTTTTAACGAACTGTATGTTTTATATTACCTACTAATAATATTATGAAATAAATATTTATTTCAAGCAATAATGTAAAATTGACGGTGAAATATATATATCTATAATCGAAATATGTATGCATATTGAAAAATGAAGCTTGTAGAATTATCTCACATTTTTACCTGAACGCATTTTTCGCCATTAAATAAACCTCGTGTGATAACTTTACGTCACCACAATTACTAAACATTCTATTAGGTTGTTGCAAAAAGTAATTTCGATCTTTTTGTGTGCTATCTACTTGGAAAATCTAAATTAATTTTGCAACAACCCAATGTTTCAGAAATAATTGCAATGTTTTAAAATTGTAACAAAAAAAATAACAATGGCCACAGTTTGGACAAGCTACGGTTACTGATTCGCTTAATAGAAGGGTTAATTGTTACTTTTGGTTTGTGGAACAAAGTCCGCGCGCGAGCCCAAGTGTTGACATTAGTCGCTAATTGGGCGGAATACTGCGTAGCGCTAAGAATTAGAGGAGAAGATTATACATATGTTTACATACAGACGTGTTTAAGATTATACATATGTTTGTGAGTGGGCTGAGTACTGAGGCGAGCTATACGTATTGGAGACATTTCTGCGTTGATAGGGACCACTCCCGCCGAAAACTAAAACCTTACGGAATCAAGAGATACAGACAGAAAGGAAGAAAGAAAGAGAGGAGGGAGTAGAAAAGAAAGGGAGCAGGACAGTATTGCGCAAACTTTGACGGGTCTCTGAATTTTAGTCGCCTTAATCCGGCGGTTTATCGACTGTTTGGCTACGAGAATTTTGGAAAGCCACTTCCGGACGGGGGTTTACTCTGGAAAGTAAACCCCCATCCGATATCGGGCCACCGATAAATTCGAGAACCGCTCTCGCGAGAAACAAAACGGCGGCTTGATTCATTTTGCAAAATGGTTTGCAAGTTGCGTGGAATCCCATTTACTTTAGCGGTGTGGGCGTTTACCATGAACCGGTCAATTAAGTGTACATAGTTACCCTCCTCGTCGCGCGTATTTCCGCCCATTTAATCCCGCCTGGCAGATGCAATAACATTCCGCTGTCGAACACGCCGGTGTCGATTTTTAAATTTGTCGAGTTCTCGCTTATCCGAACGCGTGACGCGGAAGTTCGCTCGCGAAAATCGAGCTCCGCCGTCGTATAATTGTCTCTGTTGCTTGGGGAATAGTACACGGCCGTGCCATGAATCGACATAAGACTCGCAAAATATTTACGTTCTTGACCCACTTGCGACTCGGCTCTGTTTTTTAAACCATGGAAACTTCAGCAACGAAAGAGCTCGGTCAACGGATATTAACACAATTGGGGCAAGGCTCTCGCGAACGCTTTAAAAAGAGGGTCATCGTCCAAGCAACCCCTTTGTTTACAAACGTCTTTAAGAAACCGAGAAAAAATGAGGGAACGGGTCAACGCGCACACCGCGCATAATTACGCGGTCGTACGTTTCGACTCTTTTTATACTTCAGCCCCGTTTCCAACCCTTCCGGAGAGACACATCGAGAAGGGGTGGTTGGAACGCGACGGAGAGCTCGAGCATACCGGGGCTGCTCGGCGAGACCGCGTGAAATATTTAACCCCTTCTATTTCCGTTCGCATGTCAATAACACCCAAAGGGAAATCCAACAGAGCTCGACGCCATCGATTCTTCGGTGAACGTTCAAGGACCGCGAGTGAAACACCCGAAAAAGTGATACTCTGATTCCACGTATTGACCAATGACCTAACAACTAAAAAAATCTCTAACAGTAACTATACCGATCGCTTGATGTGACTGACCTGTGTTGCCTTATCAAAGTTACAAGAGTTTTTATTTTACTATGTACCGAATGAAGAAATTTATTTAATAACTTCCGGTAAAAGTGTCTTCACAAATTCAGTAATCATAGCTCACTAAAAATCATCGAGTCCGTCATTTGACCGGCAATGCAATGGTTCGTGTTAACGAATTCTATCCTTTTCTGTTTTTGAGAAGACCCGATAACTTTTTGATGATCTTAACACTAGACCTACTGGGCTCTAAAAGTAACCAACGTGTGTTACTTTATAAAGATGAAGAGACTGTATTTATTTAAATCTTTCTGTCATGTATTTATTTGGGTCCTTATTTAGAACTTTAAAACACGAAATATAAGATCGGTTACTTCGGTCGGCTAGACAGGGTTGGTGCTGTAGCTGCGAAATGAGTTCGCAACATTGTGCATCTTACAACGTTTGTATCGTGTTCACAATTACAACGTACATTTCGATCATTTAGCCGAACAAAGATTCAGAATAAAAGATAAAGGAATGTATGAATTTTATAACGATATTGTGTATAACGTAGAAGATAAAATCAGTACACAATAAAATTAGTATACAATTCGATCTGTTTGTTTGAGATATTAAATGAAGTATGAAATAATTTAAACATAGCTAAGCGAATTAAAATTTAGTCCAACATCAAATAAAATGTCATTCGCAGATTTGTTATGCAATTATTTTTAACGAGAGTGCGGGAACATTCTTGCATCTCGCAGAGTGTAACAGATTTAGTTCATTCAATATAATATCACTATCAAAAAGTTCGAACATTAAAACTTCCAAGTACTAACAGTCACTGGCTGTTTGTGTCGTAATAAATTTTATTCAGTATATTACTTACTCAAATCAACGATTGGAAATCTTAATAATTAAAATCAACAGACTCCATTCTGACGTTATACATATACATTTTCTGAGAAACGTACTTCTATTACACCACAATTATTATTCCAACAGAAGTAGTTGAACCCCAAAAACGTTGAAAGGCCCGAATACGTTCGACCAATATGTCACTGTTATCATCCTTTTTAACTTCTCCATCATAAAACTGACGTTCTGTCTTATTTCAATTTGAGATTACCTATCTGATTGATCCATATTACATTTACTCCCGTTATTACAATTACCTCGTACGTAAATCTATTATATCGTATCGCGTGTATACGTGTATCTCGCTTATCTGTATCGTGCGAATGAATTATTGAATACACCATGACATGTCAAGTCGTATTAGGCATCTCATTCGATTTGAGTTTATCAAACAAAAATGAACGCAAAAAATCGGAAATCTGCTGAACGTACACGGTTGCCCACGCGAAAATCGAACAACGAAGAAGCAAGCAGTAGAACGAAAGACCGGGAACACCTTGAACCGCGATGGCTGAACTCAAAGAAGGCAGTAACCAACAGAACGTTCCTTCAATATTGAACTACTAGGAGTTCACATACAAACTACTTAACTATATGCTAATTCCAAGAATAATATGGATTAATCAACCCTTTTAGGATCAACTGGAAAAGCAACGTCGAAACGAAAAATACCGAGTCGGATAGTAATTAGCTTCTCGCAATGATGAAAATTTCGTAACAATGTTAAGACAACTTTTATTGATTAGTATAGTTACAAGTATATATATATATATATACAATATATATATACATGATTGCTCGACATTATAAAGGATAGTAAATCGAATTCCCATTTCACAAATTATTTGGCATTTCTCACGTGCCAAATCCTACGGTTCCTATCGTGTACATTGAACGGATAAAACGATAGTGTTTGAAATCGACTTACCGCCACCGTGTCCACCATTGAGTGCGATCGCGAAGTTTCCAATGGTATCATTATCGTGGGCTTTGAACGCGGTTACGCGTGCACTCGTCCGCTGATTCTTCCTCGCGTGGATGCAGCCGAGGTGTAACCAGGTAGCAATCGCGACTAGCACGTCGTCGATTTGGGTTTCTATCCTGACCACGGTCTGTACCGGAGCTAGTTTAAAATGGCACTGTCGCTGGGGTGCAAGTGGTCGCAACTGCGGCTCGAAGCAGACTGAACGCGCCCCCGTCGCGTCGTCCTGGAGAGAGGATACCGCGTCGCGCAGACCGGAGACGCTCGCTCTTATTTATACGCCCGTGATTGTGGCCTTGATCGACCTTAAGCGTGATTCGCCGACGATTGCCGGAAAACCTTGTCAACCATTCCACATCTACCCCGTGGACCTACCCACCATCCCCCTTTTCACCCGCGTGAAAACCGCGCCTTGCTGCTTACCACCTTACTGCTGCACTAATGGACAAGCTAATGGAATAGAGCAAACCGTGCGTAGAACAGATGATCTAAATATGGGCTAGCTAGCAAGGTTATTTCGAGATTTGTCGCCGGATCTATTAGGGAACTCGAAGGTACAGGTGTCCAAACGTCATCCCGGTGATTTGATTCTGGCATTCGGAGTCACCTGATTTGGAAAAATTTCCTTACACTCTTTAACACTTTGACTGCCATACCAACAACCTCGGAATCTTCGTCAAATTCAAGTATTTTATTCAATTACTTTTAATTATAATTACTTGTAATTACTTGACTATAATTACTTATAAATACTTGATTATAATTAATTATAATTACTTATAATTAATTTTATTTAATTAATTTTATTTAAAAGTTATATTTTCACACAGTTTCCATTTTGCGAATCCTAGTCAAATTAGAGGGATACAAATAGATTAATCTAACAATTAATTTTCAAATATGTGCAAATAATTTCCACACCCATATATGAGTGTCGTGACAGACGAAGTAGCAATTCTTTAATTTTAAACAATTTATTGTTACCTTTACTATTTCATGAAATCCTATAAATTGAAATGTTCCACGTGTAAGTGTTCAATGTTATGTACCTAAAGAGAATAAAACTCGAGATAGGATAGACATTTTCAAGGTCGGATGGTATGTCTAGAATTCTGGAGTTGAAATGTGTTCGATGCAGAAAGTTAAAATGGAGTAACATTTTTTAAACGAATTGAATTCATTCATTTATTTTCCACGTACACGGAATAAACTTTTTAGAAATTTGTAATTCGAGGGAATTGTAAACGAAAAGATAAACATTGCTTTTTACAATGTTTTTAGCTGAACCAAATTTCAAATATACAACTTGTGATGTCGGCCATATAAATATTGTAATTGTTTAAATATATTTACATATAAAATCCGCAACAGGAGTTTGTTTTATAATAATTTATATACAGAGATCCCCTTAATATTCGGACAACTTTTAAAACAACTTGGCTTTTTTAAGGGACCAGTCTATTAGACAATTACTAGAATGCTTTTTTAAATTTTGCTACTACTTCGATTGACAGAAGAAAATAAATAGTCTCATTTTTTAACTTTTTTATCTAAGCCTATAACGAAGATTTAAAAAATGCGTTTTGTTATATGCATGTTGAAAATTTCATCGAAATCGGCTGACCTTGGTATGTGCTGTAAACAATTAAAGATCACAAAAACCGCAGTTTTGTTCCGATTTTTAACACTTTCGACGAATAAGTTTGAGAAATCTGCAGTTTGTAAAATCTTTTAACGCATGTAATGAAATTTTCAGCATGCATATAATTTACCGAGATCTACGAAACGAATTTTTTAAATTTTCGATGTAGGCTCACATAAAAAAGTTACAAGTCATTGTCTAGTACACTAGTCTTTCTAGCATCTGAAAAAAAAAATTCAAATCGTTTGATCCAGTTTTAAAAAGTGTCCGAATATTAATGGGATGTTAATAATTAAATAGTGTCTGATACTTTTGTTCACCAGTATGGTTCACAACGCGCGCAAATCATTGCCCAAGGTCTCCATAAAGAAAATATTAGTCCTGTTGGGTAATTGTCTCGCATAGTGTACGGACGGCACTCGAGCATATCAATAAGTTGAAGTAACCAAAGCTTGATTTGCATACACTGTCAAACCTCGGTAATGTTTGAATTGCCAGACTGTTATACAAAGAGAAAGTGTCCGGTAAAGAAATGTCGAAAAAGATTTGTAAGTCAAGCTTTAAGTGATATTAGAAACAGGAATTTTTAATTCCTTAATACACGTTCAAAACCGCGATCTCTAGTAAAACACCTTATTTTATTTGTTGAAACGTTTTACTTTACGAAGTTTTAGGACATCAAACGATGTATGCATTTCAAGTGCATCATATTATGTCGCTGATATTATGTCAGTGGAAGAAAACGTGAACGTTTGATCACAAGCACAATTTTTTGTCAAAGGATGTTTCTTCGCATCGAACGTAATATTGCTATCTCGTCCATCATTTCTTCCATCAGACGACGAAGTTACAGAAATTTCTTCGAAATAAGCAGAAAGATTAACATTTTAAATGTACCATTCTTCAACAACGGAATCACTTTTTTTCTTATAAATACTCTAGAGAACTGTACTCTATCCTGTAGCAGTGAGTATGCAGTATTTATCATTTAACATTGGATCTGCGCAATGGGCAATCCGTGCGCTCGCATATTTTCCGCGACGGAAATTCTGTTTTCCAGGATGGTTCATATTCGCCGAGTGGAAACAAAATTTCGAATTGTTTGAAAACTCTCCTGGACGCACGCGAACATTTTTGGCACGGCACGAGCTTTTCATTCGCAATAAATTTTCCGCGAAAACTTGAAATGTCAAAATTTTCGCGTATTACGTTCTCCGAACTTTTATGGTCGGACACCGATGTGTAAAGGTTACGGATGTGTAAAGGTTACCGATATGTAAGGAAGTGCCGATATGAAAGGGTTACCGACAAGTTCTGTCGCTTTAACTACTGAAATTTTTATATTATTTCAGTGATGTTTCCAATAATATAATCATGATTGTTGAAACTCTTAAGTGAAATGTGAGATGTATTTGTAAACTCAATAGCAATTAAAATAGCAAACAGCAGTGTGTATTATTTAGTTTTGATTGGTTTAGTCATCGATCAGTTTACCTGTAATTTTCATTGTTTCCAATAAATCTTCAATAACGCGGGTGTGTGTATTGCTGCACACATTTTCGTTCACTTCTACTTTTTACATTGTGTTTTTTATTTGTCTCTTTATCCCCCCCCCCCCCCCCCCCCCGCCCATAAATGTTGTACATACGAGTTCAGTATCTGGTGTACGCAACCGTTTTGGAATATTGCAGAGTATCTGTTCCTTCACTTTTCACCTTTGACTTTTCCTTTCGCATTGGTAGTCATGCTTTCGCATATTAAAACGCTGCTATCGTCATACTTCACTGTGAAATATAAATTTTTTGATTTTGCATACTCGTTGGACCTCCTTCAAAAGTATCTACAACAAACTATTTTTATATAACTATTTCTATTATATATTTTTCTTTCTCGGATACGGGATAAATTATTTTATATTTATCGTTTCTTGTATATCTACAGTTTCGAAAAAGATCATTTTCAGGCACGTGCAACAATTTCAGTTACGAGGTCATATCTTAATGGAAATGTGTAATTATGTTTTACAACCACAACATCTCCCCTACTGTGCAGAAATAATTATAACACTGCGTAACGTTAATACCTGAGAATATTCCGAATTCAATTATCATTGTTAAATTACAGGTGGGTAACTATCGATCACCATTCGCAAACTAAATTATTTTTCTTGGGAAGCGTTGCTCTTCAACGATCCTCAATGATCATTGATCGTACGCATATAAAATAAAGCAAGAGTGTTTTATATTTTATTTTTTCAACCGAAAACGAAAGCATATTTGCAATACATAACATAAGAGCTCAGGACATGTGTCTCCTTTCATTAGATTTACGAGATCAAGGTCATGTTAAGTTTAAAGATTGTATAAAGGATGATCAATTTTGATGTATGAAAGGGTCAATTATATTTGCGAAAAGACTGAATTTAATTTGTAAGAGGATGAATAAAACCTGCAAAAGGGTTCGTTTGATTTGCGAAAAGATGAGTACGAAAGGATTAGTGTGGAGTACAACACGATGAATATAATCTAAACGGATCAATTTTAAGTAGAAAAGCTATTGTTGTCACTTTTATAAAATAATAGGAGGTAATCAGTTTTAACGGCTTGTAGATCGAACGTCGAGGAATACCTGAACGATATCAGTGAAACACTGCAACGTTATTTGCAGTTAATGAAGGGACTATTTTTAAGTGACCCGTACGGACATTTCGATAGTGACCGAACAGCTCGACCAGCACGATCGATTCGCTTCTGTAAAATACGCGAGAAAATTACCGTGAAGTTGAACATGCACGGAAAGAGAAAGTTAACAGACCGCGGGCGATCGTTAAAATTTTAGTTGGGAATAGTGTAAATTTTCTCCGAAATGCCACCGTTGCAGTCTTATCGGCGGCCACGTCATGTTCCGTTATAATTAGACAGGACGCGATTTTTTGCTCCCGCTGTCATTATACCCGCCGCAAAAGACTAAGTGGCGAACACCGGTCTAGCTCGGGCAAGCTCCGAACAATGGAATAATTATGTGGCCCTTTGCGATAACTTTGTGAACGCCTCTTTCATCGCGGTCCGCTCGAGATCATACCAGATTCATCGTGAGGTCTTCGCGGCGAGGAAGACACTAAAAAATTCTCATTGACTGCTGTATCTCTACGTTTGCGCAAGTATTTCCATCTTTGTGCTGCGCTGTGACCTGGCCCGGCAAGCTAAAAAACGTTTTACTCTTTTTCTACAGTTAAATCTCGACTGCAGAATGCACTTTACTGAAGCCGCCGTGTAGTTTTTATTTGTGCAAACCGCGTGCGTCTGCACTTTTACGTTTGCTTAGAAAATAAGTTTAAGAAAGATATCAACAATTTCTAGACTCCTGCGTGCGCAAGAATTGTTACTATTCTGTCTGATGTAAATAATCTTTAATTTAATTTATTTGCGTATATATAGGGGTAAGGAACTCTTTATTACAAACAGAGAAGAAAGTATACAATAGTGGTTGACAAGCTATACTTGTGTATAGCGATACAGAAGGTACACTAACATATATTATACTTATGTATACAGGGTATCTCAAAATTATCGTATTTCCGGGAAATGGGAGTTTCTAAGACCATTTGAAGTAACTTTTTCTTTAGCGAAAATGCAATCCGCGGTTTTGTTTACGAGTTATTAACGAAAAACTGTGACCAATGAGAGGCGAGTACCGCTGGCGCGAGACGGCCGAGCCAGTAGCGAAACTGTGCTTCGTCCGCCTTGCGTCAGCCAAGCTCGCTTCTCATTGGTCAAGGTTTTTCGTCAATAACTCGTAAATAAAGCCGCGAATTGTATTTTCGCTAAGGAAAAAGTTACTTCAAATAACCTCAGGAATAAAAAATAAAAAAATAAGAAAATAAAAAGTAAAAAGTAATCTTATTAACAGATAGTGTGAACAGTAAGAGTGAATTACAGACAAAATCAAGTGACAATAACGATTTACGGTAGAATAGATAAATAGGTTCATACAATTATGTTAACCACAACCATAAGAAAAAGGAGAATGACTTTTAAACTGTTACTAAATGAGAGTTAAACAAGTGTAAAACCTCAGGCGAGCTAAGCCTCTCTAGAACTTTGTTCTAATTTCAGTGCTTTCTTCACGATTTCACAAAATTTATCATATTCGAACAATTATAATTTTGCAAGAAAGAATCGTATAACAGTAAACCTTAACTCGTAAAACTTAATGCAAGACTGTTGTTTGTCTATTTTATGAAACAGCAAAGACGAACAAGATCAGACGTTCCGTCTTTTATCCAAGACTCGATGAAATGACCCATGAATGTCGTATATCATGTTTTAGGGGGTCGTTGCAAAGGGGATGCTTCAGTCTATAAATCTATTGTAGATTCAATCGTGAGAAATAAAACGTAACAGTTTTGAACTAATTTATCTGTGCTCGTGCTACGTTACCAAACGGGGTACCGAGCTGACCAACTTTTATGATATTTTCCTTTCAGCAAGAAGTAGTAAATTTTCCCCCAAAACATCTTTATATCCTCCTTAATCCCTAAAAGTGGACCAACTTCCCGGGCGGAGAAAAATCTCAGAGTCACAGCGTTTCCCTGAACTACAGATGCTTCATAAACCGTGGAAAGTTTGATACTATGATACGGGGTAAATTGCCTAACATTTAACGTTAACAACAGAATAATTTTTCAAGTTGAGAGTTCAACTTTCTTCTAAAAATGAATTTTCTCGAACACAGATTCTGTCAGAGACAAACGATTTTCGGGTACGTATTTGGCGCCTCCGAGTCTATGATAATCGCACGTCGTTCATCGAAACGCAAAACCGAACCGTGTTATCGCAGCTCGCTATATGATATCGACGAGTTCGAACGTTTCAAATAACACGGTCGTGTAAACGTAGCTGCTAACGAACGGCAGAACTGCGAGTTAAACAGCGTCATAAATTAAGTGAAGTCGTAAACGGAAGCACGTTATACTTAATGTACCTCAGCGTTCATCGTAACATCGGACTGCGATATAAGGTCGGAACACATTTGTAACGCGTCGCCTGAAGTCACGTACTATTATATTGAATTGTGACACGTGGCGTAACTCTGTAACTAGGGTCAATTAAAGTGTTAATATTGTTCAGTTTAAGGGAGGAGCTTCAAGTAGTTAAAATGAGGATGATTTTTGGCAATTCTGTTATGACGTAAAATATCGATGAAACTCTCCGTCACTTTTCATACATATCCTTTCACATTTCGAAATATATCATTTTTTTTCCTTTTATCTAGAACAAAAAGTGAAACGGAGATTTTTTCATAACAGAACTACGCGTCGTCTGAACTTATATCTTACTTCAAAAGAGTGCTTCTTGCGTCAGATTTTTAATTCTTTTAAAATAACTCAGAGCCGCGTATTACCATTCTTTTCGTATCTTTTTAAACTGGATTTAGGTTCATAAGATGCGTAAGAATTATTTTTAAAAAACTCCGTTTTATTTTCGTTTTAGATCAAGGGGAGAAAAATACTAGACTACATGATGATCAACAGTTATTATAAAATGTAACGAGAAAAAATTGATGTATTCTGAAATGTCAAAAAATATGTATGGAAAGAGATAAAAAGTTTCGTGAATGTTTTACGTTATAAAAAAAGTTGCTGCAAATCATCCTTATTTTAACGGTTTACTCAAGGCTCACCCCTTAAGAAAAATTGTTAGAATTCAATATTGCTGCAGAGCAGTTGCGCCTAAAAAATGGAGCGCGCACCAAAAAATCGGCACCCGTTGTACTATTTATTGTAAAAAGCAATGCAGTCGACGTCTTCGTTACTTTCGGAAGAAAGACCTTACAACGGTTTACTTGTCGCAACTAGCAAAATGGCGGAGCACGGGCGCCGGTTTATGCGTCGCAATTAAAACGGCCGTGGAAAGGCCGCGGAAGCATTTGTTTCCGTGAGGCTGCATAAACACTCCGTATATTCCGACACCACTGAGAGAGATACCTATCAATGAAGGTTATGATGAGAAACGCGTGGCAAGTTTGCACGTGGTGCCCGGAGATATCGCGAACCGACACTGAATATTTAAATACTTTTTGCCCACGCCGCCAAATATAAATATGCATTGCAACGCTACTTGAAATCCATTTTAATTGAATCGATTACTCGCCTGTCGCTTCCCGCCCGTGACCTTGCGAAAACACTCTTACCGTTTTGCTCGTAGAGAGGACTACATTACGCGCGACCGTGTGCTCAAACGAATTTATTGTTTCCCCGACGCGACGCCGAGGCACATAACGATAAAGGATTTCGATGGCGAAACAAACTTTGCGACCCGTCGCCAAGCTTCGTTAGCAATAAAGCCTGTCGCCCCCATGTTTTACTCACTCTGGAACCTACTGGTAACCGGCTGCATTAAAACACGATCCTGCCGCTTTTGCATCAACACGGCGATATGCTCCCTGTTAAATTATGGGATAATTTTTTAAAACCATCGTATCGTCTAGTATTTTAAATAACAAGTGACAAGTGACAAGTGGTGCAATTAGATGTTGCTTCGTACCTCTAAATTTCAAACTAAATGGTAAAATGCCCGGTTACTTTGATGCGTTGAAGATGTTCAAACATGTTTAAACGTTCACAGTAAATCCTCCCGAATTGTCGTTCAGCTTGTAAACAAAAATGGACAATTTGGGAAGAGGAGATACAATTATTCAAGCCTCGATGCTCGTTTTTTGTAGTTGCCGATTGTCAACAACTATAAAATATGGCGCAGGTCTCGAATAATCGTATCTCCTCTTCCCAAGTTGTCCATTTTTGTTTCAAAGCTGAAGAACAATTGGGGGAAATTGACTGTACTGTCGTGTTCGCGAGAGTCTACTATGTCAAAGTCACACTTATAGCTTCTGCGTTTATAGCAGGAAAAACTCTAGAAGCTACAGTTTCGATTTTTCGAAAACGTAGGATTTCAACGCGAGAGCATTTTGCCGGATTAAACTGACACTTCCTAATCGAGAATAGAACCAGCCGTGTTACTGCACAGGGATTATAGTCCAATTAATTAAACACGCTTCCAGCGAAACCAATTATGCCTCTGATACGTGTTCGTAATTTAATGTTGTTGAAGAGCCAATGATTCACAAAGCTACAACATGCCACGCGGCTCATGCAATGCCGTTGAGAATGTCGTACACGACAGTCAGTTAACTCGAAATTGACAATTACGCGGACCTTGGCATTGCTTTGAAATTCACGCCAGTTCCAACGATGCGTTGCAATCTCCACGAAGTGTTTCAATCGAAAAGGCGTAAATGTCGCCTGCATTTAGTCAATTCTAAAACGTGTTTGAAGGGTTTTCTTCATTTATGTAGTCGTCTTAAAAAATATTCTCAAAGGTTTGTTGAATTTAAGCGAATTAAAGTAAAAACGTGTGATTACATTTTACCCAAGATATAGCAAAAGATTTTGAAAAGGCAGCGCAATCGTCATGTTATGCTTTCACGACCGCGTCAAAAACCTAAAAAAATAAAATTACAGTATCTTATTCAATTTAATGAAAATCTCAAAGTATACTTAAATGACATCAATTGCTTCTTTAACATTCGTGCACCGTGGAAATCTTAATAAAAAATTATGATGTTGATCAGCGCAAAAATTTCTCCGTTCGGTCATCAAACGATTTAATTTAAAACGGGGAGATCTCCCCAATCAGTTGACTAAGTGTTAAGTCAATTCTTTATGACCTTCTTGATCCCATAACGGAGATGCAACCCCTTACACCCTTCTTACACTATATAAATAATTTATAGTAATATTCACATTTAGTATATCAGTCTGACTTGTTATAATGCAAGATCCGTACAATTTACACCGCATATTACTTTTGCATCACAAAGTAAATATATTTTTGGAAGCTATCGAAGTCCTAGTCCATATTTAAATTAGCTTCTGCAATATTTGATTCTCGACTTTTGTTTCGTTAACCATCCAGCAATCATTTTTGTGCAAAATACTTCAATACTTTAGCACTTATATTACAAAACATTGGAATGTACAGTACATCCATGGATCACTTTCGCACTGGTACGCATTTGTTACGTGTACTGCCTTTGAGGATCTTGAAGAAAGCTGATCTCTTCATTACCTCGGATTGCGGATCACGTCGTGTCATCTGTTTAAACGGGCCACTACATTTTTCTACAGACTGAGGTCCAAGAACAGGGATGTATATTCAGTAGTCAAGTTTAGGAAGCTGGTCACGCGTGCTCCGTAATTCCAGAAATTTGAAGCTGTAAACTCCTTTTGAGGTAATTGAAATTTAGCCGCAACGAATATTGTCGCGCCACTGAAATTCCCGTGTCAGACCTTGAACTGTCCGCTGCAAGTGCCTCGGGGAATTATTATGGCTAAGTTGCCATGGGGAAATACGTCTAGAAGCTTAAGGGGCGATCTTTCTTCGCACCTTTGAATCGTGCACACGTGTTCACAATCAAATACGCGTCCTTCGAATAGCCAAGGCTTTAGAAGAGCTGAAATAAATTGAGCCGACATCGAGTATAATATTTATTATACTGCGTTTCACTAGGCTTCCTTTCACTCGCTGGTTTATGTCGCATTTGCAAGATACCGTACGTCGATTTAGCTGGGCGAAAAATATTATGTTAGAACCAGACCTGAATAAAAATATTTGAAATAATATTGGAAACAATTAACGGAGTACTTTCGTTTGTATGAAATAATATTCGATGATTTATTTGACGTCATAGAGCCAGGTAAATGTATTGGAAACATTTGTTTGGTAAACGAAATTATTAATTGAAATAGTGTTTTCTTGAGATGTACTGGAAATAATTTTTTGAAATTCTATTTCTTATGATTAATATTGATCAGAGAAAATACATATTGTTTCGAAAAGTAAGCTTCTTCTTATATTTCTCTCAATTAATTAATGTAATTGGACAATTTTACACCTGTTTGCTTTTAACGATGTACGCATCTTAAATAATATACATCCTAAATCTAAATACGAATGTGTTCCATTTCACGCATAATAAAGAAAATACTTATTATATAGGTACTTGAAAAATCAGTTAAATGTTTCAAATGAAGCATATGTAACACAATTGAGAAATACTATTTGCAAATATTTGTATTTCGTAGTTGAAATATTTTTACCCAAATCTGGTTAGAACGCAGTGTTATGGTATACTGTATCTTTTCAATGTCATTAACGATTTTAATATTGGTCAGTGTTCGTCGGCTAATCATACTTTTCGCATTTCTATCTCAACCTGTAGCTCACGCTATAATCTGTGATGTAAACCTAATACAGCACGAGACACTACTTAATTATATGCGACATTGCGCTACTGCCTGGCGCATATTACCTTGAATATTCAATTTCATGGACGACGAGGGTGTCGTTTATGTCAGTCGGACGGAACAACCGTGGATCCTATAAATGGTCGAAATCGCGTCGACCTTCGTTATCCGCGCGTAGCATCTACCGATTGCCTTGCTTTATACTAATTAAACGTAATTAAATTAAAGCACGCGTGAGAAACTCTGGAACTGCTCGAGCTGCAAATTCAAAGTAACGACAACGCAACTGCGAAAATTTCTCGAGAATTTCTTAATGAGATAGACTTTTGTCTGCTATTAACGGCTAAGGCCATCCTAAGGCGTATCGGATAAGGAAAGTTCTACGCAGACATTTAACAAATGAAATGTACTAATTCCTATACGTATATCCGTTTGTTGGATTTTTCGAAAGCAATTATCTCAGCGTTCCTTGTATTTGTTCGTCAATTTGTTCGTTGTTCCTATAGGTGTACATATACTTGGGATGAACTTGGGACACTTCCTGCGAGAACGACTCTCGTGGCACGTGTAAACGCTTCTGAGATAGCTGCCAGCAAGTTGAACTCGCTTGTAACAGTTGCTCAGAGATAGCGAAACGATATGTCGTGTAAACTGTTCACTTCCCCTGTTTCCTACATTAGCGTCAATATTGCATAGGTGCAATACTGTATTGTATAACAGCGAATCTACATTTGCATAACGTGTATATACTTCTGCGACTAAGTAATACAATACAGTAATATTAATTTAATTTAATTGTAGTAAGCGGGCTCCAAATTTTAGAATTTTGAAAGAGTGATCTAATACTGTGCGGTTATGATACGCTTCCAATTTTTTAGCAAATCAGCCGACGCGTACGTCATCACCATGAAAATAACGCGCACCGAAATATCACCTGTTTCTCGCAGCAACGTCACGAGCTATCAGATGCATGATTACCGATGACATTATTGGTCAACCGACTCACACCATCACGTTTCGATTAAACTAGCACATCTACTGATCGCAGTGCATAACGCGCATGCTCGCCCACGCACCGACCTTATCAGTCGATGTTAATAAGATTTGGGAATCGCACGAAAATCGGACGTTTCAACGCAGACCATCGACACGTCGAAACAAATACAAGAATATGTGTCGCAACAGTCTCTGTTTGATCTCTATACGCGAGTTTATTTCAGCTGCTCGTGTTAGTGGGTTTCGGGAACTGGAGCGAAAAAATCTTAATCCACCACGACAGCGCGACAAAATTATAAAATCAGTGCCTCGGGCTCTGAATGCCATTTATTCACTCGCTTATTCGAACGTTTATTTTTACAATATTCTGATAACCAAACGTTCTATTATCTAAGCGTTGATATTATATTATCGCCTAGAGTAGTATATACGGTGATTGATCGTTTAAGCACGTTTATCGTTAAAATCGAATAATAAAAATTGTTGTTATCGCCATAAAAAAACTTTATAAATAATACAAAAATTCAGAATTTGTAAAAAACGCAGTAATTATTATATTATAAAATTCCTTTCAATGCGACGTAATTTCTTGATGAATTAATATTTCAATCGAAATACATTTTATTCGATTTTTACAGGTTATAAAATAATTCCTCACTTTTTAATAATCATGACTTGTACCCAATAAATCGATCATTTATTTTTTCGACACCGAATCAACTGGGATTGAGACATAATAAATTCTTTAATTGCACGTACATATAGATAAAGTATATTCACCTATCACTAAACTCTTTTCCTCTTCCCAAGTTTATCGCAAATGCAGAAAATTCGCAATCTATTGGGTTGGCAACTAAGTAATTGCGGATTCCTTTTAGAAAATCAAAGACAATTTTTTCATAGAACTAAATAACTTTATTCTGTAATGTATTGCCCATTTTGATCAATGTCCTTTTGCCATCTTTCAGGCAGCATCATAATCCCATGTTCATAAAACTTATGGTTTTTATTAGCAAAAAACTGAATCAGGTACGATTTGACATCATCATCATTATTGAAATTTTTACCATTCAAGGAGTTTTGTAAAGATCGAAACAAAAAGTAATCAGATGGTGCAAGGTCAGGACTATATGGTGGATGTGGCAAAACATCCCAACCAAGCTCCAATAATTTTTGCCGAGTGGGCAAAGATGTGTGTGGCCTTGCATTGTCATGATGGAATACAATACTTTTTCGATTTGTGAATTCGGGCCGCTTTTCTTCAACTGCATTGTTTAATTTCGTTAGTTGTTCAATCTAGACATCAGAATTGATCGTTCGGTTGGGTGGTAAGAGTTCAAAGTTGGATCATTTTCATTACGTTTCTTTAGCAAATCGCAGCTGTTAATGCGTTGCGTTAAATGCGTTTCTTTCAGTTCGTGAGGAACCCATGTATCGAGTTTTTGAACATAGCCAAGTTGTTTTTAAGTGATTTTCAATGCATGTATGTGATACATGAAGCTTCTTTGCAATCTCACGTGTTGTACTGTGACGATCCGAATCGATTATTACTTTGATTAGGGCGTCATCAACTTCAACTGGACGACCAGAGCGTTTTTCATCTTTGAGTGAAAAATCACCCGAACGAAATTTGGCAAACCAATTTTGACACTGCCGTTCTTTTACAGCTGAATTGTCAACTATCAAATAACAAAATGTGTTTTACATTTGTACTACGTCTGCAAACCTAAAAATTCAACTGAAGCCATCTATGAGTGAAATCCGCAATTACTTAGTTGCCAACCCAATATTTACGACATTTATAAGCGCTTAAAAATATGACATAAAAAAAATAAGCGACAACGTTTCCATTCCGCTCTATTCCCTTCTTATTTGGTACCTAAGACAATTTTGCATACTAAACACGTTGAATACCACGGGAGTCACCGGTGACCGCCACTCAACTTGGCAGTGACGCCATGGGGGCCACCGGTGACCGGCGCGCCCAGAATCATAGAAATATATATAATTTAAACAAATGACAATACTTATAATTTCTTATTATTATCATCGTTGATGTCACCGGTGACCCCCGTCGCAATTAACATGTCAAACATTGTTATACATTGTAATTTATCTATTACAGACAATATTTTAACATTATATGTATCGCATAATAGAAAATTCACCGTGGCGCCACGGACAATCCCTGTAAAATTGGCGTGACATTCAACGTGTTAAACAATAACGTAAATTTTCCATATAGACTTTTCCATACAGATACGCACGGCTTCTTCTCTCACGGAGAGAGAGCGCGGAAGATAAGATATTCTATTAATTATTTACTACATCTCAAGCCGGAGTCGACTGAATCTAGCAAGAAATGGTGATCGATAACGAGAATTTTATCAGCAAATGCCAGAATGGTTCTTTCGCAGCACGATGGAAGAAACTGCCGTTTCGTCACTCCCTACTGAGTTTCATGGATCAACAGAACGATTTCTCGTGTTGACCGAACACGATTGGAAGTTTTCTGCGAAGCTTCACCGAATGCCTTGACTTCCATTCGAAAACATTCTCGCGTCGGAATCGATCGAAGTCCATTGCACCTTCACCGAGGCTCGTATTACCATACATATTGCAGTTAATGGATCCAAACGTGCGCGAAGTGAGCTAGAAAAATGAATCTTGCGCTACGTCATCGAACAGCTCCGTTTCTCTTGCTGAAACTCGATTTTTGATTCAATCGGCAGTAGCCCGCGTCCGCTGGATTTGGATATTTGCCATGAAAATGAGTTCCAGAATGAAATCCCGATCGGCCCGGACAGGCTATCAATTTACAAATCGTATTAATGAACTCCTTGGAAAAGGCAATTCAACGATATTCGACGAGTCGCCGTGCTCCGTCGTTCGTTTTACAGATTGCAATCCCTAGCTATAAATGTCGGGTCTTCCTTGGACAAATGAAAATAAATCACTTTCTCTTCCATTTCAAGTTTCTACGACAGAAACTAAAATAGATGTCAATGTCGCCGCGTTCTCTTTCTTTTTCAACCGTTTTCCTATTCGCTGGTAATTTCTCAGGAGCGACTCTTTGTTGGAATCTATAACTAATAATGATAATGAGAAATAGTAAGTATTAAGAATTCTTATTTTATTTAACACAGTAGCTCGTGTATATAATTACGTAAGTATCAATTTTACATTATAAATGAAGTGGTTGTAAGGATATCTCGAATAATGGCATAAGTCTAATTTCTTGAGATGTCGAGTTTGAGATATTAAATACTCAGTAGTAGTAGTTTTCAACTACATCGTAGTTTAAAAATATACTACAAGAAAATTTACATGCGTATATCCTGCGAGTCCAGGTCAAAACAGAAGAGACATGTTAGGTTTGTTGAAATTTGTTCAAGCATTAAAGACCAGTACGACTAAAGAAAGTGGTCAAGAATCCGGCAATGAATAAATTTGTTTAACATATAGTATACAGTAAAGTTATGGTGTATTAGAAATAACATTTTTGTAACTTATAATTATTAATATATTAATGACCATATGGCGTAAGTCACTCGGAATTCACAACAATAATGATACTTCATTATTCGTTACGATACCGTTTGTATACTATTGAAAAAATATAGATTTTAAGTTATAATGGCATAATTACTATTCCTTCGCTTTACCCTATTACAATAAAGTTACACATTTCATATTACGCAAATGTCCAATTTTACAATTTGAAGAAAATGGTCCATTTATCGGATCGCGTTTTTTTTTCGCTTTTTTCAATAAGGGACTTCAGCCCGATTTTCAAAGTTAGGAAAGGATTCATAAAGCCCCCTGAACGACTGTCGGAGGTTGATAAAATGAATGCTTTCAATACTGTTCGCCAACAAGGTTTTGATTGGCTTCGAATAACAATGAATCCTCCTTGCCGACCTATGAACGTATCACGGCCGTGAATGCAGAAAGCTTTCACGAGATACGCGTACGCATTCCCTGTGTCGATTTGTCAATACTAGGAGCTTGTTTTTGGACTACGTTTTTCGGATGATGCTCGGTCGATACCTCCTTTTTTGCAATGACCTTAACGCGAAACCCATTGTTCGTTCACGTGTCGGCATCGCGCTCCGTCCAATGCGTGTCATTCGGCGGCCATCATTCAAGATTGGAAAGGATTCTCGCATGGATTGATACACAGTTTCGTGACGCGAAATAAACTCCGCAGCAGGCTTTTGGATTTCCTTTCGCAGAATTTCGTGTACTGTTCTTATTTTCATGAACGCGCACGCTCCTCGGATATTCCCATGGAGCCAAAACTATCCGCCGGTCTCGAAATGCAGCGGAGTTAACACACACGATGTTCCTACGGAAGCGAAGACATTCCCCCCGATCTACTTCCAACACGTTTCTTCGACCCAACGTAAAATAGATCCTGCTGACCCAATCAGTATGACTTCTACCTTGCGTTCCGATGCAAGTAGTGTGTGAATTCTTTATTGAAAGTGTCGGGATGCGCCCACGGGTTCACTTCGATACCGGACTATGTTTGCTGTGCATGTAGGTGAATGTTGCCTGTTTTTAATTCCACTCCTATTTTGGCTTCTTACATCAGCATCGAACATTGCCAAAAGCAAAGAGAGACGGAGAAAAAAATCAACTATTTATCGTTTAATTAAATACTTGAATAAAACAAGCCATTTTCGTTTAATTGTGAATACACATTAGAATGGCCATTATTTTACCTCCTAGTTAGTTTAGTCTCTATTAGTTTATCCCCTAAATTGTGACACGTGATGAGAAAAAAGCGTGAGCAAATGTTAATCGGATAGCCGTGCTACATTTGCATAAAAGCTTAAAAATGTAAATGATTTAATTTCATTTTCAAATATTATTATATTTGGTTATTTTAAAAAAATGTTGGTTAAATTTGTTAACTAAAAGACAACGTCTTGTTAGATGAATAAAGGTGAACTATTTGTAAAAATATACACAAAATTTTTAAATTCGATTTCCCATTAAATATAGTGTTTGAAGCAGAATCTGACAAGGGGGTATAAATCGAATGAGAACACGTAGATTTTTATAACATTTCTGTGAGAGGTAGGTCTCGGAGAAATATTTGACACATGCTTTCTTATCGGCCATCAACCATGTTAAAACGGTGAAAACAGCCCTTGAAGTTAGGGGTAAAAAGTTCGTTTTTACGCTTCCAACGTAAATAATGCTCGATAAAACGTTACGTGTCTGATATTTTTCCGGAAAACTGGATCTTAAAATTTTGTACACGTTTTTACAAGTAACACATAATGCTTACCATTATTCATCTGAAATTGATCTTTTGATCAAAATCGTTCAACAATATTTCTAAAATACCAACATTCAATTATGTTTGAAAATCAAGTGAAATCATTAGTGTTTTTAAACTTTAAACCACTTTCTCGCCGAACGTCGCAATTTTGGGAATAAGATCAAAAAAATTGGAGGGTCGAAAAATAGCGACTACCTTAATATACACGTGAAATGATATGCGCTGTACGCCGTACATATTGCAGCTCCATTCTACGCGAACACACGAAGGAGCAATTTAGTATAATTTGATTTATGAATATTGAAGGCTACACTCTTTGATTCTCATCAGAGAAAATTCAATATAAAACTCCGGTAAAACGAAGTTACAGTTACCGCAAAATCAATTTCAATACTCGCATTTCCTTGAGAAAAATCGATAATCGAAATTACTTCCGTATAAAAAGTTACGGTCGGCTGTACCAGAGGTTTCACTAAATCAGATGGTCAGGAAGCTAAGAGGTGGAATATATAATAGTGGGCGTAGCGATCTCTTTCATCTCTTCCACGCGGACCACGATTTTTTCTATTTTCGATTTCGCGAAGAAATTTACCGTATACTAAGCTCATTTAAAATTGTTTTAAAAAATTCCTTTCGCTACCATAATTTCGTGTATTGTTGTAGTAAGATAACAGTTCCCTGGAATATAATTTAAAAGCTCTGTACGTTTGTAAGGTGTGTGATTGTCCGTAATTAGTTTCGATAAAAGGCACAGTGTAAAAATAGCTCCAAGAATTTCGAATATTTCGTATCGTAATAATCGAGCCTGTAATGCAAAGACGTTACTACTTCCATAGATTTCTCGTTCGCGCCTTTTATGCGAGTGAACAATGGCGAATATTGTTCGATAAAAGATGATTTCGCTTCATATGAAAAATTGCTTGCGCACCGAGCGACGTTCCGGAATTCGAGGAAAATAACGGTACGGAGACGCATTACGTAATATCCCGTCGTAAGTCTCGTTTAATTTAAATTTACGAATCCCTAATTTTTCGCAAACACACTAACTATTAATTAAGGCGGCCTGAATTGTTCCCGTTCTTCTCGCTGCGTTTTCTCTGAATTACCATAGTTCACGAGCCATGGGAGCCTGACCGGTACACGATAAATGGGAGGAAGCATTTAGGAGTCCGCCATTTCAATTACAAAAACGCGAATGTCAGGTACAGTAATGTCTCAGTGAATATCGCAACTTTACTCTACGGAAAATGTTGCAGTATTATTGCTACGCCATTATAATTTATCGATTTTTTGACTACGTTGATGTCGAGGTTCGACAGAGTCGGTGAACACGTATGCTGCAGCACGCGCCGCGGCTCTTTTGACCCGAATTCCCGAAAGACAACTCATAATACAATAATATAACTTCTTTAATTTTAACATTTTAAAATTGAATTTTTTTTTAACATATTGCTGATAGTTTTCTTATTAAAATGAGACCAAACATGACATAATTTGAACAAATATTTCTGATTAAAATAAAATCAAACACGATATAATATCGATTATATTTAGTTATTTAATACTTAATGTATAATTTATTTTATTACATTATATCTACGACTGTATAAGAAAAGTATATTGTTATACTGTTAATAGTAATTGTACATTAAAAAGCTGCATTGATATTATACATAATTATGAATATACTAATTAGATAAGTGCAAAATTATAATCTACAGTACATTGTTTTGTTGCATATCGTTCTTGGAATTCACTTCCTTCCTAAATACCAATGAATGGAAGCATCTCTACTCTGAATGTCTCGAAATCGAAGCACCTCTACTTTAGCTTTCCACTCGGAATGTCTGTCGAACGTAGGCTCAAATAGCATAACTTCACTGATATTTTCTTTCGAATCACACACACCTTCTTTAGTGTTGCCTTTAATACTTCCTATATAGTTAAGAATCGATTTTTCTAATGCTTTTTTTCATAAATAAAATAAGTTATTGATTCGTATAATGAATAAATACGGTATAAAGTATGTCGTGTTTGGTATAATTTTAATTGGAAGAATCTAATCAATATATTAAAACAAATTTCATATACAAAAAATTAGAAATAAAAAAGTTAAGTCATAGTGTTTATTCTAGCATTACAATGTATTCACAGTAATGTACACCGGCATGCGGCAGTTGCCTTCCCAGATGGTTTCGTTCGCCCCGAGTTTCTCTCTCTCTCTCTCCCTCTCTCTCGCTCTCCCCCTCTCTTTCTCGAGATGTCAGTAACTATAAAAGCGAGGCTTGAATAACCATGTCTTGTCTACGCTAAAAGATCTTTTTCGATTCCGACTTCGCAACATTCAGCGAGACATTACTGTAATCCCAAATGGGAATGCTCCAGGGTACGAAAATTGGTCCTAAATAATAGTTGCATTATTAATTGCACACCAGCGAAAGCCTATTTATTTCTCACTCTTCGCAGATCCCGGAGAACACACAGCCCTTTAATTAGCTTTCGTAGTTAATTGATAAATTGATCGGGTTATTCAGTGGCAGAAGTGTCACACTGTTGACCATGCTATAAATATTAATGAACGGAGGGGCAGTCATTGTTTTCGAGCACATTAACTTTCCAACGCTAACGGAAATGTACACCTATGTAAATCGGAGCGTAAACAATTTCTGCACGCGCATAAATATTCATGGCGCTCAAGAAACTGATAATTATCCCACGAAGTTATAGATGTTTTCTCCACTAGGTTGTTACTTATATTTATAATTTATGTCATGCACGACCCGTTAGCCTGGCTATAGGAATAGTAGTAGCCATAAACAGGATAGCGGGTTGTGCATGACATAAATTTTATCTTTGATCATTTGGGGAGCTGCAAAAATAGGAAAAAATGTCAGTTTCAAAACGATGTCTGCCAAGATTGGTGTCCTTTTGGTCCCGTTACAGTTTCATATTGACAGAGATCTGCTTATCTTTATCAACGCAACGTAGAAAAGAATGGCTTTGTCGTTTCTTTTTTCATTTACAAACATAAATTAGCAAAACTCTTTCCACAAATAAACATTCATCAAAGTAATCGGTGCATTATCAAAATTGTAAGCTGGATACGTCAAGGTTATTATTCTTCATTGCGTTGTGTTAAGTTATGTGGAGTGTTTGATGAAGAAACAACGATCCCTCTAAGTTCAAACGAAGACGGTTTCGAGTGGCTTATGTGTGCCCTTACGTGTACCCTGATCAGCTTACAATATTGGATGAAGTTGTGACTGGAATAAACACCTTCTAGATTCCCTATCGTAGAAACGATAATATGAACATCGAATTAGGTCACCCTGGCAGGGAGATACGCTCGCAGCTGTGGAAGAACAGATAGAACACCATCGATCCCACTATGTACGCATGTATACAGACTGTCTCTTTTTAATTCATTCTCGAAATTTTGTCTAGGTGGGGATGACTTTTGTAATTATAAATTTTTGTTTCATCACACATGTAGATTATTATTATATTATTATTATATACTAAATTTGACTCCAAATCATTCATCGCCGTTCAAAATTTTCGTTTCTTAAATGTTCTCAAAATATATTGTCACCTCCCCACATTCACAGGAATTACCTTCGAAATCAATACAATATCTTCATTCTTCGAAATTAGGAAGATCATCACGTGGATGAATATAAAAGAATCAACCTGTGCATACTTTATTCAACCAATTAAGTAGGTGGCAGTAGACAAGTGTTTGATTCATCTGCCCCGATATGCTCCGATGAACGGAATATACATAGTTTGCAATCGAGAACAAGCGTTTACTATAACCTTAAACCTTTCGTTCAGCGGACAGAGGTTGGCAACCTGTAGAAACAGTAACTATCTGCATTTGTGTCCCGTTTCACTGACTACTAGATTGTTTCGGAACTTCTGGCTCGGAACCATTTGTTTCTGTTGACAATGAACTACCATCACTGAGCTGGCAGGACGAAGGATACAAAGTTTAGTTGCACAATTAATTTCTCAGACAATTACACCTGTGCAGAGATCAAGTTAATGGACGAAGTAAACTAGCTACAGTAATGTCTTGCTAAATGTCGCGAAGTCGGAATCGAAAAAAATCTTTTAGCGTAGGCAAGACATGGTTATTCGAGCCTCGCCTTTATAGTTACCGACATCTCGAGAAAGAGAGGAGGAGGACAAGGAGGAGGAGGAGGAGAGAGAGAGACAGACAGAGACAGAACGAAACTCGGGGCGAACGAAACTACCTGGAAAGGCAGCCGCCGCATGCCGGTGCAGTTTTAGAGCAGCTATGTGGTAGTTTTGGGGTACTTCTAGGATAATTTTGTCACAGTTTTGGGACAGTCTTGGGGTCCTTTTGGGTTACTTTTGAGAGAGTTTTGAGGCAGTTTTAGGGCACCTTTATGGTAGTTTTGGGGTACTTTTAGGATAGTTTTGGGGCAGTTTTGGGGTAGTTTTAGTATAATTTTAAGACATTCTTGGGGCAGTTATGGGGAACTTTTGGGATAGTTTTAAGGCAGTTTTGGGATACTTTTGGGATAGTTTTGGGGCAGTTTTGGGGTAGTTTTGGGTTCATTAACGTAAGGTCTCATTCAATTTTCCCTCCCTAAGGTCTCATTTAATTTTACCTCCTTAACGTCCCGATCAATTTTTTCTACTGCCCCAAAACTATTCTAAACGAACCCCAAAACTAGCCCAAAGTTGCCCCAAAACTATCCTAAAACTACTCCAAAACTACCCCAAAACTGGCCTGAAACTGTCTTAGTAGTGCTCTAAAACTAACCTAAAACTACCCTAAAGGTGCTCCAAAACTACCCTAAAACTGCCCTAAAGTTGCCCCAAAACTACCCTAAAACCACCCCAAAACTAATCTAAATCTAGCCTAAAACTGCCCTAAAATTACCCTAATGCAGCCTTAAGGCTGCCCGAAAGTTACTCTGATACTGCCTTAAATTATCGCTAACACTGAGATATTGTGGAGGGAAAATTGAAGGAGATCAAGATTACACCAAGGTTGCACCACGGTCATCTCAAGGTCACATCAAGGTGGCGGTCTGCCACCATTGCGGGGAGGATGAGGACTCGGCGCAGCATACGCTGGAGGAATGCCCCGCCTTTTTAGCGCTGCGCCGAGACCTAAGAAGGGCCATAGGCTAAGACCTCTCGCTCCCAGAAGTAGTTGGGGCGATGCTGGAAAGCGAGAGGAAGTGGAAGGCGGTGGCCTCCTTCTGCGAAGAGGTGATGAAGCAGAAGGAGGCCGCCGAGCGGGGTCGGGATCGCTTCGACCCCGCGCGACGTAACCGGGGACGTCGGTCGCCTAGCGGCGTCAATGCCCCGGTCGTGTGATGGGAGCAGGCGGCGGGGTCAACTTACTTCTTAGTAAGAACCCCGTGAGAAGTGGGGGATTGCCATCCCCCACTGTAACGGGAGAGAGAGGTGACGAGACGAATGTCACCCCTCGGGCGGCCGTGATGCCCAGGGCGGGGGCCCTGGGTATTCTGTAGGCGGCTGCTGAGTAGTAGTGTGCAGGGCGCGGCCTCCCTGCACCGCGGAGGTATTAGGGGGCGTTAGTTAAACATTCTCCCCCGGGACGCGGCTGGCCAAAGGTGAGACGGCCGGCCAGGCGAGGGGGAGCCGCGGTAGTTTTCTTCAAGAGTCCCCGTGGCTCCCCCGAAAATCGCCAGATGATGGCGCAGCGTCCGAACGTTATATCACCATAATCGGTTACGATTAGCCTACAAGACCGGGGGTGAGGGTTACAATATCAACAATATCAACGGACAGGAACCCCACATTACCCTCAGTCAGTCCCCCCGGACAGGCTGAGGGTGTCTGAAAAGCAGATTTCCTCCACGAAAAAAAGAAGGTCACCACAAACAAACACCAAGGTTATCTCAAAGTCACACGAACGTCATCTCAATGTCATCTCATGGTCATCTGAAGATCATATCAAGGTTATCTCAAAGACACGACGAGGTCATGTCACGGTGATACTTAACTACTCTAAAACTGCTCTAAGACTAATCAAAGGTATCCCAAAACTGCCCTAAAATTAGACTATCACTACCCTAAAACTGCCATAAAACTGCCCCAAAACGATCCCAAAAGTATTCCAAAGCTGCCCTAAAACTACACTAAAAATATCATAAACCTGCCCAAAAGTATCCCAAAAGTACCCCAAAGCTACCCTAAAACTACCCCAAAGCTATCCCAAAAGTACCCCAAGACTGACGTAAAACTGCCCCAAAAATACACTAAAGCTACACTAAATCTGCCCCAAAATGTCTAAAACAGCCTTTTTTTATCGTCTGGTTATCTTGCTACTGTCACAATGATAGCGACATTGTTCTTTTAGATAGTTGCCATTTTATCGAGATACATTTATTATGCTACTTTGTAACGCATAATAACGGTACTTGTCATTTAACGAATCAATACTACAACGTGAATCTGACAACATCAGTACACATGCACGAAAATTTTTTAAGTCTCAAAACAGTTTCGCCATTGCAAAATATTATCATCGTATAATATCGATAGGCACTAAATCCATAAAGCGTTTATGCTTAACAATCGAAACCTATAGCAGTCGATTTATATGTAAATGTACACTGCTCGCGGAACATGAACATCGGCGATTGTTCTGACCATTCAACAATATTTCGAGCAGAACACAATGGGCAGCGCTGTCTGACTAATAACAGTCTTTACTACTTGCAGACAAGTTGCTATATCAGTGTAGACCCTGCGACGTAGAGCATCTGCACCATCGTTATCAACGTAAAGTACGAACGATCGTATCAGCATGATCACGTGAATAAATCTACTACATGTTATCTGCGCGGATACGCATGGTGTGACCCATCGAGCTATCTCTTGATCGGTCCTCTAGACGATTCGCACGAGTTGATCAATTGCCAGATAATTCGACTGGTCACTGTCTATGAAACATTCCCATTTGCACTGTATTTGACATACTGGAATTCATGCTCAAGAATGAATATTTAACGCAAGTACTGCAGTCAGTATTCCACGATTGCTGGGTTTCTTTTATAATTTTTATTACATCTACAAACATGTACAATTATGTTAGAAGCACAACATGGTGAGTATGATATTCCTAATATGAATGATCAGTATTGATACACAAAACTTAAAATGTGTTTTTCTGAAAAGAATGTTTTACAGCCCGTATTAGAAACAAATCAAAATTTCTACTTTTTTGCGTTTTATTAGGCATTAATTGTTGAAAAACTAATAAGAAAAATCATTTTATCATTGACTTTTTTCTTTTATCCTCTTGCATCTGCTATAGCAAAACTCATACTAATTAAGAATCTTTCACGTTTCTTCATTTCATTAATTTTAACTGTTTCTTCGCAAAAAAGAAACCAAAAGAGTTAAACAGAAACGCAATTTACAATAAAATACTCCATTAAATTGGCCGCACAATATTCGAGGGAATTGTTATCCAAAATGTAGTCCAACATATGCCACGGTCGTCAGTTTCGGTGATACATGTTCGAAAGTAAATAATTACCGCCAGTAATTACGATTCGCTTATCTCGCGATAAAATAACGTCACTCGCACTCTCAGGCGTCATAACTCCGTAACTGTGGTTTGATTAATCGCGGCTGCGATTTAAACCGAAACATTCAATTCGAATTGACCTGTCCCGCGACTATTTCAGAACACGGTTCAATCAATAACTGACTGTCCCAATGTGACTAACGTCTGTCCGGGTTCTCATCAAATTCAATCGGTCGACGAACGTTAATTTTGGACGTTAACGATGTATTCGTCAGAGGTGTCTGCACTTCGGAAGAAACTTCTCCGAGGAAGATTAAATATACCGGGAGACACCGAAGGTCGTGTCCGCGTCGATCATCTACCCTACGTAGTAAAACCATACGAAGAGTAACAAGATTTCAGGCGAACGTGCGTGTAACAGAAATTGCTTCCCAGGTAAATGCTATCGGTTACATAAAGCACTTCGCTTAATTACGCTGGATCAACGACTGCTTCGGCGGCGCATGGCGACCGCATACTTAAGACCGCTTGAAAAGTGGCATAACATCTTTAAAATTGGACCTGATGACTTCAACTCTTTTTAGATGATAAAAGGATTAATCTATTGTCTACTAGACGATAATTAAAGTGATTTCTTTAATTTTGCTATTATTTGAAATGACAAGAAAGAAATATGAAACTCTCATTTTTTAACATTTTTATCTGAGTCTATATTAAGATCAGGAATCTTAGTGAATTAAAGGGTTCAACGAAAACAAAAGTATCAATTTTCACGAATTTATTGTATTTTGAAGTGACTTTATGTCGAAAACTATAATTTTAGTTTGTATATTCTTACTATTATCGTGTCAGGAACAGACGCCTGTTTAAACAACGTATCTCGTCGACGTATACAATCGGTAGTCACGGTTAGAAAATTAAAACAGACATAATATATTAAACCGAGTATCTATTTACTTTGGAAAAACATTTCCAAGGTATTCCTTTGAAACATTGATTCCTTTTAACTCGGCCGAAGCAGCGTCGCGTAATTTCCAGAAAGATGGGCAAATTGCAGAATTTTAATTTTCTCGGTTGCCGAGAAAGAGTTATTCCGCGAAATAATCCGTGTACGGGGATTCGTTTAAGAGATTTCGAGAACGGGGTTCAAATGAAACGTGCGCAATTAAATATGCTGAGATTTGCAGCTTGTTAGAGGAACACCGTGGAAAAAAGTCTGCGCGACAGTGGGCTCAGTTCTATACGGTAATTAATTAGATATTTGTTAAGGAAGCGGCTCGGCTAGATACGCTCGAGACCACGGTCAAAGGAAAATAAAGTACAATTAAATTTCCGGGCTTTGACGGCAGAACGAGAATCTCATATCGGGCGCACAATATCTTCATAACTTCGAGGAGGTCGCAATATTTCCGAGACCTTCGAGGGGAATAGTATCCAAATGCTTTTAGGCATCGGTGCGCTCGCAGTTTCAATTTAACTCTCGTTTCCCGCTCGATTTTCATTCTCAGCTCTATACACATTTGATTTTCGCATAATTACGTTCACGGCAACTGGCAATCGGTAAGCACCGTCTTGCCCGAGACTAAAAGGAGACACAGAGTGCTTTTAATCTTAAACTTTTCCGAGGCCCGGGAAAGAAATCCTCTCGCGCAAACTAAGCCGTGTTTCCTCCTTTTACGACGGGACACATCACTTTCACATTTGTCTTCCCTTTGTGAGCTCCTGCGTGCCGCATAAACTTCCTCGCGATCATATTTTCACATTGCATCGTGTGCAACTTGAATGGTACTGGAAGCCTTTATCCTTCGCCGCAAACTTGATTTAACATTGATAACGTATATTAGATACTCTGGCTCTGAAAGAGAAATCGATAATGAAATACACGCGTTTTTTTCTCAAATTTAGCAGAGGAACTCGGACTTGAAAACAGCAATTTTTTTAACTAAGATCACACGAAAATTATGTATACGGTCACTCGCGAAAGGATTCGGTTACTGAATTTGCGATTCTCTAGCTTGATACGATTCTTTCTACGTTCCATCTATGATCTAATTTGTTAGTTCAAAATTAATACATAATTTTTATTTTTTGATGATTATTATAATGAAAAACAGAATAAAAAATTCATTTTTTCTACAGCTGGAATAATACACACAATAGTGTTGAATTTTGGAATACAAAATTTTGGAATATACAGTGTCAATTGTTGAGATAGAAATGCACATGCTAAAAGAGTTAATTTCAATAGGACCGTTGATCTCAAAGCAGTAGGTTAAAAATACGTGAGAGTTCGAATGCATCTAGCCAAGGCTGAAATCGTCAAACGCAACCGTCTTATGAGATTCGAAGAAAGGTTTAAGTATTTTACGTTCCGATCAACAATCTTGCGCGAGTTCGTCGGAATTTCCGTCATGGAAACTCTCAGGCGTAGAGGGATGGCGTTTCGAAGGTATCGTTGGAGGAAACGCGCATCTTTCAAACTCCGTTCCGTTTACAAGTGGGTCACTAGCGTCTGCATATGATATTAATGCACTCGGCTATCGCCCGAGTCCCTCTGTGCAGAAGAAATATTGCATTCCGCATCTTTTTAAAACCGGGTCGAACGTAGGCTCGGAATGTTCTACGAGATACGAGTATGCCAGATTTCGAGAACTCGTTGTTATTCTACGGATATGTAATAGAGATACCGTTCGCTGTGAATAATGGACGACCTTCCTTTCTACGCGAGCACTCCGTTTGCAACCGAGGCTGCCCGAAAAATAACTTTCAATGTTACCATATCTCGTTGAAAAACAAGAAAAGGGAAAGAACAGTGTCAAGTCGTTGAGAAATCTTTTACGAAATCAGATTGCAAAGATGCTTTATGCTTCTTTTAACAGGTTCTAGGAAATCCATATCGAACAGTAATCAACGCGAATGCGGTACTTGTTAATGATAAATTGAAGAGCCACATGTTTGCGAAGGAAAATTAAACGGAGCTCACCTGTTTACTCGCCAACTTCTTCGCAGATATCGCATCGCGGAAACATTATAAGGGGGAGTTCAAATGCAAGTGCAGAAGGTTAATCAAAGCTCACAGTGGCGAGTCCAGCACTTTGCTAACCAGTTTCAAGATAACCATGGTAGTAAATAATTCTTCGATAGTTTGGAACTTGCCAAGAGAACGACTAATTAAACATTTTCAAAATTCTCTCCCTGCAATGTTGATCGTTGTTTAAAATCTGTCTGTGGAAGAAACTAATCTGCCAGGTAGTGCTCCATTTTTCGTAAGGAAGAAATAAGAATTGACAAATTGATGAGAATCGTAATTGCAAAACGTAGTAATTATGTAACTATTCTATACTAATTTACCTCATATCGAACCAGTTTTACAAGTTTAATTGCTTCTCTCTATTCTTATTACTAAGCGATTAACAGTACCTAATACACTTGCAAAGTGGAATATGTTTCGTCATACTTACACATGGTGGGACAGGCAGCCATTAAAAGTATCTATTACATTAACTAAATTTTCAATTTTGTAGAAATGGTAGCAATTTGAAGTAGAAAAACATGTTTGTAACATTTAAGTTGTAAATACAAGTTGTAAAAAAACTTCAATATTATACTGTTGGTTCGCTCACTAACATACTTTTTAGATTATGATGCGAGATCACTCGATTAAATTCTAACACCTGTAGGCGGTTTTGTTAGCTTCCTGCGCCAAGACGTGGGCAACATAAGGAATGAAAAGACTATAATATACATATATGTGCTACGGTTGTTCTTTTTTGCCGAATTCGAAATTCGAATAAATTAAGCGCACAAAGTGACTGTTTCGATTCGATGATACTACTTTCCAAGAATTCGATAGCTTGAGAAGAGTCGTTTCAGTCGAAGTAGCTCAAATGGCACACGATCAAGTCCACAAGGAAACTATTTTCGATGTCTCCAAAGTATTACTCTGTATTACTCTCGACTATCCTACAATTTGCTGTCTTGCTACACTAGACCTACCCGGTTGTTCTACAAATAGGTTGCGAATCAATAGACTGGCATACCGGCAAACTGTAGATGTAGCAATGCTAAATACCTACTGTCATCACACACTGAGAATCTTTGCGCGAATTTGCATTTTTATTTGTTATTTTATTATTATCTAAAGGACAGAAAAATTATTTGCAACGACTAGAAGATTATTTATTAGTATTACTATTGCTTCCGAACATCCAAGTATATTATTGAAACACGCGAAAATTCTAACTCTTATCCAAGCCTAATTTATAATGTCACGTCAGAGGTGACTTACGACCATTAAGGGTTAAATTGTTAAGTATTTCAGAAAATAGGGATAAATGTTAGTTAAATCCAATGGATGGTGAATGGATCTTCTTTGAAAAGAATGTTATCTATTTCTCAAAAAATTCAAATTTCTCCCATGAAATAGTCCTTCATCCTTCTGTTAAATTAATGGAATGCCTTTTTACGAAATACATATTTCAGAAGCGCTTCCTAATTTATATCGTTCGAAAGAGTAACATAAATACTGCGTTAAAACGCATATGCACTATGTTCTTATTCAGGGATTAAAGTCAATAACTATGAACAAAAATTGTATTGGAAGACGCTAAGTGATATAACAATGCATGCGTCGTTGTGATTATTTTCTGTGATTATAAAAAGCAGATAATGCATAAGGGGAACAGGACGTAAAAGGTCAGTGCATGCATGGGTACTGGAAAATTCAAGCTAAAAGCAGCATGAGCGAGTTGTTGAAGACTGTAGTTGTGTCACTCACCTTAAAAGAGCATCAACAATTTATCTCATATGATCGATACTAGATTAGCGAGGGGAGTATGCGAGTGTGCCTAAACGGTTTAAGAACGGTAAAATCTTTTCGTGAAAGACTGTGACTTTTTAATAAAAAATGAGGTTTCCTTATCGATATAACCTCGATAAGCATATATCCCTCGCATTATGTTGAGTGCTGACCAGTATGTATCTCCAATTGCCGGTGTCATAGGGGCATCACTGCGTCGGCAAACCTCCCACTCCTACTTTAAGGCGAACATCGAAATGATGAAAATGCGCCGTGTAGCAAAAGGCTGACCTACGCATCGTGTCAACGCAGGCGCATTACTCCACTTCAAATTGCGGACTATTTAGGGGGTAGTGCGGACGCGAAGGACGCCCCTATGACGCCGACAAATGGAAACACTGTACTGACTAATGCAATTGCAAAGATATCAGTCACTACATTGGTTTGTATCACTTTTAATAATTAACTTCAATATATAGAATTGATTGAAACTATCTGTTTATTGTACAAAGTAGCAACAGACCACTAGGAAGGAAGAATTAACGTCTGTTAACAAACGAATTAATTTACACATGAAATCGTTATGGTTTTGCGTAAAAGTATAAAGTACGTGACGTCAGAAAGCGATAATACGTTTTCAATAAAATTGAAAAATATGGAAAGTCGATCAACTTCAACGATATTGCCCTTAAAACTGACATTAATCAATCAAGCCGAAAGGCAGCAATTCAACAAAAGTTACGTTAATTCGCATTGATAATATAAATATATTTCTGCACGTTCAATGATCCCAAGATCAGTTTCCTCATTGCGATTCTTCTTCTATCCACGACCGAATCGTGTTCCCTAAAATGTCGCGAGAATTGCATATTTCATATGTAAATTCACTCTTACAAAAAGGTATATAGGCAATTAACAGTGAAAGTGTACATCTCGTGTATTCCACCGGTTGTTTTCGCCCAATTGTAGCATTTATTCACTTTCACTACCGCCACCACCGCCTCTGTCAGAGCTTGAATGACGAGATCCGACATCGCTTCCAGACACTGACTTTCTAGATTCTGGAGTGGCGGATCTGAAACATAAACTATCTTTAGATATATGTTACATTATCAAAGAAATTCTTTCAAGTATTTCAACATTCACACATTGATTACTAATACGACAAAAATGTTAGGAAAATGAAATCAATTTTATGCACATTTTTGTTTAAAATTATAAAACAATTACCAAACAGCTTTCTTACATAAAGAAATAAGGATTGTAGAGTACTTTACCTTGCTGATCCACTAGGGCTGCGGCTACGAGAGCCAGATTTTGACCTTGATCCGGATCGTGATCGTGATCTAGACCTCGAGACAGATTTAGATTTTGATCGACTTCTAGATCTACGTTCATCCGGCGAGCCACTCCTCGACCTAGACCTCGACATGGCTTTTCTGGAGCCGCTGCGTGACCTTGATCTTGATCGGCTATGTCTAGATCCCGACCTTGATCTTGCCTGTGATCCACTTTTTCGTGAACCACTACGGGATCGCGATCGCGACTGACTTTTTCTTGAGCCAGACCTTGATCTGGAGCCCGACCTTGAGCGTGACCCGCTCTTTGCCGAACCTGATCTCGATCTCGACCGGCTTTTTGATCGAGACGGACTTCTAGATTTCGATCCAGATCGAGATCTAGAACGCGATCGAGACCGTGATCTCGACCGTGATCGCGACCGTGACCGTGATCGTGATCGTGATCGTGATCGTGAACTGCTTCTGGATCGACTCCTGGATTTTGAACGACTTCTAGAACGACTTCTAGAACGAGATCGTGATGCTCGAGATCCTTCGGAATCTGATGCAATTCTTCTACTTCCACGTGCACGACCTTCATTTCCGCTCTCGCCCCTGAAAAACAAGTTATGGTTGTAATAAATTAACCTGATCTCATTGACCATGTTACATCACTTAGAATCCACTTTACCCGCTAGCAATCTTAAGACCTCCCGTATCACTGTCGGATTCGCTCGTCGATATTGTTTCCTTCGATAAAGGCATCTTACCCTTCGTAGTCTCGGCAGTGCTTTTACGAAACTTGTCTTTTTTACCTGTTCCAATCTTTCTCCCACGTTTGGGCTTGGGTCGATCACTCTCAGAACCTGAACACAGAATTCAGAATATTTTTTTATTTATCAAAAAATAGTTTTAGCATGATCAAGGTTGTTTAAGGGAAGAACTTACCGCTTTCCCCACTACCCATTTCTCTCTTGCGCTTTCCTTTACCCTTGCTTCTCTTCTCTTTACGTTCGCCACTAGCTTTCCTTTTGCGTGGTTTCTTTTCTCTTGGAGCTTCCTCTCTTCCTTCTTCTCTTCCAGAACCACCACTGTCACTAACATACTGATCGGTACGTACTCTTTTTCCTTTTTTCCCAGACTTCTCCGAAGGCATTTCTCCGAATACCAGTACATTTTTCGTTTTCTCGACGTATTCCTGTCGTTTCTGCAACATCTCTTCCTCTTTCTGTCTACGCAATTCTTCAAGTTTCCGTTGCTCTTCTGTTTGGCGCATCTTAAATGCTTGCCTAAAAGTATTTTTAGAATTATTAACACACGATATACTACTTAAAATATTTTATTTTGTTATTGTTATTACCGTTCTTCTTCCTGCTTCCTCCTCAACATCTTTTCTTCCTCGTCCAACCTCCTAGCTCGAGCAACGTGATACTGTGCTTGTGACAGCAAGTCCTGACACCTCCTGGCTTCCGCTTCTGCAAGTTGCTCCATTCTATCTCCATGTGCCGACAAATATTGGAAATATTTATGTGAGAGTCCTAATTCATGAACCGCTTGGAGTACGGTAGTCAAAGTCGACTTTTCATCTTTTAATATCTGCGTTGCTAGACGCTGAAGTACAAGTGCAATATTGTACAATAAAACTGTGTCTTGTGGGGCAACCCTGCGCGCCTACAATAAAATATAACTTGTTCGTTTATTCCTTAAAAAGACATCCAAAGTACTGCGACAGAAGATTGCTTTCACTTACCTTCAACAATGTCAGTTTTGCTTCCTTTAATTTACCCGCTTTGAAGTAAGCTCTGCCGAGATATTGAAGGACTTCGACATGATGGTATTTGTAAAATTTACGGAGACAATTCTCATACTGTAAAATGATATTTAAAAAGTAGGTAATCGTCTTCGAATTGATTTGAAAGATCTAACACAGATAGTTACCATCTGAATGGCGCTGACAAATTGTTTTTGCTCTACATAGATGTGCGCGATGTTTAACCAAACGTCACAGAAGTCTGCTGTTGCCTCTCGCACCTGAGCAAAAATATCTCTGGCTTCATTTACACAGCCTTTATGCGCCAATACCGCTCCAATCCCATTCGCCGCCCAAATATTTTTAGGATCATTCCGTAAAACCTAAAAGTTCCATATACAAATTGTAGCAAAAACAAATACCCGATTGGAAATTACAAACATATGAGTAACACTAGTACCTGTTTATACATAGCCAATGCTCTATCTTGGTGACGTTTCTCCCGATCCTTGTCTTTTCCACTTTGATGTAGAGTTTGTAACCAAATATTGCCCAAGGCAATTAATGAGTAAGCATCTGTACTGGTTGTAGGATTTTTCAAGATTCTTTCGAATTTCTTTTGACCAGGACCCCATTCCATCTTAGCCAAATGCAAATTTCCTAAAAGTGACCAAGCATCCG